>OZ024743.1:156348925-156446425 GCA_964016885.1 Eledone cirrhosa
CTTGTAATGGATGCAAGCAATGCATCTGTAGTTAATGCACGCATTATAATATAAAGTAACGTTGGATTTTATAAATTATCTTTTTTTATTTACTCAAAAAAATAAAACGCATTCCTAACTTACAACATACGCCTAATCATATTTTATTTAAGCTGATATGCTATCATACCTTTACCATGTATAAACAGACGATTATGTATAGACACACGTGTACTGGTTAATTGCTGGCCTTGTGCCAAATGTAGAAACAATTATATGAATAGTTAACGTTTGATTTGAGAAATATATTTGCTTTGCCATGTTTGTAGGTTGACAACGTAGGTTAAACCAGTTTATGCACGTTCGCGTTATCCTACAGATGTGTGTATTTGTAGGGAAGCCATGTGCTTAAGCACATCACTTCAGTCCGTAAAGGGACGTAGGTATGCTGGAAAGCATAGCGTCCGATTCTCTACAGATACTGCCAATCAACCATCAACTATTCTTATTTTGTTAGGATATACTCAAAGCATATTGAGCTGGTTCGAAACAATAACGCGGACTTACATGAAATCATGCCCAGATAAACAAACAGACACGTGAAGTCATCCGCATTTCTACATACACATATTTGAAATCATGTATATATATATATATATATAGAGAGAGAGACAGACAGAAAGAGAAAAACAGATGTACATCTCTATGCACATCTATGTTTTATTATTATAGGTGGATTGGCAGTATCGGTAGAGGGTCGGACGCCATGCTTTGACGTATAGAGTTACGGCCCTTGCCATTCTGAGTTCAAATCCCGCCGAGGTTAACTTTGCCTTTCATCCTTACGGGGTCGATAAAATAAAGTACCAGTAATGCACTGGGTAATTGCTGGCCTTGTGCCAACAGTAGAAACAATTATTACCATTGAAACAAATACGGTGCCTTAAAACGCAAGCAAAGACATATAACACACATTTATATCATTTACTTTTTATCAACTTCACTTAGCAGATCACATACATCATCTTATGTTCTGTATTAATATAACTATATATTTTGGTATTTTCTATTAGTGAAGCAAGAGCGTGCAATATATTATTTCATATTAATGTATTTTCTTTCTCATACCTTCTGAAAAAGGATCTACTTAAGATTCATCATTTCAAGATCAGTCGCTTTAATATTTTGATAGTAATATCAGAATTTCGTTCACATATAATTTTGGCCTTAAGTTAAATAGATTAACTGGTTTGCTTTGTCTTATATTGTTTAATCAGAAAAGGAAACGTAGTATATTTGTTCTGAAATCGACGCTGGCTTATGAGAGTGGAAGTCTCATTGGAAAAATATAAGTAGAGAAGTATTTGGAATTAATAAACTCTGTTGACCAAACTGTTGGTAATATATATGTAGGTGAAGTGCTGTCAGGTGTACACCTGTACACCTGTACAACTAGACCTGCAAGTAGAAATGCACACCTACCCTACCAGACACTCATTGTGACACTCAAATCTCTACACCTCCAGTGGTAGCACCAGCTAAGTCGCGGTCTGACTAAAAATACACATACAAATTGCACGCAGACGGCAGACAAGGAAGGTCACAGGTTATTCCCTTCCTCGACTCTTTCCCAATAGAAAACACCCTTGTTGATGGATGTGAAATCCGAATTATAGGGACCATTACATAGCCGCCAGGGTAACACTATCTCTTGTTGTCTTGTTATGCGTTTCTTACCTTCTTTTACGCTCTCTACATTTTTTTTCTACGCTTCTTCCTGCTTCTCATTCTCATCTCACTAACACCAGATATTGGTACGCGGAGATTTACTCAACTGCGTTTTTAAGCCTTCCAAAACGACTATTTTTCATGCTTCAAGAAAACTTTAACACTCTCTTATATACGTATTCATATGAAAAGATTCAAGACCATGACGGCTATGTATATATATATATATATATATATATATATATATATATATATATATATATATATATATATATATATATATATATATATATATATATAGTTTAGCGAGGTTTTTTATATGAAATCGTGTGTCGAAACAAATATTGTTATACTTGGGGAGGGTCATATTTGTGTAATATTGCCAGAATTAATAACAGAACACACTAACCGTTTGGTTGGTTTTCGCTTCTCGCTGTTCTTTATATCTGCGATCTAACTTAATCGGTCCTCAATGTTGCCATTGACTGACCGACGGTCAAAAATAATACAGATACAATATAGACACAAACACATATATATAGTTTACATAATTTACATAAATCTTTCGTTGCACATCTGCAACATCGTCAGTGGTGTTATATTTTTTCCTCCTGTTGTGTTGTATGTCTACGCCACTTTTTATTCAGTCTGTCTATATATTTATTTATTTATTTGCTTGTTTGTTTATTTTATTTTGTCTTCTTTGCGCATGCGTTTGCGTGTGTGTATAGTGTTATGTTTGCTGTGTGACTAGTGTGTATAGTGTTGTGTCTGCTGGGTGACTAGTGTGTGTTTATGTGCTTGTTGTTATTGTGCTTGTGTATGTATTTATTTATCTTACTTTATTTTATTTTATTTACTTATTTATACATCTCTTAGGTCAGTGTTGTTTGTTTGGGTGTTGTTGTTGTTCCACTCATTCTTTCTGTTTAGCTTTGGTCTTCTAATTTCTATTTCACTGGCCTCTCTGATTTGCCTATCTGCTGGGTCATTCCTATGTTTAGATATTATTCTAATTTCTATGTTGTCTATGTTACGGTCATGTTGTTGTCTAGCATGTTCGTATAGTACTGACCCGTTTTTTTGTCCTTTTAGTTCCCCCCAGTGTTGGTCTATCCTTTCACCTATGCTACGAGCTGTTTCACCTATGTATGTTGTTGTCATGTTTCTGCAAGTACCCTCTGTACATCTTATGCTATAGACTACGTTTCTAGTTTTACAGTTTATCCGGGGGTTCACCTTACATATGATACATTTCCTATTGGTACAGTGGGTTTTCTTAAAAAAGTAGGTTTTGCTGATCAGGGATTTTATGGTGGTTCCTGGCTTTTCTACCACCTTTATTTTTAAGTGGGTCTTTCTCAGGGCCTTTCTACACTGGTTAGCTAATTTCCCTCCAGGGGTGGCGTCCACAAACATGACACTCTGATATCTCTGGTTGTCGTACCATGATGTGGCCTTCCCTATCTTATGTCTAGCCCTATCTAAGCTATTCCATGATTTGCTCCTGTATAATGGGCAAATTCCTTTCATGTCCAGTTCTATGAGGGTATTTTACTTTTCCATGGCTCCTTCGTATACTCTGACTCTGTCTCTTTGGTTGTAGCCAGAGAATTGCATGCGGTTGATGAAGTGTTGGATGTGTCTTTCCATTTCTGTTGGGTCGCACATGCTGGACACATTCTTCATCACTCGTACCAAATCTGCGATCAGAATATTAAACTTAGCACTGCTGGACATTGCTGAGTTTTTGAGTATCAGGTATTTGGAGGCCATGGGTTTAGCATAGTGTGAGTGGAGAATTTGGACTCTCTCGTCTATAGTGTTAATCCAGAGTTCTGTGTCTAATACAGGTAGTCTATTGTTAGGTTGTTTGGAAGGGAAGTCGATAGTTACAGTTATACACTGGTGTATGGAATTAGCTATCTGCTGGATGCTTTCCATCGTGCTACGTTCTAAATCAAACTTGTTAGTGCTCTCTCGTGGGGGTGTTCTTATAACTATATTGATATCGTCTACATAACGAGAGTACATGATGAGGTATATGGAGCTTTCATTAAGGAGATCTTTAAGTCTCCTTTCCCACCATACCATGAAACGGTTGGCAACATCACCAGCTATGCTGACGCCGATGGCTGCTCCCTCATTTTGGGTGTAGGTTTTCTGATTGAACTTAAATATGTGGCCCTTTAGGGTAGTTTTGATACTAGCCCCTATTGCATGTGCGACCATTTTTCTTACCTGATCATTGTTTTGAGGGGTCCGTATAGCTTTGGTCCACCCAATCCACCTTCCCATGGGAGTCTTTTTTGCCTTTGAGGTTATGGTGGGGATTCTACCTCTTATAGGTCTACTAGGGCAGACACATCTAAGGTCATGGCTGTCTAGGTAGTCAGTGTCGTAGGTAAGTCTAAGTAGGAGGCCCAGTTCGTCTGTGTCGACGTCGCAGAACTCCACCTCACTCACAACGATCAACTCCACACATCTTTTCACAGCAAAATCAATGTTAATAGATGGGTACAGTGACACCACATCCATGCTGCCTATTATGCAGTTGGATAGGCTCCTGTTTTTGTTGCACTCACTGATTCTGCTGAGTAGGTCCTCTGTACTTTCACATACATCTGGGGACATCTTGATTATGGGGCGTATAACCATTGAGAGGAAGTAGGAGATCCTGTAGTTGCTAGCTATATTAGCTCCGCATACGGGTTTTGTTGGTGGTCCTGTTGTCGGATCGTCGACTGTCTTGTGGTCTTTGCGGAGCCAATACAAGGGTGGTATGCCATTGTTAGACGCCTGGAAGTTGTTGGCAGTGCGTCTGCTTGGCTTTAGGATGTTAGTCCACATCATCATGTGAGCGTTGAATATTTTTTTCTCTCCCATCGTGTGTTTGTTGTGCAACTTCGCTCGTGTTGGTGATGTGGGGTTGCATAGCCTCGATGTAGTTCGGCATGCTATCTATTGACATCCTACCAGACTTATCTGTGGGTAGACACACTACCTCACCATCCCTTGTGCGCTGCTTGAGGCTAACCAAGCCTTCTACAGGTTTCCTCCCAAGTTGTTGGGCCTCTGGTCTGCTCTGTCTCATAGTGTACCTGTCTACTACTTGTCTAAACTTATTTCTAGCTATGGTGAACTGTGCCTCTGTCTTGTCATCTATTTGCTCTGGTATGCAAACTCTTTTATTAAAGGGTAACCTCGTAGGATAGATATTACCCATCTTATATGTTTTGTCAGCTGGGTTGAAAAATAGTTTCTCTAAGGGGTTGTCATTATATCTATCGTCATAGTTGTGTGTGTTGCTATTGTTGTTATCTGGGTGGTTGTTGTTATTTCTATCATTAGCATTATTATTATTGTTATGATTGCTAGTTGTATTGTTGTTTACTTCACCGTTATTGTTGTTGTTGTTACTGTTATTTCTACCATTGTGGTTGTTACTATTATTATGTTTCTTGTTTTTGTTGATGTTGCTACATGTACTATTTCCATTATTACCATGTGGTTATTGTTGTTGTTGTTCGTATTGTTACCGTTATTACTACTGTGGTCGCTGTTGCTGTGTCTGTGGTTAATGTTTCTATTATTATTATTATTGTGGTTGTTGTTGTTTACCTTTGCATTCCAACGTATTTTTGTGAAACACTTTTCCAGCTCCGTTTTGCACTCCATAGGGTTAATCTTTTTGTAGATGGCAAATTTTGGTGGTAACCGTACGATTTGTTGTTCTTGTTCACTGATTAAAATGTTACCATAGATATTTACTGTGTGGTCATTGGTAAATTATTCCGGTAGTTTTACATCAGTCATACGGATATTGTCGCTGTTATCTGGGTATTTTTGAGAATATTCGGTTTTCCTTACTTGTAGTTTTTTCTTATTCATCCATTCTAATTTCTTCTTGAAATGCCTATTGCATTTGTTTTGAGCGTATTTCTTTTCACGTCTGATGACGCGCATGAAGTTATCTCTCTCCTTTGCTGTGATGAGATTTCGGATTTCCTTACCGTTAATGCGTTTCTGTCTGTAGAGTGCGTTGACTTTTGTGAATGTTGTTCTTTTCATATTAACTATTATTGTGTGTTTTAGTCGCTCGGCTTGTGTTTTGTTCAATAATAAATTATTTACTTGTTTTGATATGTTTGTTGTGTATATTTTGGAGGAAACACAGTGTTTTAAGAAGCGGATTTGTTCTGTTGTTATTGTAGTTTTTATATAACAGAAAACAGTGTCTTTCAATAACCTTTCAGCTTGGCACAAGCTAATGCCGTAGCGGCGATGAATTAGTTTAGCGATGTTTTTTATATGAAATCGTGTGTCGAAACAAATATTGTTATACTTGGGGAGGGTCATATTTGTGTAATATTGCCAGAATTAATAACAGAACACACTCACTGTTTGGTTGTTTTTCGCTTCTCGCTGTCTTTTATATCTGCGATCTAACTTAATCGGTCCTCAATGTTGCCATTGACTGACCGACGGTCAAAAATAATACATATACAGTATAGACACAAACACATATATATAGTTTACATAATTTACATACATCTTTCGTTGCACATCTGCAACATCGTCAGTGGTGTTATATTTTTTCCTCCTGTTGTGTTGTATGTCTACGCCATTTTTTATTCAGTCTGTCTATATATTTAGATGGAAAGCATCCAGCAGATAGCTAATTCCATACACCAGAGTATAATTGTAACTATCGACTTCCCTTCCAAACACCCTAACAATAGACTACCTGTATTAGACACAGAACTCTTGATTAACACTATAGACGAGAGAGCCCAAATTCTCCACTCACACTATGCTAAACCCATGGCCTCCAAATACCTGATACTCAAAAACTCAGCAATGTCCAGTAGTGCTAAGTTTAATATTCTGATCGCATATTTGGTACGAGTGATGAGGAATGTGTCCAGCATGCGCGACCCAACAGAAATGGAAAGACACATCCAACACTTCATCAACCGCATGCAATTTTCTGGCTACAACCAAAGAGACAGAGTCAGAGTATACGAAGGAGCCATGGAAAAGTATAAGACCCTCATAGAACTGAACATGAAAGGAATTTGCCCATTATACAGGATCAAATCATGGAATAGCTTAGATAGGGCTAGACATAAGATAGGGAAGGCCACATCATGGTACGACAACCAGAGATATCAGAGTGTCATGTTTGTGGACGCCACCCCTGGAGGGAATTAGCTAATCAGTGTAGAAAAGCCCTGAGAAAGACCCACTTAAAAATAAAGGTGGTAGAAAAGCCAGGAACCACCATAAAATCCCTGATCAGCAAAACCTACTTTTTTAAGAAAACCCACTGTACCAATAGGAAATGTATCATATGTAAGGTGAACCCCCGGATAAACTGTAAAACTAGAAACGTAGTCTATAGCATAAGATGTACAGAGGGTACTTGCAGAAACATGACAACAACATACATAGGTGAAACAGCTCGTAGCATAGGTGAAAGGATAGACCAACACTGGGGGGAACTAAAAGGACAAAAAAACGGGTCAGTACTATACGAACATGCTAGACAACAACATGACCGTAACATAGACAACATAGAAATTAGAATAATATATAAACATAGGAATGACCCAGCAGATAGGAAAATCAGAGAGGCCAGTGAAATAGAAATTAGAAGACCAAAGCTAAACAGAAAGAATGAGTGGAACAACAACAACACCCAAACAAACAACACTGACCTAAGAGAAGTATAAATAAGTAAATAAAATAAAATAAAATAAGATAAACAAATACATACACAAGCACAATAACAACAAGCATATAAACACACACCAGTCACCCAGCAGACACAACACTATACACACTAGTCACACAGCAAACATAACACTATACACACACGCAAACGCATGCGCAAAGAAGACAAAATAAAATAAACAAACAAGCAAATAAATAAATAAATATATAGACAGACTGAATAAAAAATGGCGTAGACATACAACACAACAGGAGGAAAAATATAACACCACTGACGATGTTGCAGATGTGCAACGAAAGATTTATGTAAATTATGTAAACTATATATATGTGTTTGTGTCTATATTGTATCTGTATTATTTTTGACCGTCGGTCAGTCAATGGCAACATTGAGGACCGATTAAGTTAGATCGCAGATATAAAGGACAGCGAGAAGCGAAAACCAACCAAACGGTGAGTGTGTTCTGTTATTAATTCTGGCAATATTACACAAATATGAACCTCACCAAGTATAACAATATATATATATATATATATATATATATATATATATATATATATATATATATATATATATATATATATATTTATATATTAGGCTAAACCCGCTGATGAAGCCAATTGTGCATTGTTGCATAATATATGCGGACAGAGGGTTCTGTGCACTCTATTGCTGCATTAAGTGTGGCCGAAGCCCGAGTTCGGGAATAATTGAAGGTACACGTTTACGTGCGTTGTATTAAAGCGAATAACTATATGTATACCCTGTATACCCAAGCATTCATTAAAAAACGTTCTTTGTACAGAGTTTCTTTCTTTTTGAAATATGTATGTTTTTAGGTATTTTGAGGCTGTGTTCTTGAAACGTTATGCTAAATATTTTTCTAATTTGTTTCAAAAATTCCCTCCAAGCATTATTTGCGGTGATTGTCACATATAATACAGTTGCGGGTGTGTACGTGATCGGTGTGGGCGAGGGTGCCTACAGACACAGAAGACGCCGAAGGGCCACCAGCAGTTCAAGCATACAACCACTTACCTACTACAGTTGTAATTCCAATCTAAGAAACAACTTTGATTGACAGGTGGAGAATGAAAAGAACCAAATAGTGGACAACCATGAGTGGTTAGAAATATCGATGACCTGTACAATTCTTGACCACTCATGGAATGACAAGAACAGGATCTAAGCCGACAGGTGAACGATATCGATGTAAAAGGACATTAGGAAAATCTGCTTCGTAGAATCAAGACGTATGTGAGAACCTTGAGATTTACAGAGTCAGGTTCGAGCATCACATCGATCGTGCTTCATGCTGGTCGCCAGAAAAACGATTGTAATATGTCCAATAAATTCCATTAGTCGCAACACTAATTCTCTTTTTTTTTGTGATATTATACTCTGCTCTATGAGAGCATCGAGTGCTCAAACGGTCTACCCCATATGGATGCTTTAAGCATCAAACACCAATTATATATATTTATATATATCATTCAGAAATCTAATTGTCACTGATATACAGCAAGTCCCATTGTAAGATAGCTAAATTCATCAATCAGAGAATTATATGTACATGTATAGAATAAGTTTCACAATGATAACGAGGGGAAGTTCCTAGTAAAGTAACCTAAATAAGTTCGCTTCAGCATTAATTTTTCCTTTATCGAATTTTGGATAAGGTAACATTCGCCATTTTAATAATACCTAAAGCACACAATACCGATAAAATACCGTTTTTCAAGGGAAATATTTGTGAGTAAACGTAATACGTCTATTGCCGATCGAGCATGGTGTAAATTTTCCAGCATGCATAGATCAAGTATATAAGTAAATATTTGTATATGAGAAAAAGAGACAGATAATTAAACTGCTAGAAAAGCACATATAAGGAAGAATATATAGACAAATGGTACATCGACTCCAAAAGAGGTTAAAAATTACAATTAAACAATGTCTCTGACTGACGTTAACTACAATATAATACAATAAAGACTTTCTGATTAGAACGTAACACGTACATACGTACATTAATGTGAACCAGTGTTTCCCAACGTGGGAGATAGTGCACCCTCGTCGGGACTGTTCTGTTTAAAGGGGGTGCTGGGAGTTTTATTTCGTTTGCGGGGCAGTGAATATACTCAAGTGGGCGGTGGGCATTTATCTATTTTTTTTCTTTAAAATCTTTTTCTTTAAAATTTTCAAAAAACTCTTTATCCACTTTGGCGGCACCAAGCAAATTCCTGGCACCATGTGTAACTGGTGACGATAAAGTGAAACCCCCAAAACAAAAGGAAAAACAAAAAAACTGATGAATTGTTACTAAAAGGCGACTAAAAGAACAAAGAAATCTATGAATAAAAGCGAAAACCTGAATATGTGTCTATTTGTGTTCAAATATATAAAGGATGGTGGTCAGAATTTTTTATGAAACTGGCTTTTAGGAGTGGCTGATGTTTGTATATGGTTACGTGTATGTGAGTGTGTTGCCGTTTAGAATTCTTTCCTACGATTGAACTTAAATCGACCCCTAGTGATTAAAGGCCCAACCACACACACGCACACACACATTTGTTTAGGCTTTGTAGCGATTTGATGTAAGATGAATTCAGTATCTTGTTTGAAATTCCATTTGAGAGTGGGACGTTGACAAAACGATGTGCGCCCAAAGGTGGCGTTGACTGACAAATGGTTGGGAAACATTGTAAACTAAGGGTCATTAGAAATACGTTTGTTTTCCTATCAGCTCTTCTAAATGAGTGGCGATGGTTGTACCACCTTTCCATAAATCCAGTTGGAGTTGCACCAATATATCTATAAGACATCACATCATAAATAGTAGATTTAAAATTATTAATAAACGTTTGGAAATGTTTAATTCTTGTTTACACAAAATTAATAAGACATTTCAGAGAGTATATTGTTAAAACGTAAATAATGTTAAATAGAATACGAACTAATTAATTCCACATCCATTAATATATAGAGACATTATAATGTCAGCATCAAAGTACAAATATCTAAAATTAGAATTAGTATCTTATTTAATATAATCTAGTATAAAATAAATAAATAAAATATAGACCAACCGTTGATACATGCCGCACTAGGTATCAAGCGACCAACCTGGTAACTTAATACCCGAGTCAGTTCGCGAGCAACAACGCCAATTGAAATATCTATCTCCAACACATAAGAACAACTACTTAAAAGTTTTCTGACATATGCTTACTGGTCGGTGAGGGAATAACTCGTATCACCGGAGACATATCAATGGACATTTACATCTCGTATAATATATAATATATATAACTAACAAACAGTTTATCGATCTACATGGCTGAATGTCAGAATACAATAAATGTAATCTGAGCTTTTCCAATATTAATGATAATATTCGATTCGTTGCAATTATGCAAACATCCTCTTTATATATATATATATATATATATATATATATATAAGTATATATAAATGTATATGTATTTATGCAGATGTATACTCACGCTAGCAAAGATATAGGTTTTGTCATAGTAACTTTGTTGTTCAATACAAAGAGATGTAGAACAATTATATGAAAGACGGAAAATAAGAAAATTATAATAATTAACTCACTTACTTAAATATTACATCAACTAATTAGTTTCTGAAAGGGGATATACATAATCTCCAAATGGTGACCATGGAGAATCTTTTCTTCATCAGGGAGTCATTCTCGGATAAGATTCCTGGCGATATGCGGACACAGGGAACTTATACAAAAATAATTTAGTGGATGGAAAAACGCTAGCTCGGACTAAATTCCAAGCCATTGAAAACTTCACTGCCTTCCTGGTTAGTGGCAAATTAAAAAGAATCGATCACGTGACATCGAGGTTAATTAGTGAGGAGTGGGTGTTAAAAAGCCAGTAGCCAAACTGAATACTATGAGCCATAGTAGAAATTTTGGCAAATTTTTGCTCAACCAAATAATTTGGAGATAAATATAAAGAATTAGTATATCTACCAACATATTTATACAGATGTATACTTACGCTAGCAAATATATAGGTTTTGTCTTAGTAGCTTTGTGTTTCAATACAAAGAGATGTGGAACAATTATATAAAAGACCTAAAATAAGAAAATTATAGTAATTAACTCAATTAGTTAAATTTCACTCCAACTAATTAGTTTCTGAAAGAGGATATACATAGTCTCCAAATGGAGACCATGGAGAATCCTTTCTTCATCAGGGAGTCATTCTCGGCTACGATTCCTGGCGATAGGTGGGCACAGGGAACTTATACAAAAAAAATATATATATATATGTACAAAAAAATCTAACATGTATGACGAAGTGTTATATATAATGGCGTTATATATTCTAGGTTTTCTATATTTAACTGAGATGTGTCTGTGCATGAGCGCAACCTCAGAAACACCCACACACAAACACAAATACATTCACATTATATATCGGATTTGTATTTTCTATTCATTCTCTGACGATCTATTTATTCCACATGTAACAATTGACATCAAATAGTCGGCGAATTCAGAATGTTATGTAAGATAATTTCGAGAGATATATTGATAAACAGAAATCAATAATGTATTGACATTTGGATCGTTATTGTAACCTATACACCCATAAAGTAAAAAGCATTTTACATTAAATTGGCCGAACATTTTTTTTTTAGTTAATGAGTTTTGTACAATGTCAGCGTTTAATAGAGAAAGGAAATACATTTTACGTAATTATGATACTTAATATTAAACTGCCTTCGATGCCTGGCAATGCTCTACAAACCAATGTTGTAGACTGGAGAGAGTAGAGGTGTGATCACGGATATGTGGGATCTAATCGGTTTGATCTCGGATATGTGGTTTCTTAAATTACGTCTGGGTTGTTTTTCCCTACTTATTACGGTATTCTGTTATAAAGTTTGTTGATATTTATTACTTATGTTTATTTTCTCTTTAAACGTCTATATAAATAAAAAAGTTGAATCGTGTCCATCAGTCCGTGTGTCACTCCACATTGAATGGGGATGGTGCACATTGAACTCAGAAAAAATAATCAAACATCGTTTCAACTCGATGTATGTGTGTGTGTAAAAGAGAGGAATGAGGATGCTGAACAACTCCGGCAAAAGCAGCCAACAAACTTCCAGAAAGCAGAGTAAAAGGAGACTTACAGACTTCTTCTCTCTCTCTCTCTCTCTCTCTCACTCTCTCTCTCTCTCTCTCTCTCTTTCTATCTCTCCCTCCACACTTAATCACTCTCTCTCTCATGAAATATTACTTCGTAAATTCCAAAAGAAAGGAACGCGAATTTATACTTCTATATGTTAGACGAAGCGAGTCGTTGCATTTGCTTATGTATGCATATGAGTGTATAGCGAAATATGTCCACACCTTGACCTCTGGGTGACATTAAACGTCTATTTTTTTGGGTATCTCCTTTCAGGCGTAAACAAGCCTGAGGGTGGACGACTAGGGAACGGAGGAAGCGACAGATATAAATATCATGTCTTAGATGAAGCGAAAAGAAGTTCGAAGCAGTTCTTGAAAGAGGAACACCCAAACTCCCTCTCATGGTCCCTCACCTAACCAAGACAGTGAATTTCATAAAGTTTTCTTGGTAACTACAATTTAATTCTACTTTTCCGAACAAAAATCTAACATACATAATTCCTGTGTATTTTTAGTATAGTGCCGGCGTGAGTTATTTTTAATAAATTAATAATATAGCGGATTGATGTCATCGTGGTTCATTTATATATATTTCATTTTCTGCGTGGTCAAAGAACTATCATATCATCTTATTGAACACTTAATCACTAAAATTCACACATGCAACCTCTGGGCACACTGAACACTAAACAAATAATCGCTATGTGTATACGTGTCTTTGAGTTTGTTCCTGTGAAAAATTCATGTAATTGTCACTCATATTTTCATTTAGTCACAATATCAATTTTGGAAACAGATGCCAAGGAGAAACATGTCACTCTCCACAAGCTCTTCAGGCGTTGCTAACGAGGCAAGAACAAAGTGGTGACAAGCAGAAGAACAATATTCTACATTGCAGCAAAGGTAAGTACAGGTAGCCAGAGCAAGCGCACACTATTCCCTTGCACAACGACAACAAAAACATGAAAACGATCGAAGGAAGGCTACTGCACTCAGGGCCAATGTGACTCAAGAGGCAAGGAAAATCAGCCAGAACAATTACGTCAACAAAATACAACGGGCAGCGGCCAAGAATCAAAAGAGGAAAGAGGAAAATGTTTAAAGAATGCAAGATAAAGACAAGCTGCTAGAGTTGTCACTGTGTCAATAGTTCAGCAAGAGATTAGACAAAGAAAATGCAGGAGGAAACATTTGCTACAGGAGTTCGCCAATCCTGAAGCGTCATGATCAGGAAAGGCTGAATACGTTTAACAAAAGTATAGCAACTTTCAATGAGACTTCGAAAAGATCAGCTTTCAAGTATGATCCAATGCATGATTATTCTACAGAGAAATTGATTGGTATTGGTGCAATGTCAAAAGAGTGCAGTGTGTGTAAAGGAAAGCAATTGGAAAGAGAAACACTCACTATGTGTTGTTCAGGAGGAACAGTTGTTTTACCGACGTTTGGTACACCCCCAGATGATCTGAAGGCATTGCTTTTGGGAAAAACATCAAAGACCATGCACCTCTTTAAAAGCATTAGAAGGGAACTTCAAGCCAACCATTAACTTTCGAGGTCAAGTATAACGTCGTATTGGATGTTGGTTGCCAACTGAAGGCAAAAATCCTCATTTGTTGCAATTATAGTTTGTGGCAAATTGCAAGGAGCAGGCTTTGCTAGGGACATTGAGCCTTGCAAAATTTGAAACAAGAATTAATCTTTGATTTACAAGATATGTTATATACAAGCAATAGCTACATCACAAAATTCTAATATTTATTGGAACTTGCGCCACTCCCTGAGTACAAGGTAGTCATTGATATAGAAAAAAAAGTCTGTTGGTCAACACAGAGGTCGCTACAATGTTCCTGCTGCAAATGAGTAGCTGCAATTATTACTGGCAAGGAGTATTCGAGGAAGAGGAAATAAGTTGTAGCGCATAAATGCAACCCACCATATGGTGCACTCCAGTATCCATTAATCTGTGTATTTGCCCTAGATGGATATCACTTTGGTATCAATCTAACAAAAGATTCTGCACTGACAAAAAGAGTAAGCTGCATGCTATTCTATGCTTACATTTTCATATTAATAAGAGCAAGACTTCAATATTCTTCATCATTCATGTGAGCTCTTCCAGCAATTTTCAGTTGATATGTATGCAAAACATTGAAGGGGAAATACTACTTTACATTAGAACACACCAGAAAGATCTCCGTGCATCAGACTACCGTCACCTGAGAGATTCAATCAGTAATGAAGGAGAATTGGCTGCTGATAACATTGGACAGCTTTGTATCATTCTTCCATCAAACTTCACAGGAAGTCTACGGTATATGCATGAAAATACCCAAGATGCACTGACATATGTCAGACACTATGGTGGTCCAGACCTTTTTCTTTACATTCACGTATAACCCAACATGACATGGAATAAGAGTGAATTTTGTTATCATCATAAACCCAAAGATCGTCATGATATTATTGCTAGGGTGTTCAGACTTAAAGTCATAAAACTGATGGATCTCCTGAAACGACGAAGTCTTTCGACCAGCCTTATGTGGAACATACACAGTGTGAATGGCAAAAACGAGGATGTCTGCATGACCACGTTCTGATTTGGCTACAAAATATCCTTTGCTGCATGAAATTGTCAAGTCACAGATAATTCATGTGCCCGGTGGTGCAATTAATCCATCCTTCCCATGCATGATGGATAAAACGTGTACCAAGAACTACACCCATCCGACTATACTATAAACGAAAACTATAGAAGATGGCTACTCTATTTACAGAAAACCTGGGCAGGGTGGATTCACTTCGAAAAAAAAAAAAAGGAAATGGATAAGAATTCATCATTGAAAATCGGTGGATTGTACCCTACTATCATCTTCTTACAAAACATTCCAAAGCCCATATCAATTTCCATATCAATGATGACTGCTGAAACTCTGTTAAGTCAATTAAGTATGTTTGCAAATATCAGTACAAAGGTTTAGATGCTGTAACATACACATTTTACAGAATGCCAGTCAGCAAATAAACAAAAATGATGAAGTTGTACAGTATGAGAGAGGAAGATACATCAGTAGCAATGAGGCTTTTGGGGCATGTTCAATTTTCCCATTTATAAGAGTCACCCAGCTATCATTCAACTGAACGTTTTGATGAAGTATGTGGTTTCAACCCATTCCATTATTTGAGGAGAGTAAATGTGTGAAACATATAGAGTAGCATACTATCAAAAAGGTTTGTTAGAAAATGATGATCATGTATTCATATCTATGTATTCCTGACTATCTGTTTCCTCTTTATCACATCACTAATACCTCTCGTGAAAACTGAAAACCACAGGATTGTAATACCGACTTCCAGCCGGTAGATACAATAGTTTATGACTTTGCTTATTAATCCGTATAGTGAGGAAATGGGGTCCCACCTGCTGGACCCCACACCACGGCGATCAAGATGGAGAAGGCGTTTCTCGGAGGATGGTAAGGGAGATGCGCTGGAAGAGCCATTCCACCTCGCGAGGCTCATACCTGCGGCTGGGCAGCTAAGCGCCTATGGTGGTGAATAAGGAGGTAGACCTAGGGCCAAGGACACCAGAAATCTCCACTGCCAAGGCCACGACCGCGAACCTGTCGAAGAGCGACCTGTACTTGGAGAGTTTGGCCTCCTCAGCCCCACGTGGGGCAGTACCTGGGTTAGTCGCAGACTGCACCAGGTTGCGGCTGGAGAAAGTGTCGCTGCAAGTGGGATCCCAGATGAGGGGTTTTCCACCGCGGAATGTGAAGGTGGTCATACTTCGCCTTTAGCTATCCCCTCGGTCCAGCCCCAACGGCTCAAGCTGGGAGGGGAAGCCTGCACCTTCCAAGTCATGCTTAATGACCGCGTTGAGGGCAGCATGGCATTGAATGCAGCTGGCACTGTGGCGACAGGAAAGCGAGTGGAGTCCAAAAGTGTCCATGGTGTTTCCACAGCGACATTTATGTGGCTCGCAGATCCGGAGTCCAAGGCACCACGAAACGCCCACGCGCAGGCTATCGTTATCCAGTTGTGTGCCAGTGGAGAAGGAGGGAAAGGCATGGAACCAGAAACCACTCTGGCGTTTGGAGGTCACGCGAAGACAGGCAAGGCGGTGCTGGTCGAGCTGACGCGTGAACCTGTCTGAGGCCAGGCTGCACTGGATGGCATCCTATACGCTTAGGGAGGACATGACGTCAGCAGGGGGCGAAGGAGGAGGGACGTCTACCGGGCTAAATCGCAGCCTGTCCCACGTCTCACAGGCGACCTCACGTCCCTGAACACAGGCTTCTATTGTGTTTTGTAGAACCCTGCTGATGAGGACGTGGCATGAGGTTACCGATGAAAGAAACGCAGGCAAAGCCAGCGAGATCAGGGACCGCAGGCCAAGGCCGCCATATCTGACAGGTAAAGTGGCCTGTTGCCATCCAATGTCGTCAAACCTGATGTTTCATATATCCTCAGTGGCTACTCGGATACAAGTATCGAGGTAGCGAGGAGAGATGCGTAGCTGTATCGCCAAGAGTATAGAGGAGCTTCGGCATGGCGAAGCAGTTCCTCAACAGGAACAGAATTGGGTGGCCGTCGAGCAATCCCAGTCGGCTCGTGAGGGTCTGGAGTTGTTGGAGCCTAGACCTGATGATGGATCGGATGGCCGGTGAGAGGATCGATGACCCGAGGATGAGGACATCCTTTTGGGGTGTCACCTGTACGTGGTGGAGAACAACACGTCCAAGATGGAGGATGCAAAGCTCTCAGCTACATAGCTGACATTCACCATCTCCAACTTAGACGAGTTGACCCGGAGGCTGTTTCCCGCCAGGGCAGGACACACCGATTGAAGGTCATGTCAGACAGTCTCCACAGGACTCCACGTGGGTAGACGTGTGACGACTCGCTGGTGAGTTTGGGGTTCAAATTTACTGGTAAAATTTCTGATTTTTGTAAATCTTATTACGTTGTTTTGAAGATAAACCAACACCCTGAAACTCCAGGGGGTTGATTTTTCTAACTTTCAAGCCTTTAAGGGCGAACATTTAGTTTACAATCTCAAAATTGAAAAAAATGATAATTGTGAAAATTTAAAATGGCATCAGAAATGCTGAGAACGTCCTTGGAAAGGGGAGCGTAAAAAAGACATTGTATCCTCTACTACCACCACTTCCGCCAATAGTGAAAGAATGGCCGAAAAGAAAACATTTTCTGGCCAAAAGAAGAAAATGGAAAGGGGACTACCACAGTAGCCTTCCCCTCCAATAATAGCAGTTAACGACAAGGCAAATTCAGCAATCCCATCACAAAGAGGAGACATTCTTTTGCCTGCTTACAGACAGCTTGACAACTCTGACGTCATACCAACTTTTGCCATGACAACACAAACAAACAAAAAGAACACCAACAACAACGAAGACAACAACAATAAGAAGAAGAACAAAAACAAAAACTTCAGCTCAAGCGAAAACTACCAAACACACGTAAAAAAAACCTTTTGCAGAAACCCTTGCCAAAGAGACAGGATTTATAGAAATAGATCTGTCAAACCAAGCTCAGCACCTAAAGGACGCTGGGCAACATATAACTTCCGAGAGTAACGAATAAGTACCTCACCGGAAATTAGGGCCATGAAATTAAGAAAAACAATTATCTTCTGGACTATCTGTTCCCAAACCAAGAAACCTATGGCTTTAAGCAATAGCACAGTGGAATCCTGCGAGACATTGCTTACATCCTAAGGGCCAAGAAGTAAGGTAGCATCTCGGTGCTCTTTAAAGGCGATGCCCTCGCTTGGAAATATTCAGTGGTTCCAATTAGAACGAACCAACACATCTTCTTCCCAACATACATAGGAAGAAGAACTCATGCAGTAAGGATCTCACAGATCTCACCGAACACCAACAGTTGGTGGATTCTGGATGGTTTTTTGGAGGAGGGAGAAGACAACCACCGCTCTGTAAAAAAATTATTCCGGCAGTACGGGAACGGGGCCTCAATGGAGCCCGTTGTCCAAATACAACCGGAGAGTATGAAAATACAAAAGAAGGCCTTGCTGCGAACTCCAAAACAACAACAGATACACTCGAAAAAAAAAAACACAACCCGCAAACCATCAACATTCACCCAACCATCACAAACCACAAAAGACACCACACCAAAAATCACCCCCTTGTCTAGCACTCCCACAAACACACACACAAACACTCCACCACCACACAACATACCCCTGCCATATAGCCACATTGATAATGCCTCAGACACGGGAACCTCTACATCCGCAAGTGAGGATGAAAAGGAACCCCAAAAATCCAAGAAGCATAAAAAGACAGAGAAAAAGTATAGAACAAAAACATCAACAGAAAACACGCACACACCTAACACTGACATTAACATCCAGCCACAAACGACAACCCCACCAACAACACAACCAGACACTTCACCAACAAAACAAACACTCACGCCACCACAATCACAAACCCCAACCACAAATAGAAAACTACAAACAGAAACAGTACACACAACAAACAGAACAGATTACACATACATAAAAAAACAAGAAACAAAGAACTGGTGGAAACTGTCCGAAAGGACCCCACAATCCAAACGAAAAAGCAAACCTTCCCGACCAAAGACCCACCCGTACCTTAAACTAATCAGGGTAACAACCTACAGTACGAAACATTAAAAGGGAACTTCCCACATGATGTGCCCCACCCCCTGCCAAAACACCTTAACCGTGTCCTTCTAAAAGTATTCCCTCCCTCCGTATACAGCCCTCCCCCTCAAAATGGACATGGAGATAGAAAAACCCGACCTCCAGGAAACGAAAAGGTGAGTGTTCCTGCTTTTTCTCTCCCTAACTCTTCTTCACCAACCTGGCGACTATACAAGTTGGATGTTTGAATGGACGTGGTCTGGGCATGCCCTGGAAACAGGGCCTGTTTTTAAATGATCTCAGGACACACTGTATAGATGTGATAGCTATCACCGCGTCCAGGATTCACGACAAGCAGCAGCTAACCCCAATGTTCGATTATTTTGAGATTTACGTATCTCTCTGTCAGCCAGGAGGTGGAGAGGAAGTTGCTGTTCTCTTTCTAAAAAATCTGCATCTCAAAGTACAGACGATTCAACCGGGGTGTAGCCTGGTGGTCCTGGACGTAAATGGTAGTAAAAGTGTTTCTTTTAGACTGGTAGCCGTATATGCCCCGATTAGGACATCTCGACCAGACGTCTGCAAGCGTCTGGAGCCATTCCTCGGAACGTCTCGCTCCTTAGTGTTGAAGAGGGACTGGAATGCCATCTTAGATGCACGTTGGGACTATGTAGGAGCTTATGATAATAGAGGGAGTGTAATAGCCTCAAAACGCTCATCAGTCAATTCCAACTGGCTGATAGATATCGACTAGACTCCCCAGTGCACGAATGCGGACCTAGAGCAACCGTACTGGGGCTTCTAGATCGTTTTTAGATAGATTTCTAAGTAGAGAGAATGATAACGAAACATAAAGCTGTCCAGAAATGCACATGGTTGCCTATTCAGACCACAAATTAGTCACCTGCATAGTCAACCTTGATAGAACAGAGACAGGGACCCGGATACTGGAAGCTAAATATGTCGTTCCCGGCGCGTAATGCCTACAGTAAACGGATTAACATCTTAGTTAAGAGCAATTTGACGGGGTCCATCGTCAACAACAGGTGGTGGAGCTCACTCAAGAGAGCAATTAGAATAGAATCGATAACATTCACAAGTAAGTAGCTTTAGAAAAAAACAACACTGAAAAGGAACTGGTAGCTAAAGTAGAAGAGGCACTTAATAATCGCAGTACAGCTGACGTGCTAACGGCGAGAACGGCACTAGACCAGTTCTTCAACGTGAAACACGAATGTGGTATTGTCAGGAATAGCACACGTGCTCTAAGAAAAGAGGGAGCCAAAGCTGTTAGCTGGGCCCGAGTGGCAGAGGCGAAAGGTGGATTCAAATCCACAATTGGTCATTGCAAGTCAAAGATGGACGCATTCTACTTGAATTCAAGCAGATGTGTACGGCCTCCCAGCAACAATTTGCACAACTCTTCAGGCAAAGCGGTACCTCGTGCGAGGTGATGGACTTCACTTCCTAACTCGATGGCCTATCATGACTCTCGAGCACGGATGCAGATAGTTGCGAACCGCCGATCACAGCGGGCGAAATAGAAGATGCCATAGGCCGTGTGGGAAACGCAAATCACCCGGTTTAGAATATCTACCCTATGAGTTTTACATAGCCATGCCAGACTTGTTCTCTGGCGTCCTCGAAGCGGTCTACTGCAAATGACAGCAGAATAGCAGGATTCACAGTTCTGTAGGCAGAGGCGTAGTAACGTTGATCAGGAAAGATGAGAACAATGAGGATGAGATAAACAATTTCATATCTATAACTCTGCTCAACACAGAGTTAAAGATTTTTGTGTAGGTGTTAGCAACAAGGCTCGCGCTTGTCGTCGAGAACCTTGTACGGGAAGCAGGTGTGCAATCCCGACCAGGTCCATACACGACAACCTCTACCTCATGTGATACATCATAGAGAGTGTAGGGTGTTAACCCGGCTTCGGTGGGGCTCTGATCAATTTAGATCTATCTAAGGTATTTGATAGCGCCGACCATCAATACTTGAAAGCGGTTCTCAAGGCGGCAGGCTTCGGTCCCGTCTTCAGAGGCTGGATTGCTGCCATGCACACCAGCATCTGCTCGGCAGTGAAGGTGAATGGCTACTTATCGGAGCCATTCCAAATCATGCGTTCCATCCGTCAGGGATGCACTCTCACCTCCATTATGTATGTACTGACTTTCAAACCAGTACTGCGGAAGTTGGAGCTGTTGCAGGGCATCCCGATTGAACCAGGACTGCGGAAAGCAGCGTCGGCCTATGCCGACAACGTAAACGTAATGGCGTGGAAAATTTCGGACATTGGGGTAATCGGCAACCTATTAAAGTAATACGAAAAGTTGACAGGAGCTAGACTGAACCCTAATATGTCTGTCGGCTTGCAACTTGGCACATGGAGAGGTAAACCCATGCCTTCCGACAGTGTCGTTGGACGGTGGGCGGAAGGACCGGTGAAATTGCTTGTGGTTTGGTTTGGTCTAGACCTCCAGTTGGGCAAGTACTGGAACGAGGTCACGGGGTAGGCTGAGTGCAAACTCTCTTTGAAAGGTCGAGCGGAGGTGGAGAACACTTACATAGCGCCCGTCATCTACTACCTACCGTTTGGCAGTCGTGCCTTGACCCCGCGAACACCTCACCAAAATGGAGCGCCTACTCTTCATGTTCCTCTGTAAGAAACAGGCTCCATTGGTGAGGAGATCCATCTGCTGTCATATCCCTTCTAACGGGCCGCTGGGCATGCCGAGGCTGATAATATGCAAACACGCGCTGAGGCTATGCAATCTCCAGCTATTCCTGATCGGCGAACCGCTCTGGCTGTCGTTTGTGAGACAAGCTCTTCCACAACTTGTCTCACTCACAGAGCTGCTGTCCTGTATCGAGCGAAGACAGAGAACGGGCGGCTCGAGTTCCTTCAGACACTCACATACTTCTACCAAGCGGAAACGGCAATCAACAGAGATTCTACTTCGACACTCTATAGGGGATTAGTGGAGGGTAAGTGCGACGACGTTCTCGTGGAAAATCTAGGCATCCAAGAGGACGAACTGACCAGTCTGTTAGGGAGGACTTTCCGTTCAGGGCGTATGGATAACTTCCAGAGGTCTTTGGCCTGGCAATGCTGCCGAGGAGCTCTACCAATTCCTGACAAAATATACAGGCATGGACGCCCTGTCCAAGATGCGAGCAGGATATCGAAACCGTTCTGCACGCATTTGTTCAGTGCCCAGGCTTGACCGACCTGTTGAATTATGTCGAACAGTTACTGTCACGTGTGGGACACTTCCAGTTGTCAGCCGAGTCTATGAATGAAGGAGAGGCGGTTTTTCTCTGTATGGTGGCTAGGGTGAAAGAGGTAATATGATGGACGAGAGTAAAATGACTAACGCAAACACCTTTCTCTCCGGAGAACAACTCATCCCCTTCTTTAAGTACCGCTTCAGAAGGAAGGTGAGAGTGGAGAAAGAGGTGCTACACCAAATTCGCTGAAAGGGGGTGAATGTCGTGAAAATGGCCCTAGTGAATTGGCCTTCTCTGTACATAAACCTGTAGGTTGAGGAAGATAAACAGAGGGAAGAGGGGAAAGCCAAGAGTACGTGTTCCTGGTGTTGAGGGTTGTTGTATCCACGGGTTGTAAAACAACCCCGCAGTAACTAATGGCGATTTCGGTTGTTTTATTTTATATATAGATTGATTTTTATTCATCATTGTTAAAGGTTTTATGTAAAATTCCGCCGTCACGTATTGCAATGTTCCATTTGTGTAGGCTCCTGTGGCAAATAAAGAAAGATATCTATCAACATTGTGGTAACTGGTTTTGCTAGAAGTAACAGTGAAATAAAACACTAGCTTCTGAAAATCACACACACACACAAACACGCACACACACACAGACACACACACACACACACATACACACACACACACATACACACACACACACATACACACACACACACACACATCCATACACACACACATACACGCACGCACACACACATTCATTGTATCTATCTATGTATTACTTGTTTTTGTCTATGTATTTCTCTCCATCTACCTATCGCCAACTACAGAAAGCATTCTCCAATGGAGGATGAACTGGATTTGTCTAGTATGTATATAATCTTCCATTGTCTATGTAAGTTTCATTGACCACAACACTTTCGACCCGAGTGGTCAATAAAGAAATTATTGAACTGCCAAGAACTTACAAAACTTTTCAAGCAAAACAATGTGATACATGTTCAAACAAGGCACTTGCGTTGGGTTAGTAGAAGGGGCGAGCAATGCTGGCCGGATAATATCTGTGGGCTTTCATGTCGATTGTTTGAAAAGGTTATTTTCAAGGAGAATCAGTTCGGACAAAATGGATAATTTCCAAAATTCCTTGAAATGGCAATGCTACGGAAGGGCTGTACCTGTACTCGAGGTAAGCATAACAGGCCCAGAAGTGCAATCAACCTGATTTATTTTTGATGCACTCAATTCGATGATAACAACCTGCATGATATCACCTAAAGCCCAAGCATCGCAGAATTGTTGGCTTTCTAAAACGACCAAATATTATCTCATATAGGAGAGATTCGTCTATCGACTGTCTTTACTGAAGATTTTAACAGTAACTTTTTCAGAATAGTAGTACGATCGTCTTCCTCTGTCTGATTGCTATGACAAAGTAACATGTATGGGGAACTCGTATAAATGTGTGTGTGTGTGCGTGTGTGTGTGAGTTCGGCAATCTCTGTAATGTACAGAGAGTGCCGAGTATACAGATACATAGAGACATACAAATACATGTATACTTACACAATACATACTAACACACACACGCAAACAAATATATATATATATATATATATAAATATATTATATATATATATATATATATATGTGTGTGTGTGTGTGTGTGTGTGTGTGTGTGCGTGTGCGTGTGTGTCTGCGAGCGCGCGTGGGTGTGTGGGTGTGTATATATATATATATATATATATATATATAATAATTTAATATGAAAGAAAAAGGAACACAGATATATACATATATGTCTTCAAATCGCCGCGGACCAGATTCGCTAAGGTAAAAAGAATACTAACTATAGACAATTGGCTTTGCTTGTCTCAATTTAAGAAAAAAATCAAGAAAATAAATACAAACCGGAATTGTGGTAACTACCGATCACCCAGACAGCCTGGTGCTGTTTCGCAATACTAATTAATTCTGAATAGAAATACCAATTCGTGCTCATCAGTGGGTGACAAATTAGTATCCTAGACACTTCTAAGTATATTAAGACACTGAATAGTGTACTATATATAATAACGCACATGGCATATTAGCGTGTCTCACAAATTTACACCACTAAAAACACCAGCCAGGTTTATTCGACATCTGAAATAGCTTAACAAATCAACGGTGCCGAATATAACAAAGGTTCGTATTGAGTTAGGAACTCAAAATAGTCTCTTACAATAAAATAGCTCTAAGAAAGAGATTTTTCCGAGCCGTATATCATAACTGAAAATAAACGGAAAACGAACACAGACATATGCAATTATAATATATATTCGATTATAATATACCGCTCGGAAAAATTTCTTTCTTAGAGCTCCTTTATTGTAAGAGACAATTTTGAGTTCCTAACTCAATATATACCTTTGATACATACATATATATATATATATATATATATATATATATATATATATATATATATATATATACATATATGTATATATATATATATATATATATATATATATATATATATATATATATATATATATATGTATATATATATATATATATATATATATATATATGTATATATATATATATATATATATATGTATATATATATATATATATATATATGTATATATATATATATATATATATATATATATATATATGTATATATATATATATATATATGTATATATATATATATATATATATATATATATATATATATATATATATATATATATATATACAATTAAGTTAAAAATGTACATCCACATATGTATACTGAAATACTAGTATGCATATGAATACACACACGTATACATATGTAGATGTACCGAGTTTTTCACTGGTCACTTTACTGTGAGTGTCCAGCTATTCTGTATGTAAACACACAGACAAACCGGTTTTTAGATTCATACTGGTTTTTGAGGAAACACCTTTCCTCTATTCTCCAGAAAGCCAGACAAGGAATATTGAACTAGTTTCGTTGTTGTTACAACTCATCAGCAATATTTACCTATCTTCCGGCCTTTCTAGAGAATCGTAAAAGCACATATCGTTATATGCTTTTTCTATGAAAATTAGTAGTGGGCAGACTAATTTGCATAGAGCGTGAGTACGTACCGGTTCGACGGAGATGATAAAAACAAATAACGAAAAGAAATTAAATTTCGTTTCGTTTGGAACTCACTTTTGTATGACTGACGCTTAAACAATTAAGTTAAAAATGTACATCCACATATGTATACTGAAATACTAGTATGCATATGAATACACACAGGTATACAT
This sequence comes from Eledone cirrhosa, assembly GCA_964016885.1. Taxonomy (NCBI): domain Eukaryota; kingdom Metazoa; phylum Mollusca; class Cephalopoda; order Octopoda; family Eledonidae; genus Eledone; species Eledone cirrhosa. Next base: position 156,374,726 of record OZ024743.1, read on the forward strand.
ATGTAGATGTACCGAGTTTTTCACGCTCTATGCAAATTAGTCTGCACACTACTAATTTTCATAGAAAAAGCATATAACGATATATGCTTTTACGATTCTCTAGAAAGGCCGGAAGATAGGTAAATATTGCTGATGAGTTGTAACAACAACGAAACTAGTTCAATATTCCTTGTCTGGCTTTCTGGTGAATAGAGGAAAGGTGTTTCCTCAAAAACCAGTATGACTCTAAAAACCGGTTTGTCTGTGTGTTTACATACAGAATAGCTGGACACTCACAGTAAAGTGACAAGTGAAAAACTCGGTACATCTACATATGTATACGTGTGTGTATTCATATGCATACTAGTATTTCAGTATACATATGTGGATGTACATTTTTAACTTAATTGTTTAAGCGTCAGTCATACAAAAGTGAGTTACAAACGAAACGAAATTTAATTTCGTTTCGTTATTTGTTTTTATCGTCTCCGTTGAACCGGTACGTACTCACGCTCTATGCAAATTAGTCTGCCCACTACTAATTTTCATAGAAAAAGCATATAACGATATGTGCTTTTACGATTCTCTAGAAAGGCCGGAAGATAGGTAAATATTGCTGATGAGTTTTAACAACAACGAAACTAGTTCAATATTCCTTGTCTGGCTTTCTGGAAAAATAGAGGAAAGGTGTTTCCTCAAAAACCAGTATGACTCTAAAAACCGGTTTGTCTGTGTGTTTACATACAGAATAGCTGGACACTCACAGTAAAGTGACCAGTGAAAAACTCGGTACATCTACATATGTATACGTGTGTGTATTCATATGCATACTAGTATTTCAGTATACATATGTGGATGTGCATTTTTAACTTAATTGTTTAAGCGTCAGTCATACAAAAGTGAGTTACAAACGAAACGAAATTTAATTTCGTTTCGTTATTTGTTTTTATCGTCTCCGTCGAACCGGTACGTACTCACGCTCTATGCAAATTAGTCTGCCCACTACTAATTTTCATAGAAAAAGCATATAACGATATGTGCTTTTACGATTCTCTAGAAAGGCCGGAAGATAGGTAAATATTGCTGATGAGTTGTAACAACAACGAAACTAGTTCAATATTCCTTGTCTGGCTTTCTGGTGAATAGAGGAAAGGTGTTTCCTCAAAAACCAGTATGACTCTAAAAACCGGTTTGTCTGTGTGTTTACATACAGAATAGCTGGACACTCACAGTAAAGTGACCAGTGAAAAACTCGGTACATCTACATATGTATACGTGTGTGTATTCATATGCATACTAGTATTTCAGTATACATATGTGGATGTACATTTTTAACTTAATTGTTTAAGCGTCAGTCATACAAATGTGAGTTACAAACGAAACGTAATTTAATTCCGTTTCGTTATTTGTTTTTATATATATATATATATATATATATATATATATATATATATATATATATATGTATATATATATATATATATATATATATATATATATATATATATATATATATATATATATATATAAATATATATATATATATATATATATATATATATATATATATATATATATATATATATATATGTATATATATATATTTATATGTATATATTTATATATATATACACACATATATATATATATATATATATATGACCTGTTCTTCGACTAAGAAAGCTGACGGAAAATACCGAAGTTGTTCTTTACTATTTACATTGTAAACTATGTACCTAAGACGAAGGTAGGCTCTCAATAAAATAAGAATTAAAAAAATAGTAATAATAAATTAACCACAATATACAGTTACACTTATGTACCATACTTAACAATTCGTTATTATAAGCTTTTTAAGTTTGGTTGGCTGGGCACATACATGAGTGCATATCTACATACACACGCATACTCATAGCTACATTACATATATATATAAATAACATATACATTCACACACACACATGAGTGCATACATATATGCACACGCATAAACATATGTACATATACATACATATAAATACATATACATTCACACACATACATGAGTGCTTACATATATATATATATATACATACATATACCTACATACGTACACACACATATACATATATACACAAATGTATATATACACACATACACATATACACATATATACATACAAACCTACATACATACGCACTTACACTCAAACGAACATACACACATACATACATATACACACATACAGACATACACTCACCATTTTCCTATAGTGTATATCTCTTTCTCTATAAAATGGTTTGTCTGTCTATTCCTATGCATTCTATAACGGCTGGATCAAATCAAATCAAATTTTACAAGGTTAATATTATTAGACCCCGGGAGTTTCAACATGTAATTTTTATTTTCATTTGGATTATCTAAAATAATATTTTCATAGTCAACTATAGTAAACCACCAACACCATCTCCATGACTCACATTGTGTATATAGGAGTGTGTATGTGTATGTGAATGTGTGAGTGTGTGTGTGTGCGTTTGTTATGTATATTAGGCCTCAGAGAATTAAACACCCACACATCTACAGATACATACACATAATGTGTGTGTGACTGTATGGCAGAGTGTGTGTGAGTGTATGCGAGAGTGTATGTGTGTGTGAGTGCATGTGTGTGCGTGTATGTGAGTGTTTATGTGTATGTGAGTGTATGTGTGAACATTTTTATTTTCCTTTGGATTAAAATAATAGAACGTCACGTTTTGTATATGAATATGTAGTTGTCTGTGAGTGTGTGTCTGTTTGCGGGTTCATTAGGTACGTTATTAAATACACACACACATACAAATAAATCTGAACATACATGAATTATACAATGAATATTGTTTAACCTAATGTGCTTCAAGATTAACAGATTTTCATTTCTAAATTCTATTATCATTACAATTTTGATATTTTTATTTATAAAATATAGATTATTGATATAATTATGAGAAAAAAAAAATCTTTATATTTATTGATTACTAATCTGAATAAGAAGAGCAGTAACCCGGGCAACGCCGAGTAATTCAGCTAGCACATATATATATATATATATATATATATATATATATATATATATATATATATATATATATATATATATATATATATATATATAGTATATATATAGAGAGAGTGTGTGTGAGAGAGAGAGGGAGAGAGAGTGTGATAGATAGATAGAGAGAGAAAGAGAGAGAGAGCACACGATTCAATAAGAATTGATATTTTTCATTTAGTACTTTACTTAGCGATCTCAATATGCAAAGCTGGCTGCCGTGGGATTCGGTTTGAGCGCAGATAGCCGAAGAGAATACCATAATACATCGTATTCGACGCGATGGATAATCTTTCAATTTAAAATGAATCTCTTTAAAACAGGTAAGTTTGGTGACTTACATAATACACTGTTGATATATATTATTGCTACACTTAACTGATTATAAATAACATTGCCCCATCCAATGTTAATTATTCCACCAAACGCTTAACTGATAAATAACATTTCCCCATCCAATGCTAATCATTCCACCAATCTCATTATAATAAATAGCAAAGTGGACGTTGGCGAGATTAGACCCAGTACTCAAAGGCACATTCGTGAATGACTCAAATTGCCTTATTATAATTTACATTTATTATACTAATTTCAAGAATAAGTTATGTATACACTTTCCATAAATAAAATGGAAGCTTTAATGAAAATACATAAAGTATGTTACTTTGATGAAATACGAAATTTGTTTTTCTTATTTTGTATTTCTAATGAATAATTAATTACGTAAATTCCTGGTTTGCATCGCATTCACAGAAAGACAATGCATTCATTTAATAACAGTTTTCTTCCTGTAATAACTCCATTAACACGCTTGCTATTGGGAAATCTAGACTGAATACAATGTCTTAATCATGACAATAATATTTCTTTGTTCTCTGTGATAAGAGAAAGCAAGCTATTTTGAAATAATAATTAGGTTAATCACGAATCGACAAATGCCTTCAGTCATCTTGTATTAAGAATAGGCTAAGTTTTCGATAAAACGTAAGGCTACGTCAAACATATTTGCGATCACAATAAAGTAAAAATATAACTGCTTTGAATATTATGTGAGATGATTGATTACATTGCTAATAAGTGACAAAGACGCAAGTATTTATCGGAGGTATAGTAGATAATTGGTGCGCGAAATAGCATTTTAGAAGTTGACAGCCCTAAAAAAAGAGTCAATTAATGAAGGATTTGGTATACAGAGAATTACAGCTATCAAAAGCAGGGTTAAAATACTAGCTTGGCAGGAGTTTGAAAGCTGAAGAACATATATAATGAATTAATGAATGCACTCAATTAATGAACACCACATTTTAATTAATTAAAGCTACACCCATAATAAAAATAAAAATTTAGTAACAATGATTAATTATTTTCAAGAAACACATCGGAAACAATAGGGAAATGCAAATTATATAAAAATAGAATAGTTTTGAAGGGTGAAGAAATCAGAGCGTTGATAAGTACGGTGATTACACCAGAAATGAGGTAAGATTATACTGTTTACATTTATTTCTAAATTGTGAATTGTTGTGATAACCCTTTGACTGGCAAGTCTTTCCGCAGCTCATCTCTTTAACTGGAAAGTAGTTTTGGGTCAAACGAATGCCGAGACTAAGCACCAGACACCTAAACTGTTGTAAAGCACTCACAGCTCTCAAACAATTTGGCGACGTGGCCAGTGAATATTTCACGTTAGCTAATGGGAAAGAACGAAGATTTTCTCGGGGACTATATTTTCCTGATAAGCGCCACAAAATAAAAGTGAATAAAATCAATGTCACTAACACTGCTACTACCAACACCAATATCACCAAGGAGAGATGGACTGTCTCAGCTCTAAATGTATTGGTAGATATCAGAATAACCCTAGTGATCCCCAAAATACCTATTCATTATCTAGTGGCAGCTTCTTCATGGACGTTGACCATAGGCCCCACATTTTAGATTTGAAAAAAAAATGGAAAATGGTCAGTATCCAAAGGAATCACGAAAACATTAAGGATCCCCAACATAATAGACACTGCAAACGGAAACCGATTTCCTGTGACCGGAAAGAGCAGAAGGCCAAACGCCACAGATCACTCTTTTCTGCCCTCAAACATCACGGAAACAAACGATGCTACCGCTCTTTCCTACAGCGAATCTCATTCTGGCACTAAATCAAACATCAACGGCCATTATACAAACAAAAAACTCAACATCAGCACTAGCTACCATGCCATAACCAGCACCAATACAAGTGATAACAACGCAAGCGGAAGGCATGTCCATCTCCAGCATTACTCACTCCAACATTGTTTATAGCCATGAGGAGGAATGGCCACGTTATATGAAAAAGAAGGAAAAATCATAAGGCACACAGCAGAAACACAAACAGCCACATCACTACCACCAACAAGATCAGCACCCTCATCCCTACCATCAACACAACCATTACACCCACAGGCACAATCCAGTCCGCACCCCCAACAACAACAAACTTAAAGCCAACAAAAAGAAACAAACCACATTAATCAAACTGCCATAAATCACAACACCACACTTGCAGAAGATAGCTATAACAGATCATATTACGTCCCCCAAATCGCACATAATACTTACTCTGATTTGAAAAGAAATGTCTCCACTGCAATTAGAAAATTCAGTGATATGTTTGAGGAAATGCCCATAACTGGCCGGAAGTATGAAACAGTCCTTTCTACATATGATTAATTTGAGGGGCATTTATCACTTTTTACTACAATTCATCGAATATGACCTGGGATCTTCATGCAAGAAAGGTCACTTGCTCAACGACCTCAAGTCTGAGAAAAAAGAAATGGTGTTTATCAGTGAGGCCAGAATTTCAGAGACACGTGTCTCTGCACCCATTTTCGTACGCATTTCTTTAGTTTTCTGGTATCTGGAGGTGGAGCTTCTTGGTTTTGACGAAAAGACCCGGAAATCACGGTACGGTATATCTTCCTGGACCAAGAGGATGAGTCGATGGGGCTGAAATAACCAGCAGCGAAGGAGACAGATTCAGACTAGTTGCTCTCTATGCTGATACGTAGGTAAGAAGGCCTGTTTTCTTCTGGTGGCTCCTACGTTCAAGGAACGTCCTTCTATTTAGAGTTAGTGGGTGACTGAAACGATATCTTAGAAGCACACTTATACTTTGTCGCCATATTAGGTAGGAGAGGATGGAGTGAAAGCCTCGCGAAAGTTCTCAGACATTTCGAATTGTCTGACAGTAGAGAAGGTATTTCTCGAATGTGCCCACAACAGATCAAGATCGTATCTAGATAGGGTATTCTGTTGGGAAGTAGATAAGGCTGTCTTAGGCTGACCACAATTCAAATTAGTCGACTACACATACTGCATACCACAAATTAGGTACAGTAGATAGGCGTGATAGGCAGGGAGCCGGTTACTTGATGCTGAACGGATTATTTACGGTGCAGCACACTTATAAAGACGGGCTTAGTGAAGCGGTCGTAGACGGTAGCAATCTTCAACAGCAACTAGTCGTTTTCTTTACAACAGTCGATAACTAGAATAGATGAAAAAAGAGTGATAGTGACATCTAGATTAATGGATGAGCTAGTTATAATCTTCAAAGGTCTATTGGGAAAAGCAATGCAATGTGCTTAAGGCGAGGCTCACTCTCAATAAATTCTTCAGCGCTAGACAAGGGAATGAAGGCCATTTTATAGGCTCGAGTAGAGAAGGCACGATGTGGAAACAAAGCACAAATCCAGTCTTTTGTGGGCCACGAGTGTCGCATGTTACTCGATCCCAAGCGGATGTGGGAATACTTTCAGTAGCATTTCCCACAAATGTTCGGGCCCGGTGATGAGGTAGATCGTGGGATGGCTTTTAGTATCTACATCGACGTCATGATACGGCTCGTGGACGTGGAGGCGGAGTGTTGCACAATGCCGATAAGAGCTGTTTATATACGGAAAGCGATAACTGGCTGCAAGAGGGGCTAATGGGCTGGTTTAGATTGTCTGCCCAACGAGATTTTATATGCCAGATCAGTTAGGTGACACCTTAGAAAAAGTCTGACGCAACGGACAGCAAAACGGGAGGATTTCCAGTTGCTAGCTGTTGGGCGGTGGCGCTAAAGAAAAAGGACGCCAACTATATAGATAATTTGAGGCCCATAACCCTGCTAAATGAAGAATTTAAAATTTTGGTTGGTACTTTTCCTAGATAGTCTAATGAGGAATGCGCATCCCAAACAGATCTCTCCCCGACAACTTCCATCATATGTGATGCATCATTGACAAGGTGTCTAAGGGACATGACACGGCTGGCACCGTGATCAACTCAAACCAATCGAAAGCTTTTGATTGAGTTGGCTGTTACTACCTACCGGCAGTCCTCAAAGCAGCCGACCTCAGGCCCGATATCAGCGGCTCGAAAGCTGTCATGCACAGGGACATATGCCGTGTTGCTAGAATGAACGATCACATCACGTAACATTATTCACTACACGTACCAAGAGTGTCCCCTCTCGTCCTTTTTGTATATATGGACTCTCGGGCCATTACTACTCAAATTGGAGATATTGAATGGTGTCCCACGTGAATTAGGATGTGGTAGTTGCGTGTCAGCATATGCCGAGTTGATCGGTATCTATGTGGCGGAATAAAAAGCTGGAACTGAACCGAAGATTTGGTCTAACCCAATATCGTTTTCTCCGATGGGATATACTCTTAGCAGTGGGTTTTGTGTCCAATGTATCTAGTATGCAGCAAAGCTGGTTTGCATTGTCTTGTTCGATTTACTTGGCTATTTCAGCAGGGGAACTATTTGCGGCATTAATTGTTGGCTCTACTAATTTGTCCATCCTCTTTGAACCCTTTATATTTTAATACCAGCTTCAACAACAATTCCTTTGACTGTTCTTAGTATGTAAAACAGAAATCTAACTTACATATAAATTAACAGAGAAAGCGCTAACTGGGAAAAAGAAAAAGGCTATGAGGAGAAAAAGAAACATAACCAGATCATATGATGTGATTTCCCCTCCACGTGTTAGCATAATGACTCACAGTCGTACATATTATCAGCACATATAGTATAAAAGGTGACGACATCTATTTCCAAGTTCAGAATCATATTTAAAAGACAAATATATTCGTACAAGATAAGTTCGTATTACAATTCTCACCAGCTAGCTATAAGAATATAAAATATTCTCAAACTGTACTATGTGTTTCCTAATTCAAACAATTTTGCCCTTTGGGTAATCCAGATCTAAGTTTGAGGAATGGTAGGGTCACTAACTTGACTTAGCCATCGATTGGTTTCACAATCCTCTTTTGTAGAGACTCCGGACATGCTTCATTAAATAATCTTAAGTAAAATTATGTGTATAGTTATATGAATCTTATATTTTCTCATTTCATACAACTCTTAAAGTGTTACATTGTTATTTGGTTTTATATATACATTTTTCTTCTTCTTCTCTTCAGTTGCTTTAACGCCCAGCCCCATCCGATTGAATATTTCATGCATTGTATGCATGAATGTAATGAGTTTAATACTGACATAACAAGCATATATGAGTTGCATCGAAGCCATATCTGTCTATGCATTCTCCCTTCACAGAGATGTGATAGCCTAAATAACATTTTTTTTGTTTATAGATCATTCTCAATGTTTTTCAGGAGCTTGGAGGTCGGTTCTCCCTCGAGCTAGGCTATATAGTCTACCCTATTCATAAGGCATAGCGAAACCGAAGGTTTCTGCGGATTCCTTTAGTTTGTAACAATTAATATTGTTTTCCCTCATTTCCTTTGCAGTTTTCTGTTCGCTCAGTATCAACATTATAATTGTTTCCTTCTCTGAAGTTAGAGAATTTGTTTTGTTTCGATAAAGCTATGTAGCTATTTGTATTAGTTATCCATTATTTTCATGTATTAGTAAACGTTTAGATATTGACAGAATATTTTAAAACTCCAATTCAATTCTCTACGGTTTTTATTCCGGCTCGCCTTTCTTCCTTTCGGTGTCGATAAATAAAGTAGCAGTGTATATAAAACTGTTCTTTTATCTATTATGTTCTTCTATATGACCCGGTAAACGTGTCGATGAACGAGAAACTAACCTCTTCGTATAGTAAATATTAATGCACTAATTGGACCGACTGATTCTGACTAGATAGACTTTAGATGACGGAACAGAAATAAAGAAGTTTAATTGATTTTTACTCAAGACTTAACTATCTATAATTGCAGAAACTATAACATTTAAGTGTCGAACATTGAGGGATGTGTTGGAAAGGCAGTCATTAATTAATAGTTTTCCTCCAAAGCTCTGATAATTTATTTATGTTTATTTTTGTGAATGTAGTATTACAGTGGTAGTTAAAATATTGTTAGTACTTATCTTAAAATTCCTCACCATAACCATCATCATCATCATCATCGTCATCATAATCATCATCATCATCATACTCTTTCTCTTCCTCATCTTCCGCTTCCATCTCATCATCATCATATTTTTTCTATTATTCCTTTCCCCAAATTATTCCTGAGAGTGTCGTGAGCCCTTAGTGTTCCGACATACCTAACACGGGGCCATATAAGAAGTAACAGTCTCCAATTAAACCAATTAGATCACCACTCAAGAACAGCAGAAACTGTGTATTGTATAAAAAATTATCTTGATCTTGGCCTACCAGTGGGTCACCCGCCAGTTGTCTTCGTCCATAAAATCTCTCCAGCGATTCTCTCCCTAAATACTATAACCACATGTCAATAGTACAGAAGCTGTGACTTCTCAAATCGAAAATATAGTGGATCTAGCCGAAGTGAAATATTGATCTACGAGATACGTACCCTATTAAGTAAACCCACTAAAAAGACCACCATTTCTCCTAATCATATTCGTTCATATCGTTCGGTCATTACCCAAGTTTTATGACTCTAGATAAGGATAGGCAGGAACACCTAATTGGACACTTTGGTATTTGCACCAATATCCCAACTTCAAATGGCCTCATGCTGAAGCTGGTGCATCCTTGAAACAGCTCTAGCAATTTCTGCACTTAATTTAGCCTTCTACCTTCCACACTCATTAAAGTAGACCCACCATACTGCACTCACATGCATAGCGCACCACGCAAGATTACTCGATACGACGAATTTCTCACACTTGGCACTGTTTTTTATTCTTACTGTGCATCACTGAGCAGCAAACCTATCCATTGCATGACGAACGAAGTACATCAGCTTCCTGTGATTTAAGTAGTAACATATCGTCTGAAAAATCCACATCTCTTTTAAATATATTACTTTCTAGCATTTATTTAAATTTTGTTAAATTTAAATGTACTACTGTTCAATACTTGAATCTTTAAGTCTTAAATGTTTGCGCACCATCATTTTATTTAATTTTCTTTCTTTTAATCTAACATAGGGTAAATTTCCATCCTTCAAAATTGATATGGCATATGTTAAATTGAATGTCACAGCAAATAGATAAGTAAAACTGTTAGTTATCAATTTCAACGTACGGAGTATCTCCTTGTATAAAATATGGCTAATAGTCTTCCCGTAGCCTTTGTATACGACTGCAATTTGGTTTAGCATGCTGGATAAATGTGGTAATCCCAGATAGAAACGAAGAAGAGAGAACAAGTTTACTTTGAATATTTCTATCCTAAAAAAGGTTGGATGGTTTTATACAATCTTATCTATTTATTTACTTAATTGATTGACAATTATTCAACACATTATGCATTTTCTCATTACTGTCTGCAACTAAATCATCGCTAATATTTGCAAAATTGAAAGTTGTTTGGTGGTCAATTTATTTTATGCCTAGAAAATTCCTTCACATTTTTCAAAACAAAGATGCACTAACTACATATCAGGAAACCTAAATTCTAAATGAAATATATTTTCCCTTCAGCCTGACCCTATATAGTTACTTCATTAACCTCTGTTACTGAGAGTTAGGTGATCTCGTTCTATTTCTCGGCTAACAAGAAAATCATCCTTCTTGAATGGTCTCCCTGTTCAATAATTTCTGCAGCGTTCAACACACACATTCCCGATTTGATAATGCCAAGTTACTTTCTTTTTATAATATCCCATCATACAACAGTACGGGACTACTACAGCACTACATGAATTAAATGTATCTTAGTGGCAACATCGAAGTCAGATATAAATCGAACGAAGGCTTGGTGAAAAACATGCGCCCTGTTCCAATTGCTTAGTAACAGTTGCGTAATAATTGTTGCCTTAGAAGCAATCAGACAGCTAATCCCACACCTATATCATATGTATTTTGTACATCTACAATTAGATAGATAAATCATGTGCACTCAGATAAAATGTATTTTGCAGTTACTTTGAGTTTAGCAGTTAAACTTGTTTCAATACTACCTACCCCTAATCACAAGCAGAACACATTACTAACCCAAAGATATTGTGACATGAGATAACTTGGTCATATCAATTGATGTTTGAGACAGAAGCCACTTTATTTGCCCTGAGGCAATGCATTTTTTTAAATATTTCCTAAGTGCTAATGATAATTATATGCCCAATAACTTGATGTAACAGTTGTTCCAATACCTTATCACCAAAGCAGCCTACGGGCGATGTACTTCCATAGACTGATGAATTCGACGTCTTCATTATATTTGGAATAGGATATTTTTTTAATATATCACGAGTAGATATTAGTATCACATTTATTTATTTGCGCAAATAAACATATCCAACAGTTGCTTTATACGCAAGAAATATATAAGCTCCAGTTTATTCTTGTATCAGTAATTGGCTAATATTACCGCTAATGGATAACAATTCTAAAACACGTGTCTGGCGCACAATTATACGTCTATTTTACTTGCCTAAGGGTGGTGGTTTGTCAGAATCGATAGAGCGTCAGACACCATGCTTTGCAGCATAGTTATCGCTCTTTGCGTTCTGAGTTCAAATCCGCCGAGGTTAACTTTGCCTTTCATCCTTACGAGGAGGATAAACAAATAAAGTACCAGTGATGCACAACAATCGTTGGCCTCGTGCCAAAAGTAAAAATTCTATTTTACTAGCCTAAATATTGCCAGGGAGTGATACTGCTAATATATATATGTGTTTTATATATGTTATTTATTTATGTTAATACTCGGAACAAAAGACCAACCTAAGATTTAACGCCCAATATTAAACTCACCTTCATAATATAAGTGAGATCAAAATTGTGATCTAATCTTCAGGGGCTTATGCGAGTTTATATATATATATATATATATATATATATATATATATATATATACATAGTAAGTGCGTGAGAGAGAGAGAGAGAGAGAGAGAAAGGGCGAGAAAAAGAGGAAAAGGGAAGGGTACATGGGTATATACTAATTCATACACACGTAAGCACAGTGGTTAAATTATTGTTTCACTTTACGGGAATCAAGAACTTGAGATTATGTCTTTACAGTATTATTCTGGGGTGGAGCTGGGTGTCTGCAACAAATTTTATTGATCAGGTGAAAAGATTCACGCTTACGAATATCACTAACATACATAATACAAATAAATATTAAACACTGTCTAACTGTATTGTCTAATTAAAGAATATAGAATTGAACATTAAGTCTGAGATTTCACAAATAATTTATAGTTGGTTAAAACTCGGATTCCACGAGAAGCATATATACATTTTTGTTTGCCCCTGGACCAAGCTCATTGGAATCAAATATAAAACAAAGGAGTGTTGAACTCATGTCTCCTTTCTGTCTGCCATGATGTAGATACAAAATATGCTCATACAGTTAGTTGTAAGACGTTATCGAGTGATTTGGAGAGATTTTAGGACCAGCCTTGGTCACACAGACATTTATGTATCTTACTGTAGAGCACACCTCAATATAATCAATCAGTACTGTCCTAGATTCACAAACATTTTATGATCATTGCTCGGAAAAATAGATTAAAAACATTTCCCTCACACTTTCCTTTTCATTTAATTTTGGATTGTATTTAATCAGAATATCAGTGAAAAGAATTGAATACATTAGAATTAATTTTTAACAATTACACATAAATGAATTCCGTTTGTGTAAATTTATTTCCCTAGCGATTTAATGAAATGAATACGATATATAAATATCAGATAAAAATATCGCTCAAAAGAGATTTCTCAGTGTGATTTATTTCATCAATTCAAAAAAAGTCACCTATATTGTAGTATGTGCATGTGTATTTGCGTACAAACACACAGATACAAACACACACATACAGAAACACACACATACACATACATAAACAGACACAGACACGCACACACGCACACATATACACATAACAGATGTTTATGAATATATATATATATATATATATATATATATATATATATACATGTACACAATAAATATATAGATACGTATGTAAACAATAAATATATGGGTAGTCTCGCTGCCAAAGAAAAATATTTTACAAAACGAAACAAAAAGAAATTTTATCATGTGTGTTTTCCTCTGAATATATTATAGAGTTGCCTATATATTTTAAGTGTGCCAGACAACGATATTTTAAGCTTTATCACTTTTCACTCAGCAGATACTGGTATCGGTTAGACAATAATCTGTATAGAATTTTACTTGTTGACCACTAGCGTGGGAAACTCATTTGCATATAGCGAATAGAAAACATCGACGGGAAAAGGTCATTTGCATATAATGTAGGCTCGGCTGGTTTGCTATAATAAAGGGAGGAGTACCGGACAGTGTACGTTTTATATATTGTTTATCCCGCTTGTAAAATAAGTTGGATTGCTTTGAATGAATAATGAATGAATACTACTAAATTGTGTAACACATGATTAATCATAAATAATTAAATGTATTGCTTATTTCAAGATTTCACTACTTTTAAATGTTTCAAATTTCAACTTCCGGTATATCGCCACCACCACATTAGCTACCATGCATATATATATATATAATTGTTTCTACTTTAGCCACAAGGTCAACAATTATCCAGTTCATTACTGGTACTTTATTTTATCGACCTCGTAAGGATGAAAGGCAAAGTCAACCACGGCGGGATTTGAACTCAGATCGTAAAGGGACGTCACTATGCTGGAAAGCATGGCGTCCGACCCTCTACCGATACTGCCTATCCACAATAAACCTGAATTGGTTTTCTCGTTGATTTGGTCCTTGCGACTGGCTTACCGATTACAGTCTTCAATTTACCAAGCTGTCTAAACGTAATGTTATTACTCTAAGATAAAAAAACCTATTGAGTGCTTGGCTGCACATTCCGATTGCATTCGTTAGCTTCGCTGCACCAAGAGCTTCGATTATGGTGTACTAAATTTTGTATATTTATAGAGATAGATATAGATCGATATATATATATATATATATATAGATATATATATATATATATATATATATATCGATCTATATATATCTATGTATATATATATATATATATATATATAAGAGAGTATTGAAGTCTGCTTGAAACATTGTGGAACAATAAGTAAATATCTTTAGGTCGTTTGGAAGCCTCGACAATGCAAATGGGTAAATCTCCGAGTAACAAGGTCCGGTGGTGGAGAAAGAGATGTAATTGGGTGTACGTTGAGAAGCGTGGTGTGTATAAGATGTGTGAGATGTGTAGAATGAGGGAAGAGTATAAAGGTTAAAATATAAATAACAACACAAGACAGAGTTACCCTGGGAGAGATTTAATAGTCCCTATATATTTCGGATTCACATCCATCAACTGGGGTTTTTTTCCGGGGTGGGGAAAAAGATTCTCTGTCGGACAAGCCCGGAACGCGTCTTTCGCTGTTTGTTGTTTTGAATATCTGAGGTATTCGGCAGAGCGCGCGTGCGCGTGAAATGGGGTCGGTCGTACAGAGGTCAGCGGCCGAATGAGGGAGTGGGATGGCGCTAGCTGTCAGTCCATTCTCTGCCTGTTTGTTAAATGTTACTGTGTGTGTGCGTGCGCGTGTGTTGTTATCTCGCTTAAGCGCTTCCTTGATACGTAACGTGCCGACGTCGGCACGTTATTTATCAAGGAAGCGCTTTTTATCAAACGACCGCAACCGCAAATAAACAACCGATCAGAGAGAAGCGAAATGAAATGGCCGGTTTAAGTTAACAAGCGCTGCAACAACACACAACACACAAGCGAACGAGAGAACTACACACACACACGCACACACACACAGTAGCATTCCACCATACGAACATACTACACTGCCAATACAGATGAACAAGGCAACAACACACAGACACAGACACACACACACACACACACACACACACACACACACACACACACACACACACACACACACACACTTAAGCGAGACAACAACACACGCACACACACACACAGTAACATTTAACAAACAGGCAGAGAATGGACTGACAGCTAGCACCATCCCACTCCCTCATTCGGCCGCTGACCTCTGTACGGCCGACCCCATTTCACGCGCACGCGCGCCCTGCCGAATAGCTCAGATATTCAAAACAACAAACAGCGAAAGACGCGTCCCGGGCTTGTTCGACAGACAACCTTTTTCCACCACCCCGGAAAAAAAACCAGTTGATGGATGTGAATCCGAAATATATAGGGACTATTAAATCTCTCCCAAGGTAACTCTCTCTTGCGTTGTTATTTTTATTTTAACCTTTATACTCTTCCCTCATTCTACACATCTCACACATCTTATACACACCACGCTTCTCAACGTACACCCAATTACATCTCTCTCTCCACCACCGGACCTTGTTACCCGGAGATTTACCCATTTGCATTGTCGAGGCTTCCAAACGACCTAAAGATATATATATATATATATATATATATATATATATATATAAGATTTAAAATACTAGAGTGTGTTGGAGTTAAACACCCTCTTCATATTATAGAATTGACAGTATAAGATATAGCTCAATGTAATTAAACAGAGCCGAAGAATTATAAAAAAATAAACCAAAGAAGCCTTCAATACATCAAAAGTATTTATTAGCCAACAATGTTTCGTCCTATTAAGGACTCATCAGGGCAAGTAGAGCTACAAGAAGCACTATCGGCCAATACAAGCCAAAAATTCAGAAGAATATGGAGTATACATCTATTAAATCTTAGGAAAGATATTAAGGAAAAGTTGGCTAAGATTAAGAGTGAGCTGTTACAAACATAGATATGGACCAAACAGCAAGGAAGTGATTAACATGTTGAACCCACATTGCAAATATTATATAATGCAAAAACTTGAAACACAAATGGCATCACAATGCGAGAATTACAGTACGATATAGAATAGAATATAATATAATAGATGGTGATAATAAAAAGCTTAATTTATGTATATATATATATATATATATATATATATATATATATATATATATCAATACATATACACATTAGCACAAACACAAACCAACACTTATTAAGTATTTAAATATATATATATATATTGCTTACAGTATAATACAACAAGGACAAAAACAAGAACAAAAATAAAAATAAAAACAAAACATAATATATAATTCCCTGTCAGTGTGCACAAACAACACAGAAACACTACAATAACACTACAACAACAATACTACAATATATATAATATATAATATATCATATATAATATATATTATATTGGCATCAAAAGATATACAAAACCACATCATATATATAATTCAAGGTTAACAAACAGTACAAAGCCCCACACAGGGTAAGAAAAAATCATATAGAACTAAATAGTGTTGAAAAAATTGTGTTGATAAAATATATATACCACCGTAACAATAACACGGAGGTCAAGTCATTATACATTGACATAAATATTACCAAAATATCACAAAATATTACAAAATATATTTACGTGGTTGACATACAGACATATATCAATGAAATTACATGGCCAGACAACCAGCGTCTGGTAGTAAAATAATAAATAAAGTAAACCGAAGATCGAAAAACAAAAGCAAGCATATTTACTTAGGTGTCACAAGCGGCCAAGCAAAAGAAAAAAAGATAGAAATGTAGATCAGAGAGTTGACTAGAAAACCTTTTTAAATTAATTAATATTAAAAATATTTAAAATACATATTTAATCACTTCAAAATTAGCTAGCGTTTAAGTCATCAAAACCCTAATTGTTTAAGATATCTCAATAAAATTATCAAGAATAGAGTAAAATCTGCCTCGCTCAGTCAAATAACGTTATCAAACAAAAGGACTCCAAATAGAACCAGGGCAGACCAACGAGAACAGAAAGAAGAGAGGCCATGGAGGATAGGAAGGAGCATACAAGTAAATTCATATATTATATAATATCATAAAAGGAGCATAAAAGTGAAATTTATATATATATATATATATATATATATAGATATATATATATATAGATATATATATATATAGATATATATATATATATAGAGAGAGAGAGGGGGGGAGATGAAGAGCGGGAGAGAATGAGTGAAAGAAAAAGATGAGTTCATGATTTTGTTCAACACGCTGACGCATATGTGTATGTGTGCTAGTGTATGTGCATACACATACATTTATATGTATGAGTATACAACAAACACAGACACACAAATGCACACTCACGGGTATACATTCACACAGATACGCATACTATCACACAAACTTTACATAAATTCACACAAACACACATTTACAAAAACACACATATACACATACACACATACAGTCACACATCATGATAGCAGCGTTGGGTGAATGTGGGAATGGGAGGGTAAATTCAAGTATAACATTTTATTCTTTTATTCTTAACACAGATTAACTATTTTCAATGTTTTACTCATCTGCTTATACACTAGTTTATTCACAGTTGCATAACATATAAAATATAACTAGCTGGCACCCTGCCGTCAAAGCTGACGGCTAAAGGCTAGATGCGTATGTGTATATACCTTTCAACTGCGGTCGTTATATATTCTTGTTAATTCTAATGTTTTTCGATATGCTAGGGACTTGGCTCCCTGGACAACACGTACACACAAACACTCACACATAAACTCACACCCACACACATACATGCGAACACACATATACACTCAAACCACTTCAGAGCTTTGGGCCGGGAAAACATGCCCTCAATTTTGGAACCGTCTGGGTTGTCCAGAATTGATGGGAAAAGACTTGATGTCTCGGTGGGCTCATATGATAGCACCGACGTGTGCCATTTAGTTGGATTATTCGTCCTCCTCACCCTTAAAGAGAAAAATCCTTGTTATAATATCGGCTTATACTGAGACGATGGTTTGGCAGTTTCTCATACCACCAGCGGCCATAACCGTAATAAATTCCGTAAATACTTAATTAATACCTTTGTTTACTTAAACCTAAAAATTACCATAGATACGAATCTTACTAATACCATCTTCCTCGATATCAATATTGACCTACTTACTGCCACTTTTAAACCCTATCGTAAACCCAATGAAAATTTAAGACATAAACACAAAGAGTCTTAGCCCCTATCTCATCTCCCTATAGTCTTTACAAATCTTATTCCTAAGATTAATCGTAGGACGTCTATCTTATCTTCGTCTATAGATATTTTTAATAAAGCTGGCCCTTATTATAATAAGGCCCTCAAAACAGCGGCTTCACCGAACAAGTCAAATATTTACCTAGTTCTCTTTCTAACACTAAACACCATAATAGGAAAAGAAGAATTATATGGTTTACACCTCCTTTCTCTGTAACAGTTAAAACCAACGTAGGAAGAAAATCCATCCCCCCAAACATATCCCCCCAAATCATAGATATAATAAGATATTTAATAGAAGTTTAGTTAAAATTAGATACTCTTGCTGCCCATCGATGAAAACCAAAATCACCAACTCAAATGTAACTAGAGAAAACCCAGGATGCAGTAGCAGGAAACCTGAAGAAATCCCATTACATGGCAAATGTAATACCAATTCTATTGTATATGAGGCCAGGTTGACACCGATTATGAATAACCAGCTAGCTAGAAGTGAGCGATATGATGGCATGACACAGGACACATTTAAAACCAAGTATTATGCACACGTCGCTTCATTCAAACACCCTGAAAAAGAACATCAACGGCGCTTGCAAATAAAGTGTGGGAGTTTAAAGACAGAAACATTCCATACTCTATTGATTGACAAATTTTAAACCACTCAAATGAATTACAAAGCGGCACAAAGAAATGTTCTTTGTGTATAATGGAAAAATTTAGAATTCTTCAAATCTGAAAACCCCCTACCTCAACTCTAAGACTAAGCTCTTCAGAAGTTGTCGGTACATGAAATCGCATCTCCTTTTTAGCTGGATTAATACAGCAACGAGCACTCAACCACACTGAGCTTCCTCTTTACAATTTAACTCTTCCACTCACTACCATTATCATCACTCTACGAACACCACATCTTACCCAGTTCATCATATAAATACTTACTTTCTACCAATATATACTTTTTTCTCCCTCATTTTCATTTATTCATTTCATTTGTCTTTTTTCTGACACTCTCTTAACATATACACACACACAAACCTCATTCTGCCCTCCTATTATAACCCCGCCCCTTTTTTTACATATATCACTTTATAACCACATACATTTATCCAGATCTATTTATAAACATTTACTTTCCACCACATCTATTAATTTATACACTGTTTCTCCCCCGCCTGTTCATTTTATATTATATATTTTTTTAGTTATACCCTCCTCCATATGCTTACATGCCCACCAAGTTTTTATATGTCATTTTTATAATTGAGTGGGTTTCCTCACTTAGTTCCCTATATTGTATGTCTTAAGTATGTCTGTACATATGCATAGATATGTGTACACTTTCGTGTGTGCACGTATATGTATGGATGTTTGTGTACGTATGTATGTGCGGGTGCTTGTGTATGTCTCTGCACGTGTACCTGCTTATGGTTGTATGTGGGCGCATATGTGTCTGTGGGCATATATATATATATATATATCTAAGGCGGGTAACATTCCCGAGATCCATGGACGAGTTCTCTCCAGCGGTCTCTGTCCCTCATTATCGCTGCCATGTCCTGCATCTCCAACAGACCAGTGTCTGTCCTTAGGGCATCAACATACGTTAACCTTGGTCTTCCCCTTCCAGTGTGTCCATATATGTATATGTATATATGTATATGTATATATATATATATATATATATTATTAGAAATGTAAGCTATCGCCGTACTTTGACTAGAGAAATTAAAGAAATTATTTAGCCCGATAGTGGGGTTAAGAACCCTCGGAGAAATGGAAAAAGATGAGTATTGACGTACATATATATGTATATATATATGAAAGACGTAAAATAAGAAAATTTTAAAAATTAAAAATTAACTTACTTACTAAAATGTTCACTCCAACTAATTAGTTTCTGTAAGGGAATAAATATAGTTACGTAATGTAACTACAGAGAAGTCCCTACGTCATCAGGAAGTTTATTCTCAGCTAAGTTCCCAGGCAATGCGCGGACACTAGGAACCCATATAAAAATAATAATTCAGTGGATGGAATAAAGCTAGCGGGGACTAAATTCCAGTGCACTGAACAAATTCACTGCCTACTTGGTCAGTGGCAAATTCTAAAGAATCAATCACGTCACGTGACACTGAGATTAATCAGTGAGGAGTGGGGTGGTTATTCTGACAAGAGCCTAACTACTACCATGAAACATAGCAGAACATTTTGGCAACTTTCGCTCAACAAATAATTTGGAGATAATTCTTATTTTACGTCATTCATATAATTGTTCTGCATACCCCTGCATAGAACCACAAAGGTACTAAGACATAACATATATATTTGCTGGCATGGGTTAACATCTGTATACATATGTTGGTAGATATACTAATTCTCTATATTTATCTCCAAATTATTTGTTGAGAAACTTGCCAATATTTACTGCTATGTTTCATGGTAGTAGTTAGGCTCTTGTCATAATACCACCCCACTCCTCACTGATTAACCTCAGTATCACGTGATAGATTCTTTAGAATTTGCCACTGACCAAGTAGGCAGTGAATTTTTTCAGTGCCCTGGAATTTAGTCCCCGCTTGTTTTATTCCATCCACTGAATAATTATTTTTATATGGGTTCCTAGTGTCCGCGCATTGCCTGGGAACTTAGCTGAGAATAGACTCCCTGATGACGTAAGGGCTTCTCTGTAGTTACATTACGTAACTATATTTATTCCCTTACAGAAACTAATTAGTTGGAATCAAAATGTTAGTAAGTAAGTTAATTTTAAATTTTTTAAATTTTCTTATTTTACGTCTTTCATATAATTGTTCTGCATCCCCCTGCATAGAACCACAAAGGTACTAAGACATAACATATATATTTGCTAGCATGGGTATACATCTGTATACATATGTTGGTAGATATACTAGTGTTCTCTCTCTCTCTCTCTCTCTCTCTCTCTCTCTCTCTCTCTCTCTCTCTCTCTCTCTCTCTCTCTCTCTCTCTCTCTCCCTCTATATATATATATATATATGTATATATATACATATATACATATATATATATATATATATATATATACGGCCTCGATATGAATACCCCCTCCGCCTCCGTGGTATTTTCTTCGTGGTTATAAGAGGCTTAGCTCTGTTTCTCGACCGTTATATCGCGTGACTATCTCCCCCTCCGCCTTTTGGGATTCTTTCTCACGTCGTGTAGACGCGTTCTTGAGACTAGTAAAATGAGGTATCCTCTTGATAAGTTGGCAGACCTCGCAAGGACTCTATATATTTGATATATTGTTTTTGTTTATGCCACGAAACTACGTAGTCGAGGAATTTAGGAGCAGTTTAGGTATGATACATTTTATTACTAATTATATCTAAATGTTTCTTCTCTCTTCATAATGTATATATATATATATATATATATATATATATATATATATATAGAGAGAGAGAGAGAGAGAGGGAGAGAGAGAGAAAGAGAGAGAGAGAGAATAAGTAAAAGCGGAGTAGTTTCAGATGTTCAAGTCCTTTAATAATAATGATGTGATATATATTTCAATGGCGACACTGGCCACACTGTTCTGTGTGCGAGTGTCGTGACATCATCAGACAGTTTGTTACATAATAAGGTTAGGTTTCCGAGGCAATCCAAGTTGAATCGACATGGGAACGGACGAAGTGTGTGCTTTTGGGTTCTTCATCCGTTCCCCTGTGAGCACCAATTCACCCCCACCGGTCTGCGCAGGCGCATGTCCGAAGAAACTTGATCATTAGCAACCGCAGAATTCAACGAAATTCGCTTAGTCAGTTCACCCTCTCAGCCAAACAATGACCCATTTAGGCCTGTACCATAGTTTACTGCTAGCCGTCCCGTCTGTGGCAGTCAGCCGAAAGCCAGAGGGGATGGGAGAGTGTTAGTTTGTACAGGTCACAATACTACTTCTCACCAAGCATGGACAGTACGACTGGCCATCAACTCCCAAGAGAAAATATACTTAATTCTAGGTATCATGGTTTTACATTGGAAGTTATGAGTGAGAGTTGGAAATAAAAATTAAAATCATAAATCAAAAATTATAAGTTAAACAATTAAAAAATTAACAATTAGAAATTAAAAAACTTTTCAAGTGAGAATCCGGATTGAGGTGAGTAAAAAAACATATAGTTTGAAGTGAGTAAATAATATGGAGAAAGATGTTTAAGTAAGAAGTTCTGAAAGGGGTTCCAATGTCACAGTTTCACTATCCACATATTGAACGATAGTGCCGTACATTAGAACGGAGGGTAAACTACAGTATTCAAGGCAGTAGTCAATCTGGTACACAGTCATAATTTCCATCACATGGAACAAAACCAAAGAAAAACAGATATAAAGTACACCAAAGAAAACCACTAATAATGAATAAATGCAAAAACACAGAGTACATATATGCAAAATGATCCATATGATTGTAAATTTGTCAATGTATAGACTGAATTGATGGGGCTTCTGTTCAAAAGCGATTTGGTGCAGGAAAATATGGGTTTACCTTAGTTTTTGTTTCCGAGTATTTATCCTGCCGAAAGTTACTATTATGTCCGTCCAGTGTCAGGGGTTTCCATCCCCATGGTAGAGGTAATTTCCAATGGTAGCTCATGGTTGGTTCTTCTCTTCTCCACCATATCGGTTACATCATAGAGCGCTCAACTAATTGGAGCTAAATTATTAGGGTAAACATTGATGCAATTCAATTCAATCACTCAACGTACTTTTTCCACATAGGAGTGACGGAGTAAATATCGAATAAATAAAAACGAAGTAGTTCTTTTCTTCTGTGTACTTTATATCTGTTTTTCTTTGGTTGTCTTCCATGTGATGGGAATTATGACTGTGTTCCAGATTGACTACTGCCTTGAATAAAGTAGTTTACCCTCCGTTCTAATGTACAGCGCTATCGTTCAATATGTGGAAATTGTAACTGTGACATTGGAATCCCTCTCAGAACTTCTTACTTAAACATCTCTCTCAATATTATTTACTCACTTTAATCTATTTGTTTTTTACTCACCTCAATCCGG
The DNA here is from genome assembly GCA_964016885.1 of Eledone cirrhosa. NCBI lineage: Eukaryota > Metazoa > Mollusca > Cephalopoda > Octopoda > Eledonidae > Eledone > Eledone cirrhosa. The sequence continues at coordinate 156,398,327 of OZ024743.1, forward strand.
ATTCTCACTTGAAATATTTCTTAATTTCTAATTGTTAATGTTTTAATTGTTTAATTTATAATTTTTGATTTTTGATTTTAATTTTTATTTCCAACTCTCACTCATAACTTCCAATATGAAACGATGATACCTTGAATTAAGTATATTTTCTCTTAGGGGTTGATGGTCAGTGTATTGTCCATGCTTGGTGAGATGTAGTATTGGGGCCTGAAAATACTAACACTCTCCCATCCCCTCTGGGTTTCGGCTGACTGCCACAGACGTGATGGGTAGCAGTAAACTATGGTACAGGCCTGAATGGGTCATTGTTTTTGCTGAGAGAGGGAACAGACTAAGCGAATTTCGTTGAAATCTGCAGTAGCTAATGGTCAACTTCCTTCGGACATGTGCCTGCGCAGGCCGGTGGGGGTGAATCGGTACTCACAGGGGAACGGATGAAGAACCCAAAAGCACACACTTCGTCCGTTCCCATGTCGATTCAACTTGGATTGTCTCGGAAACCTAACCATATTATGTAACAAGCTGTCTGATGATGTCACGACACTCGCACACAGAACAGTGTGGCCAGTCTCGCCATTGAAATATATATCACGGCATTATTATTAAAGGACTGGAACATCTGAAACTACTCCGCTTTTAATTATTCGATATTTACTCCGTCACTTCTATGTGGAATAAGTACGTTGAGTGCTTGAGTTGAATTGCATCAATATTTACCTTAAGTATATATATTTATATATATATATATATGTAAGTATGTATGTATACGTACATACATATATGTATACAGACGTACAGTAGCATGCATATATATATATATATATATACATATATACATACAGGTACACATACATATATGTACGTATCAGATTAGCGGACGCTTATTATAGCGCCCGCTTTGTTCGTTTGTAAACAAACTGAACAGCCTGATAGATAAATATACACGGGTGTGTATGATTGTGTATTGAAGATTATATTAATAAGAGGAATTCCAACTGTGTCTGATTTACTCGTTTTATTTACAATCCTTTAACATTTATAATGGTATTATAATGAAATAGTATGATAGAATATTAAATTCTAAGTGTTAATTAACAATTAGAATTTAATATTCTATCATACTATTTCATTATAATACCATTATAAATTTTAAAGGATTGTAAATAAAACGAGTAAATCAGACAAAGTTGGAATTCCTCTTATTAATATTTATTTATATATATATATATATATATATATATATATGTGTGTGGGGGGGGGGGGTATGTCTATATACATATATATATATAAATATATATATATATATATATAGATATAGATATAGATATATAGATATAGATATATTGTAGTTTCCGTTCGAAATTTAAAAAGTCATAGGAGTGTACAGTGCTTTATGTAAGTGCCAGAGCTGAATTGAATGTATAATAAACAATACAATATAAGTACCTCATTACCAAAGTTATCCCGAATAAGACGAATACGAAAAGCGTCCTCATTCGTTCGTCGGATAAGGCAATTTAAAAAATAACTATAGAAAATTATACATATATATATGTATATTATATATATATATATATATATATATATATATATATATATATATATATATATTCAGGTTTGAGGTTCACCACTGTATAGAGCTGGTCTATTCCGTATGGTCAATCGTAATGCAATAATATAGAGAGTACTCAACGTAAAGCAGTTCAACCGTCTTTGTTTTTGTAGTTGGTGGTGCTATTACGGAGTTAAATATTATAATGAAATGACAGGAGGCTGGATTTCTGTAAATCCTTGAAAGGTTTATTATACTATGATCATTTCAATGACCGGGTTCCGTATGAATCCGGTGATATCATCAGGTATTCGAAATATAATACGTGAATGTAATAGATAAAATCCATGGGGCTGAAAATCGGGGACCCGAGGGCGACCGCTATTCTGTTCCTTCAACCTCAGCCGGTCACCCTGGAGTGACGTGGCTAAAGTTTATAGTATGCTACTACCGGTCAGATAAAAGAAAACAGAAAGGGATGGGAGCATAAGTTAACGTCGATCTCATGACACAAGGTAAAAGAAAGAAAGAAATGAAGGAGAGAGAAGAAGGAGGAAGAAAGAAGAAGAGAAGCCAGGGTTAATGTCAGCTAAAAGAAGAAAGGCAACTACTACCGGTCAGATATAGGCAAGCAAGAGGGGGAAGGAAGATAAGTCTGCGGGAGGAAGACAGGAAGAGGGGAGAAGAGAAGGAAGAGAAGAGAGAAGTAGAAAAGTAAGGGTTGATGGCTACAAGAAGGAAGATAGAAAGAAAAAGGAAGAAAGGTCGATATTAATGTCAGACCACAGTCAAGCCAGGAGTGGCGCGAGAAAATGTTCACAGGGACACGCATCTTAGCAGAGGTGAATATATTGGGAGTCAGGGTGTTACAGTGTTTAGACTTCTAGGATGAAGCTAATAGAATTTCAATAATCAATATTCAATATTAAAGAGGTTAGAAAATTTGAAGTTCAACAGTTTAACATTTTATTATATAATAGTTCCGATTTGTCTGTAATTTAAGGGTACTATGTGGCGGTTAAAACACCGGCCGCGCCCCGGGCCCCATGGTGAACTAAGCCACGCCGAGTATTTTCATTTACTGAAAGAAGGGGAAATTTATTTTTCCAAGCACTCCAGGTGGGCTTGTTCGCCAGGGAGCCGGTCGCGCCGCCATTAAAACCCACCCAACAGTCCGACAGAAAGTTGGAACCTTAGAATTTTGCTTAACTCTATCGGATGAAGTTGAAAGAATTCAGAATAACATTATAAAACTAAGGAGTAAGAAGATTGAGAATTGAACAAACAGAAAATTGAAGATTAAACATTCAAATAACTTCTATGAGGTTTTGGGTTGCGGGGTTTAATTAAATAGAGTCTTTTATGAAGAAACGTTAATTGTATTATGTAGATCTGTAATTTATCCTAGTGGGATGTAGAGTACGGGATATAGTCGTGTAATGTTTAATTTTTGTTCTCAGGAGGAGACATTCTAGTGTCGTGTGCTAATGGGTACAGGTCCCAATGTGAGGAGTTGAAATACATGGATACATGGAAGTGGAATACGTGGAAGAGCACATTGGTACAGCAGAGGTATAAATATTTTCTATAATTATTTTTTTTATATATGTAATTATATATATTTAATATATATATCATTTTCTATAATTTTTAGCCGCATTTCTTTACCTGTATTCATGTTCTATAAAGCAAGGACCTGTCAGCTTATCCTTACGGATATTGGTGTCCCCGTTTGTGTCTGTATATATGCAGACGGATGTATCTATGTGTTTGTGCGTGTGCGGGTGTGTGTAAGTGTGTATATTTAGATTGTGTGCCTATCTATACACACACACACAGGCGAGCATGTTTATATATATATATATATATATATATATATATATATATATATATATATATATATATATATATATATATATAAATATATATAAATATATATATCAATATATATATATATATATATGAAAATACAAAATAGAATACCTTTCACCGTATTATTGACTAACAAAACTTTAGCCTGATAATGGGGTTTAGAACCCCTACATAAATGAAAAAAGATGAGTATTGACGTACATGTAGTCAAAAGTACGGTGAAAGCTTTTCTATTGTCTAAGTTCAAACCTGCTAACTGGACACAAAAACATACTTACTTATATATATATATATGGTATTAGGATTGGTGTTCTGAAATAGCGATGTATACATAGTCACTACTTTATAACTGATAGCGTATGGTCTTCAACATGTTTTTAATTGAGCATACGTTATATTACCAAATATACTATACATTCATTCTTATATATATATATATATGAAAGATCAAACGCCTCGGTCAACAAATAAATAACCGATCCGAGAGAAGTGAGACGAGATGGCTGGTGTAAACAAGACACACAAACACACAGTGGCAATCGAACGATTGTTATTGTGTGTATAGCGTGTCCACCATATATCGACCAACAAAAAACAATCAGGCAGACTTCCAATACAACACCACACCTGCCAGTATCAAAGAATGAATATAAAAAAAATGACAGCCAAGAAGCGTACGCACTGACACATCAACATCCCACTACTCCAGTATAGAAGAACTGCCTCGACCTTTGACTGACCGCAGCTATTTGGCGTGCATGCGAGCTCTACGAAGTAGTTCAATTGTACACACACGGTAGATAACAGAGACCATCCCCAACTAATAACTTTCGTCTCATTCTACATTTCCTCTTACATCTCTCTCATTACAACTTGATTCTCTTACCCGGAGATTTACCCATCGGCATTGTTGAGGCTTCCAAAACGACCAATTATATATATAAATATGTATATAATTACAAAATATGAGGAAATAATAGTAAAAATATACCTATATTCTCTTCAAAGTCCCGACTATATAAAGTAAGCAAAAACAACAAACCAATAAATCAAGCACAATGAGGACTACATTAGTTTAACACTAGATACAGTAGGAAACGTGTCCTAACAACGTTTCAGATACTAAACATTCATCAGAATATAAATAAGGAAAAAAGAGCAAAATGAATGTTCGAGAGTGAGAAGAATGAAAACATAAATTGAAATAAATTCTTATGTTTTTATTTGTTTATTCGCAAAGACTTACAGACTCTCTGAAAGTTCAATAATATGATGTTTTAAATAAATTGCATTATATTCTACTAGCATTTCATAAGGTTTCTCTCACATCCTCGATATATTTTAGGCATATGCTATCTAGAATCGTAAAATGATTAATGATTGCATTCAGAACCCGTCATCGTAGAAGTAAACGTGCCACTATGGGATTTCATAGATGGTTGCTTCGATTGCTTGCTAGTTCTACTGCCAATTGTGTCGGTCTCTAAGTGCAATTTACCCAATTTTTTCAAATATTATTGATAGCAAAGGTAGCCGGCTATGCGCAGGTATTTTATGAAACTAATAATATAGTTTGCACATGTTACAAACTAGTTGACCAATGAAATATGATCGCTGTATTTTAAGTAGAAATTATAACAGAATATTTATTGTCACATTTTCAAAGAAATTAATCGAGATAAAATTAGTAATTTTGTCCAGTGGTGTATTACTTTTAACATTACTGACTATTACAGCCAGCATATATAAAACTTCACATCTAAATAAATTATTAGGTATGTTGTCAGTGAAAATCGCATGGCTAAAAATATATTTCCCTTTTTTTAAAATTTATCTCTTTGTTTTGTACAATCAGTACCTATCAAATTGAAACATGTGATGGTTATTTCGAAAACTATGAATAAAATAACATAAAAGATCTGCATCAAGGGCAGTAGGATCTTTATTGAGGGAGATTTGTTTTCAATTTATTTTAGGTACACCAACAGTTAGATTGGCACCCATGACATACATGCACTCACAAACTTGTATACGTGTGTGTGTTTGTGCATGTGCATGTGTGTGTGCGCGCATATGTGTGTGTGTGTGTGTGTGTGTGTGAGAGAGAGAGAGAGAGAGAGAGAGAGAAAGGGAGCGACTTTTGATTTGAAATGGATTTTGCTAAAGTTTCTAGTAGATCGAATTATCACATAGAAGATTTCCTTTCTTCTTCATACATACATTTTGCTACTAATTCGAACAGGTCTACCTAGCTATCATAATCTCAATTATTATACTTTATATATATATATATATATTACATTTAAAAGGTATATATATATAATTAGACAAAGTCATTAATATATACTCCCGTAAGCTTGATAAAACTTTAGGCAGTATTCGGATGCGCTTTCTACCAACCAACCAACTCGCCGACAGGCACCAACCACAAACTTTCTGCCTTGAACACTGGCCACGTGATGGTTCTAGATATTTTGAATTCATTTTTAGCGGGCATCATGGTAGAAGAATCTTAGTCCAGTCTGGGGTATCTCCTGATGATTTACAAGCCTCGTGGATTTATCTAAGACTGGGTATATCCAAAAAGTGGAACGAAACCACCGGTTGGTAGAGACTTTGAGAATTCTGGTAATAATTATGTGCATTTTTTCTTCAAACTTCTATTTTGTTCCTAATTCCGTGTAGTTAACTATTTGTCTAGTCAATTCTACAGGCTAGAAGAAATAATTAGGTAAGTGTCATATGGCTGTACATCGCGGAAAAGAATCTGTATCATTTGTCTGTTATTTCTTCATAAGTACATTTTAAAATTATAGCCTCGTTTAAATGATTTTTTTTATGTGGTTAATTTATACTGATTAGGAGGCGAAATACTGTATATATTTTATCTAATGATTCTTTGGACTTACATTTATATATATATATATATATATGCGTATATATATATACATATATATATATATAAATATATATATATATATATATATTAGGGCTGTAGGATAATCATCGTATAAATACGCAAGCGTTTAGAGTATTCAGTTAAGTATAATTAGTTTTAACAGTGACATGTATAATTACTTAAGTTTCGTTGGTTGTTCTCCCCTTTCATTCAGCGTGCCATACTAAGAAAAACGGCTTCCAACCGTAGAGATACAGAGTTCTAATAGCAAATTATCCTGACTGATCTATAAATCGGCAAATACCTTAATTAATGTAAATGGAATGGGGTAACTATATGAAAAACAAAGGTAGGCAACTTGGGATTCACACGCAGCCCAGGGATTCAATTGAAAAGTCGAAAACACCAAGCTCAATTACTCAAGTCAATATTTTCAGAAAAAAAGACTGCTTCATGTGAAAAGAGATTGAAGCAGTCGTATATTTAAGTAGCGCTCCTTTGAAGCAAGTTCTGAGAGAATATTCGATTTCTCCGATCAACACAGTGGCAGAATTTCACAGGATTAACGTATGTGTGGAACCTTTCAACATATTCCATTAAAGTGAGAATGGTGTGCGGCTATCATTGAGGTTCTACGCATGGTTTGCGAGTTGATTGGTCTGTTTATTGTCAGAATGCCTGAAGGCCGATATATATATATATATATATATATATATATACCTAGATACAAATGTACACACACACACACTCACACACACACACACACACACACACACACACACATATATATATATATATATATATATATATATATATATATATATATATATATATATATATATATATATATATATAGATAGATAGATAGATAGATAGATAGATAGATAGATAGATAGATACTGTGCAAAATTGCCATACCGCCCTGATCTTATTATAAACCTGCAAACATATGCAATTGGCTCCAATTCGTGGAAAAATGTCTACGGAAACAAACGCACACTCAAACACAGACAAACATACACACATACACACAAGCACAGACACACAGACACACACATTTACATACGTATATTTATATACAATAGTAATAATCGTTTCTACTTTTTGGTACAACGCCAGCAATTACCCATGCATTAATGGTACGGTATGTTATCGACCCGTAAGGATGAAAGGCAAAGTTAACCTCGGTGGTATATACAATGGTAATAATAATTATAGGAATATTTTTTGCTCGATGTACTGATAGGATCATGCAACGATGTTATATAGTTGCAGTGTTTTACAAACCAAGTAATATAAATGTTTCAAGTATTTGGTAACAGTCAATTGTTTCTATCCTGGTTATGCAACATAGAATTTGCATCACCAGTCTGGAACCCCTAACTTGCTCATAATAATGACCGCCTGGAAATTGTTCAGAGACGTGCAACTAAGCGAATGCCCTCCATCAGGAATCTACCATTCACTGAATGCATTCCTTCCCTGAGCATTGATACATTGAATCTCCGACGTCTGGCAATTGACTTGATAAACACACACAAAATTATTAACCATCTTACCAAAAACAATCCTGAGCACCTTTTTGATTTCCACGTGTCTATCACACTGGGGCATGCCAACAAATTCAGAAAACAGCACAGCTCCCTGACTTTCGGAAACATTTTTTCACGCTCAGAGTTGCTGAAGCATGGAACAAACTACCTGCATCAGTTATTAAATGTCGAGAAACTGCATCCTTTAAAACCTCCATGCTTCTAGAGATTCGCTAACACTATACCTGATATCCCCCTCCATACACACGCACACATGGATTTCATGACTCGTACACTGGTCATTTTCCTGACATTTGTACATTATTTTATGTACTATACATGCACCTTTTATGAGTTGTAGGGCACCTGAGCACTGTACACAATAATATTTTTTTAATAATTATTATTAAGATTATTATTATTAAGATTATTATTATTATTATTATTATTGGTGAAGCCACGGTTCTTATCGGCTCCAGTTTTTTTCAACGTTTACCTCGTTTTCAAAAGTTCTAAACCTTTTATTTAAGTTTTAATTTGATAAAAGTTTAGAAGAAGTGACCCACGTAATACAGGGGTTCACTCGTAAATAATACGGCACCTCTTTACGAGGTGTCGTATTTGTGTAAACATGTTTTTGAAAAAAGAAAAAATACAACATGGATAACACAAGAAAGGGAGAGAGCGCTGTGAGACAATACAGAGAGAGGAGACTTTATCAGCATGTCAACAACACAGCGTTCCAGCGGAGGTAAATATAAACGAAAATATTACGAAGGAAAAGAGGATTGTTACAGATTTAAAATTACCAAATATTTCTAGCACAAACAACACCAACAATAACACCAACAACAACACCAACAACAACACCATCAATAACAACAGCAACAACAAAAATAACAGCGGTGAATTCGAGAACGACAATAACAAAAATAACAGCGGTAAGGTCGAGAACGACAATAACAATGACTATAACAACAGCCACAACAACAATAATAGTAGGAACAGTATAAACAAAAACTACAATAATAACAACAGCGACAATAACAGTAACACCAACAACAGTAGCAACGAAAACATCAACAATGACATCGATACCTGTAACAGCGATCTCAGCACCACCAGTAAGATCAGTAGCGGCAGCAATAATGGTGCTGCTGAAAAAGGGACCACTTCTTTTGGAGGTGTCGCCCGAAATATCGAGGCAGTGTTAGTAACAGAGGAGGAGATGGCAGTCGCAATAGCAATGGTGACAAGAAGCGCCAATAGAGTCTCCCTGAAACCTCAACCCGATTTTTTCAAACACCAGCAGCTACTGACGGTGACTCACCGCTCCGTAAGCAAAATCTCACATCGGGTGGAAAGAGCCACGGGACCTCAAATCCCAAAGGCTCTGGGGTGCGTGTGGGCACGCAAAACCCCCATCACCCAAGGCAGAAAGTATGCCACGGTAGACGTACTTTTCGCCAGCCCCCAAGAAGCGAAGTCTCACTCTTTGGAAACCCTAAAGATTGAGGAGATAGTCTTGGTGCCCTCCTACTGCGAACAGAAAATTGTGATGGTCAAGTGACCAAGGTCCCACCCGACGTGCCATACCTTGGCTGGCCGCGTCTGGAATCGAGGACAGGACGACCATGTTGCAATTAGAGAAAATAGGGAGAGAGAACTAGTCATGTATAGGCATGCAAATGCTTATACAAACTGACCAGGAATGTATCGACGCTATCCTCGATATCATAGACATCGAGGAAGGATACCAACTCCCTATCAGCGTAGAAGGAAGACGGCCAAAATATTATCTCTGTGGGTGGTAAGGTCACCTCAGTGCGTTTTGCCTGCAGACGATAGAGAAGAAGAAGGCCCCTCTCCTTCCAATACCTGGTCCGTTGCTACGAAGAGCAGGGCGGGCTACAAACGCAGAAGCCCCTTCCATGGTGAGTAGGAGGGCAAGATGCGTGGCACCCGTACCAAGGCCACGGACAACTAAAGCAGCAGCATATGAATGGCGTCAACAGCAATAGCTACATTTGAAGTAGCTGCATTAAATTGCCGGAGAGGGCTCCACTACCACCATCAACAGCCATAGAGAACATACACCTCCCAGACGCCACGGAATCCGTCATGGAGTTTGTGGCGGGAGTGAAGTAGCAAACGGACTGCCACAAACAACAAAAAAGCAATAACAAACCTTAGATTCACCCTACCAAAGCGAAGGCACACAAAGAGGGGTAAAGGCAGCAAAGAAACTTGCAGCAAAACCACCACCATCACCATCACCACCACAAGAACCACCGCCAACAACAACCACACCGCCACCAGAATCACCAAAAATTCCAACAACGCAAACAAAACAAAAGCCGCTCACCAAACAGCTACAAGAAGAAAACAGCAACACAATCACCGCTCCCCCCAAAATTACACATCATAAACATGGCAAAAAAAGAACTCATACAATATATAAAGCAGCACACAGACATCACAGAAAAAAACTACTACACCCCACCAACACCAAGAACTCTCCCGACAAACATAAGCATCATTGAAATCGCAATAGAACAGTACAAATCTTTAAAACAAAAATTCCTCAACGCGGTTGGAGATAACAGAGGGTCGATTACCAAGAGGATATACACTGACATCCTCTTGGAAACACCCATGACCAGCCAAAGGGATAGTTCTACTGTCCCTTCACCACACGATCAAGGTAAGTGACCCTTTCTCACTTGCTCTGTTTCTCGTCCAACATGGCCGTACTTAGAATAGGCAGTATAAATGCACGTAGCCTGGGGTCATCTTGGAAGCAGGGTCACCTGCTCAACGACCTGAGGTCACTAAACATAGATGTGGTGGCCATCTGCGAGACCAGTATCTCCGAAGCAAAAGCCTTCGCACCGATCTTCGGCGGCTACGATGTATATGCATCACCCAGCCGTCCAGGATCGGGGGGAGAGGTTGCCGTCCTTTTTCGGAGAGGCTTGGATCTCGTATACAGGCCATTTTCATAGACCCAGAGGTAAGTTGGTGGTGCTGGACGTGTCCGGCAGCGAAGGCAATGCTTTCAGGCTCATAGCCGTCTACGCACCAACAGGAGCAAAACGGCCAGATTATTTCAGACGTCTAGAGACTTTTCTTGGAACGTCTGCTCTTTAGTGTTAGTGGGCGACTGGAACGGTATCTTGGATACACGCTGGCTTTGTGTGGGGCTAGTGGATAGGGGAGGAGGGTACAAGAGCTTCACCAGCCTTTTCAGACGTTTTGAACTGTCTGACAGTTATCGACTGGATCACCCTAATGTCTCGTCCCTCTTGTACGTATTGACTCTCGAGCCATTACTGCACAAAATGGGGACGTTGAGGGGGATCCTGCGCGAACTAGGATGCGGAAGATCCGTGTCAGCATATGCGGACGTTGTCACCGTAGTGGTGTCGAACGCCAAACAAATCGAGGCGATCGCCACTAGACTAAGCGAATACGAAGCGGTGACAGGAGCAATGATCAACCAGGAAAAGTCAGTGGGCCAGCAGCTCGGCACTTGGAGAAGCAGGTCCATGCCGTCCAACAGCGTCGTCGGGCGTTGGACGGACGAACCGGTTGAATTGCTAGAGATCTGGTTCGGTCCGGACCTCCAGACGGACAAAAACTGGGAAGAGGTGACGTGCAGGGTGGCTTCTCTCACCCATACATGGGCGGAGAGGAAGCTATCCCTGAAAGGTCGAGCGGAGGTGGCTAACGCGTACATCGCTTCCGTCATCTACTACCGCCTGACCGTCGTACCTTGTCCTAAGCCCTGACTGCGCTGGATCGTTTGCTCTTTCGCTTTTTGTGGAATGGACGCGCTCTGAGCGTCAGCTGTCCATCTGCTGTCAACACCCACTACGTGGAGGGCTGGGCTTGCCGTGGCTGATGATTCGCACGCCCGCGCTCAGGCTACGCCATCTCCACCTCTTCCTCGACGGTGATCAGGTGTGGTTGCCGTTTGTTAGACGCGTCTTTCCCCAGCTCGTCTCCTTGACAGAGCTCCTGTCCTGGTCAAGCGAAGACAGAGAGGGACCGCTTGGAGACTGGAATGTCTTGAGGCGCTCACAGCCTTCGTCAAATCGGGCAATGTGATCGGTGGAAACTCCACCTTGGCGTTCTATAGAGGATTAGTGGAGGGGAAGAGCGACGACGTACTTGGGGAACCTCTAGGCGTCGACGAAAATAAACTAGCCAATTTCTTCTGACGAACTTTCGGGCCGGGGCCCTTGGACAACTTCCAGAAATCCATCGACTGGCAGTGCTACCGAGGAGCTTTGACAGTTCGGGATAAACTCTACAGGCATGGAGGTGCCGTCAGCTGGGCATGTGCGAGATGCGCGCAGGGCGACGAAACCTTCCTGGTCGCACTCGGCCAGTGCCCGGGCATTGCTGACTTGTGGGTTTATGTCGAACACCTGCTGTCACGTGTAGGACGGATCCAGCCATCAGCTGAGTCCATCTTGAGGATTGCCCCGCCCTCTTCCTTTAGCCGGGAAGGGCACGCAGTTTTTATCTGTCTGGTGGCCATTGCGAAAGAGATAGTATGGTGGACATTCTACCTCTTCGGTGATGCCCTGATTAACTTTTTCAAATTTTATTTGAAAACGAAAATCAGGGTAGAGAGGGAAGTGCTCTCTTCCCAGCATTTTGTTGAAAGATGGGTGAGAGAAGCAAGTATGGCCCGAGTGAATGGGCCTACTCTGAGTATGTGTCTGTAAATTAAAGGTGGAAAACTGGGAAAGGGCACTGGCCCTGGTGGTCAGGGTCACTGTGGTCTTTTAATGGGCTTTCTCCACAAATGTCCGTCGGAAGTCTCCCCCCTATTGGGGAATTTTTTCATTGTTATTTTTATTACATCCTCTGTTTTTTTTCAACGCAGAAATGCCCATTTGTACCGTTCTGTATTTTCCTTTACCGTCTTTAATGTCTACTTCATGAAAATCCTTGTGGTTAATAAAGAAAACATTATTATTATTATTATTATTATTATTCCTTGAATCTCAGTCATTGATGTTAGTTAACTGGAAAGTCCGTTGGAATGAATATCAAGCCACTACCTGCAGCCTCAGATATTTAGGACGTATCGGAGGGTTCTTTCTGTTCCCAGCAAGCATGCCTTTTGAAGCGTTCCAAAAAGCGTGAAGGGGCCGATTTTCTTTAACCATTCCTGGAAACTTTTGGAAATAGTCCCCAGTGCGCCTATGACAATCAGGATCACTTTGACTTCATGGCAGTTCCAAATCCTTTTTACCTCCCACTTTAAGTCCTGGTATCGGTTAATTTTCTCCCTTTCCTTCTCTTGCACTCTCGTGTCGAATGGGCAGGCCACATCCACAATCAGACACGATCTTTTTTTCTTTGTCCACAACCACCAGGTCAGGTCTATTGTGTTCCAGTTTCTCGTCCGTCTGTATCCTAAAATCCCACAGCACCTTCACCATATCGTTCTTCATCACCGCCTCTGGCTTATGCTCATACTATTTCTCAGAATGTGGTAAATTGTTTACTTTGCACAGGTGCCAGTGGATCACCTTGCCCATCACATCATGTCTCCAGCCCTTAGAGGGGGTCTGGGCTAGGTGTTTACACTCGGATACAACGTGAGCCACAGTCTCCTCTCTCCACAGATCCTGCACAGTGGACTAGCCTCCGCCTTTTAAATATGTTGTTTCAACCACTTCGTTTTGAGGGCCTGCTCCTGCGCAGCCATTAACATTCCTTCTGTAGCCTTTTTGAGGTCTCCTCTTCTCAACCAGTTCCATGTCTGTGGATCTCTAAATTCAGTTTTCTCAAAGAAGGTAATATGAAGGGATTTTCCCTGAAGGCTGCTCTTTCTCCTTGATGTTATTTCCTCCTTGGACATCTCCTGGCCTATTGTCCCCTCCTTCAGTACAGTTCTGAGCATGGCTCCTTAATATCAGTCACTATTTGTGCAGGTTGTTTTTCTCCATCTGAACACAGTCCTCTATGCTGATAAGACCTCTTACACCCTCAGATCTCCTTAGGTAGAGTCTATCTACATCACTCCTCTTGTGGAACATGTTGTAGATAGTCAATAGCTTCCTAGTCTTCCTATCCATTTCTTTTTTTTCAGCAACATTCCATCTCAGAATTCCCGCACTGTACCTAATAATAGACACAGCTCGGGAATTTACTGCGCTTATGGCATTTCTGCTGTTCAGATGTGACTTCAATACGCTCCTTACTCTCCGAATGTATTCAGTTCTTAATAATTCCTTCATTTTTTTGTTCTTTATGCCATCAACCTCCAGAACGCCCAAATACTTGTATCCTTCCTCAGAGTCAATTTCCTTCATCATCTCACCTGTTGGTATCTGGATTCCGTTACTTCTGCTCAACCTACCCCTCCTCATCACAATGACTCCACACTTACTAATACCAAACCACATACATATATCACTGCTAAAAATACGGACAGTGTCAACAAGCACATCCAACTCCTTCTCACTCTTCCCGAAGAGCTTAAGATCGTCCATGAAGAGGTGGTGATTGATGGTAAGCTCTCCCTTTCCCAACTTGTATCCTGCTCTCACTTTTCGCAGCATAATGGTCAGGGGCATCAGGGCAAGGACAAACAACAGAGGGGACAGGCTATCTCCCTGGAAGATACCTCTCTTGATCTTCACGCTTCCCAAGGATTCTCCAGTTGATGTCAACCCTGTTTCCCAGGACCTCATACTCCTGCCCAGCAACTGTCTGATGTTATCTGCCACCTTGAAGATCTCCAGGCTTTTGGTGATCCAAGAATGTGGCACCATGTCAAATGCCTTTCTGTAGTATATCCATCCCATCGCAAGATCAGTGTGTCTCCTCCTGCAATTCTCCATTACCATCTTATCAATAAGTAACTGGTCCATTGTACCACGTGACTTCTTTCGGCATCCTTTCTGTTCGTCCGGTAACAAGTTGTTTGAGTGTAGGTGATGGTAGATTTCCTCAGACACAATGCTCGTCAGTAGTTTCCACATTACGGACAGACATGTGATAGGTCTACAGTTGGTAACATCATTACCCTTGATTCGGTCTTTCATTATCAGAACTGTGGTACCTTTTGTCACCCACTCTGGTACCTCACCTGACATCAAGCAGTCATTGAACATGGTTGTCAGTTTCGGGTGGAGGGATGTTACATTTTTAATCCAATACCCCTGCACACCATCTGGGCCTGGTGATTTCCAGTTGGTTAGTATTTTGGCCTGCCCCTTAAGAGTTTCAACTGTGATACTCAAATCAGTTTGTTGGTGTGCCTGCTCACCGATCTCCCTCTGTACTGTCTCAATCCACCCTGCCTGGTCATTATGTCTAACATCCTGCTCTCATATTCCTCTCCAGAATGTTTTAGTTTGTTATTATTATATATATGTATTATTATTATTGTTTGCATTTATCTTGCTTTATGTTCATACGAGTTATCACCAAGTCACAACCAGTGACCTCAAGAGACAACAAGGTCCGCCATGTTCAAGAAAGAACATACATATTCACACATACATCCTTAGTGTTTAGACTTGTGATGGACTTATATTGACAGGATCTTCCTTAGTATATGGGCAGTTCCCATTAGTACTATCTTTTGTATTTCTCCTATACGCGGGTTTCCTGGGATTTGCGATAAGTAGTCGTTAGACCCCTTAGGTATCATTCCCAGAGCGCCTACAACCACTGGTATTGTTTTAATTCTCAATTTCCACATTTTTCCAATTTCTATCTCCAGGTCCTTATACTTGCTCAATTTTTCAAATGTTTTTATAGATACATTCTTGTCTATTGGAACAGACATATCAATTAGCAGGCATACCCTCCTTTGAAAGTCCTTCAATATTATATCAGGTCTATTTGCATCTATTTTTCGCTCTGTTTGGATGCTAAAGTTCCACAAGATTGAGATGTGATCTTTTTCAAGTATGGGAGGTGGTTGATGCTCCCACCAATTCTTTTGATGGGGCAGGTCAAAATGCTTACACATTATCTAATGTATGTATTGTGCAGTTCTGTCATGCCTGTTTAGGTATTCGGTTGGAGCTATAGGACTGCACATTGAAATTATATGGTCAATGGTCTCTGGTTGTTTTTTGCATACACGGCATAATGGGCTGCACCCATTTTTTATTATGTTCGCTTGGTAATTTTTTGTTGGCAGACACTGATCTTGTGCCGATATAATCAGTCCTTCAGTCTCCGATTTCAGTCCAGAGGATGCCAACCACTGATGGGTTAAAGTTTTGTCAACATCAGGATTGTTAGCTCGCTCTGGGTATTTTCCATACAGAGGCTTTTCTTGCCATTTCTTAGCCAGTTTCTGTAGCAGTTCTTTCTTTGCAGTTACTTTTACCTGCTTTGCTTTTTCTGTGTTTTCCATTTCAGCAGTAAATGGGACTTCTGAAATGTGTAGTCCATTACTGTATCTTTGTGCATCTTTTGTAATGGAATATGATCTTTTGATGCTTTCGTGTTTCAAAACGAGTTTGATCATCCAATCATGTGATTCCCTTAGATATGTAGATAATCCAATTGTTGCAGTTTTCAACGCAATGTCTAACTGGATTAACCCACGTCCTCCTTCTTTCCTAGGGAGATATATTCTATCTATATCTGCCTTAGGGTGATGCATTCTGTGCATGGTTAAGAATTTTCGAAATTTTGTATCGAGCCTACGGATCTCTGTGCTTGACCAGTTGATGACATTGTAACTGTAGGTTACTACTGGTATGACAAGCGTGTTTATGGCATCGATCCTATTCCTTGCATTCAATTCCGTTCTTAAGATTGCTCTTACTCTGCAGTAACATTCCTTCCTTATCCTTTCCCTCATTGTCGAGTGCTTGATTCCGTCTCCTTCACAAACACCTAGATATTTGTAAGTTTTTTTCTTGATCAAGCTCTCTTATCACGTTCCCCCGATCAAGATTAATGTCTGAACTCTTCAGCAGCGTTCCTCTGGTGAACGTTGCTTTGGCGCATTTATCCAGTCCAAACTCTATTTTAATGTCATCACTGAACTGCTTCACAGTGGATAATAGCCCTTGCAATTGTTCATCATTTTTTGCGAATAGTTTCAGGTCATCCATGTAGAACAGGTGATTAATGGTCTTGTCATAGACTCTATATCCATGTTTTGTTTCATTGAGCATTTTACTTAATGGTATAAGTGCGATGCAGAATAAAAGCGGTGATAAAGAGTCACCCTGAAAAATTCCACAATTAATGTTAACTTCTCCAGCTTCCAGTGATTTTGTTTCACTATTCAAAAGGAGTGTCGTTCTCCATGTCCTCATACTGAATGACAAAAACCTCCTGACAACGGGGGATATTTTGAAAATCTCTAAACATTTTTCAATCCAACTGTGTGGCAAACTATCAAATGCTTTTTTATAATCTATCCAAGCAATCGATAGATTTTTGTGTCTATTATGACAATCTTCCAGTATCATTTTGTTAACCAGAAGCTGATCCTTACAGCCATATGAGCCTCGTTTACACCCTTTCTGCTCAATGGGAAATAGGTCATTTGTTATCAGGTGGTCATATGTGTATTCAGTTAGGACTGATGTTAAAATTTTATACATTGTGGTCAAGCAGGTTATCGGTCTGTAATTTTTGGGATTGTTTGTCTCATCATTCTTCGGTAGCAGGAATGTAATGCCGTTAACTAGCCATGATGGTATCTTTTCTGGCTCCTTAACTATTTCATTGTAAAGTTGGGCTAACAGCTCATGAGACTCTGTGAAGGCATTTATCCAAAAGTTTTGTATTTTGTCTTTTCCTGGGGATTTCCATTTGCTGGTTTTTCTTAGAGCCAAGCGCAGCTGTTCAACTGTTATATTTTCCCATGTTTGTTCTTCAAGGTGAGCTGTTTCTTTCATTTGTCTGTCTATCCATGGGGCATGTATGTTATGAACTTTTTCTTCGGCCCAGATCTTTTCCCAGAATTCTTGCACTTCCTCCTTGGGTGGTATTGATTTAGCAGTTATTGTTGACTTACCAATTTTTCTGTAGAAGTTTCTTTGGTTGTTCTTGAACATATTATTGTCCTTATAGAATCTAGATCGTTTTTCAAAGCGCCTTATACGAGCAGCTTTGGCCGACACTTTTTGCTTGATTGTTTCTATCAGCATGTCTATGTCACATGTTGATCTTATACTGTACTTTTTTTTCAATTTTCTAAGTTTAGTTTGTTTAACATGTTCACCTACTTTATAGTTTGTTAAAATTTCTATGTCAGATCGGAGAAGGTTTATTTGGCGATTGATGTTATCTTGCCAAGTAGATTTCTTGTGGGAATTCCTTTGTTTTTTCATCTTCACTCCACATAAGTGAGTGGTGACTTTAGCCGATGCATAATAGAGGTGATTTAAGTCAGTAATGTTTATTTTGTTTGTGATGATAATGTTTTTGAGAATTATGTTAGTCTTGTGTATTATCATTTGGTTCTGTTTGGAGTTCTGGATCTTAGGGAGGGTGTCTCGTTCCCCTATGTCAGATTCTTTCATTTTCATCCATTCGATCATAATTTCATCCTTCAAGTTGGCAAGTTCATTCTCATTCATTTCTTTATCATTTACGATCTCATTATTTTCATTTGGAGTTTCATCCTGAGCATGCACTCCCTCCACTTTTTCGCTCCTTTCTTTAATTTGTTCTGTTGCCAGTGATTCCGCCCCAACTCTGGGATTCGAAGTGTTACAGTTTACCTCGTTTTCACTGACACATGCTTCATTTTCCCTTCGCTGACTTTGTGCTACTAGCTTGATCTGATCAATTTCTATATCAGTTAGTAACTTTTTTCTTACAATATTTCTTCGTATATTGGCTAGTTTGTTACTGTCAATATAGCCTCTGTTTTCTGGATGTTTCTTTTTCCAGTTGATATATGTTTGCTCTGTATTCGATGTATTTGATGGGTAGTACATGGCAGTGTAGAAAGCCTCAAGGACTTCTTTATTATCTTCCCTTGACCATTTTTCTCTCTTTTTCTTTGGATTTCTTGGTGGTGAGCATGGAGGGCCAACAGTAGGAGTATTCCGGTTATGGGAGGTCTCCAGCTCCGAAGTGATGGGAAGGTTTGAACCATTAGCTGATTTTTCGACCCCAGTCTGGTTCCCCTCTGAGGGACGCGGCCCTTTTTTACCCGGGTGACGGCCGATCCGGTATGAGATTTCATCATTAGACATCTACTTTATTTTGTCGCGTTTTATCCTTATTCGCCAAGCGACATGTCGGAGACAATGGGAGACTTTAACGTCTACGACGTCGGTCTGGTCCGAGAGTAGACCGGAGATGCGAAATGCTGTGAGATTGCGCTAACAGCAGCTGATAGGCAGTGTACTAAAGCGTATGACACAGGACGTCTTGTCTGGATAGTCTAGCATAAGAGTTTACGAGTATATGCCAGATTTATTCAGCAAGATCTTGGTGGACATATACTGCAATTGCCAGAAGAAAGGGAGTATCTCCAGATTTGTGAACTGAGGATCGGTAGTGCAGCTCATAGAAGTCGCGCAAACATCCACGATCCCGAACAGATCTACACTCCACACCCTCCAGCTCTTGCGATAAACCAAAGAGAGTGTAAAAGTAAATTTCGTTTCAGTGTGGCTTTGATCAACATGAATAAAGTGAAAGCTTATGTTAGATTCGTTAGCCGGGACATATACATCTCTTTTTCTTCTTCTTTACAACTACTATATCTGGCATTCTTTCATCAATGAATCTGTCACATTGCATGATAATGTCCCACAAAAGCTTAATTTCATCATTCTCTAACACCCCTTCTGGTTTCTGGCAATAACAATTAGTTGCTCTGACAAACCTACATTTCTCAGATATTATAAATGTATATATGTGCCAATATTGTCACGTCATCGTTTGTACGCTCGTTGTTCCAATTTATCATATTTGCTTACACTTTAGCTGATGGTTTCTCCTATTGGTTGAAACATCCTGCATGGTTGTCATTCTATCGTTTTGTCAACTGATGCATACATCCCAGGACTGGTTGCAAACCCATCGCCAGTTTTTGCGACATGAAATGACACGCAAACTGCAATATATTTTTGGAACAGGCCCCTCTTCCTAAGGACTGGATGCGTCCCTTGTTAACCCACGCAAAGGTCAATGCGGTAAGGTTCGGTTTTGGTTTCCTCATCATATTGCAGTTTCAGTTTCGATAGTGATATTTACACCATCACCTATCTGGTAATTTGTCAAAACGCGAAAACTAGGCTGTTTTACAGGCGACCTTTACTCGCCTCATCCTATCTTCGCCACTAGGTTGTGAGAGACTTCTTAGGAGTCACAGGTGATACCCATTGCTCAGTCTCCCCTAGTAGTTTACCGCTGTTGGTCCTGTGTTGCTTATTCGCCCGGTAGTTGCCAGTTTATATCACAACTAGCCATTATATCTGGTGGCAGTATCGCTCTCCGCCACCTGCAGCCCGTCGTTCTCTAGCAGAATAGTTTAATGTGATCACAACAGCATCTTCGTATGTACAGGAGTGCATCTGAGAGCGGTGACTAATCTTTCAGAGGTTGAGGTCTCAAGAGCAGATAAAGTGCTCAAATATGACAAAGCCGCTGGGGAATATGAAATCCGGCGCGAGATATTAAACGTCTTAAATAGAGAAGGTATTCTCTTCCTGACTCGTGTGTGACTCTGGAAAGGCACGTAGGCAATGGCAATAGTGTGTACTAATCCTAATTTTTAAAAAGGGACAAGAGAGGCATTGTTCCAATTAGAGAGGGGTCCTCCTGTTAGCGTCTCCTAAAGTATATGCTAAGTGTCTGGCAAAGTGATGTACGGAGATTGTCGAGATCTAGCAAGCTGACGAAGAGTGCGGCGTTCGTCCGAGATGCAGCACAGCCGACCAAATATTGCCAAGCAGTATATTCTTGTTTTGTCGAAATTGAGAAGGCATATGACCGCGTTACACAGGACCAGCCGTTGAAGTCTTGGCAGGGGTATGGGATTGATGGTCAGCTTCTTGCTGGCTTGATGCCTCTATAAATCGAAGCCATTCAATGTGGGGTGTGGGACTCTGACAAGGGTGCGTACTCTCACCCCTCCTGTTCATTGTTTACATCAGCATTAATGACATGTGCAGCGAGGGTGGAAGTGGTGTGACAACTGGCGGGTGTAAAATCAGTCGGATGGAGTTTGCAGACGACATGGTGTTTCGTATCTCGACAGATGGCCTTCAACTTGCACATGGTAGGTTTGATGCAGTGTGCTTCACGGCATGAATGAAAATCAGTGCTGTGAAAACTGGGACACTCGTCCTATCAAGGAAGCCAGCGCAATGCACTCTACATGTGAATGGAGGCCCACTGAAGCAGGTAGAGAATATCAAGTCTCTCGGGGTGTTCATGGGTGATGGAAGCCAAGGGGCCGAATTACATGCTCGAATTGCAATAGCTGGTGCAGTAATGATTCTGCTTCAGCATTCAGTAGAAGAAGAAGAAGAAGAAGAAAAAGAAGAAGAAATCACCGTTATCCCGCTTTACATTATTTAAAAGTTATGTATATTGTTTAGCTGAATTCAAGATTAGTTGCACTTAGAAACCTCTTCTATATTTTCTAAAAAAACTTCTAAAAGCATTTTTTAGTTAGCCATCCTTGTTTATATGAATTTATACTTGCAAAAATTTGCACTTGTAATCGTAGACTACCCACGTATGGATTCCCACCAGGCGTACATATCTTATGTACTGAACTATTACTGGAATCTTACACATTCTCCATTCATTTTACACTAAATAAAACGAATGTGCCCAGGAATATCCGGCAACATAGAAATGAATGCATTTATAGCGGTCATACACAGGTAGGGACAGACACACACCAACCTAAATCCACTGCATTCACTTATCTGTAATGATTCAAGGGACAGAATTCAGGTTAAAATTGAAAGTTATCAGGCAAACTGATAATATAATGTGCCTCAATTATCGGATCACATTTTTGAACGGAATACTGGGGATAGGGAGTCAGATATATAAGGTCAACTTGTGTTACAACGATAACAATTTTAGGGTGTATTGCTGCGCCCATTGAAAAATTAGCATTCAGATTTAGGAGAGCTATAGATAAATTAAATCTTACTCCATAAAAATATCACAAACCGATAACAATTACACGAGTATGTTTTATATAGCTGATGAAGCAAAGGTGACATTGCTTGAAATCGACCACGATGTTCCTAGAAATAAAGGGCACGAAAAATGTTGAAGGAGCAATGATGAGAATTCAAATAAAATAATAAAAGATCGGTATTACTGTACTATGCCAACATGCTAAACTATCACATGGTGGCTCACTGGAAACAACCACGTTCAATTATTGTATCCACGAATATACACCATGTAGCAGAAACTAAAGACACGCTTAATAGAAAGAAGGAATAGAATAGCAACAAACCCATAACCTAGTGACTAATGACTCAATCATTATGACACAGAAATAGGAACATAGGAGTGTGCAAAAATATATAACCCCCACCTCAATAGAAAAAAAAAGAATACATAATAAACCAAAGACCTTGTGACAATATATGACAACAGATAGAATTGGACACAAAAGATATATCAGAAAGACATAGCGACAAGCGTAGAGATGAGAGCGAGTGTACACGTAAGCACAAAGAGAGACGGGTAAAGTCAAACAAAACATGTTGGCAAGTGACGAAGTAATATACAAATCCACAAGCACATGCATAACATACACACAATAGAATGACAAAATAGAGAACATAGAACACAATAAAAACGCTGAAGAAACACAGATTTAAATAATCATTAAAAAATCGCAGCATGTATGGGGAAAAGTATTTGAGAATTATATAAGAATCCGGTAACTAAACCAACAAATATATGGATTATTTACATGTTTAATGTTAAAACAGAAGTGAAAAATCAACTTGTGTATGCGTGTGTTTTATTGGCAGACGAGTGCTACCAGTATAACACACACACACACATCTACACAGTCACTCACACACATACATATATATACATATGGTGGCTGCCAACTCGTTTTCGAGTACGGCCACTACTTTATATCCATGTAGGAGAACCCTACCGATACGCTGAACGAGTGTGACTTTTTAGTCCAGCCAGCGACTTGAAAACTCTGGTACAAACACTACACTTGTGACAATTATTCACACATAGTCCTGGGCCCATGGTACCATGTGACGACAAGAGCAGAGAGATCTCCAGATATAAAGCTATGCCTGTGCCGTGAAGCTTTTATACTGAGCAAAGGCTCTGCACAAAGCCAGTCCCACTCTCTTAACCAAGATGATATTTACCAAAAAGAAGAACAAGTCAACATCATTGGATACCCTCAGGGTTGCAGGTGTTATATCAGAGTTTTCCTTCTACTAGAATTCTGCCTTGATAAAGGCTAAGGGGTCATCTCTCCCAGCTATTTTGGATGGCCATTGACTCTTTAGAGCTCCTTTGCCCTTTGACAGGTTTTGTTTTTAGTCCTGCAGGATGTCCAAAGTCACCCTCCTCAGCAATAAACCTTGGTGGAGTTGCCAGTTGAGTCGCCAACGACCCGACCATGAGACAGGTTGTACTGGGATACATGTTACCAGTAGCACGAACTGGTGACCTGACATAAGGAAATATATATATATATATATATATTTCGTTTCTGAATTTGTTTAGCAAGAATCTTTATCTAAAAACGTGTGTTGAAACCGATATTGTTATGCTTTGGGAGGGTCATGTTGCCAATAAGAAACACACGCACCATTGTTTTCACTCCAATTTATTATAAATTAAATTTATAAATTTAAGAATTTATAAATTTCCCGTTGGTTGGTTCCACAACCAGACGATTATGAAAGTTCTTTCGTCACACATTATGTGAGCTCTTCAGTAACTGGAGATTATTTTCGTTGTTTTTGTGCCTCTCCTTTGTTCTGTCCTACGCTATCTTGTTTTTGTGTGTGTTGTGTGCTTAGTTTGCGCATGTGTTACATCCGGGTGTTTGTGTGTCTTTATATTGGTTTATTTATTTTTTTATTTACATGTTACTGGTTGGTTGTTAGTTCTATGTGTGTGTGTGTTTTCATGTTGTCCTTAATTGTAAGTTGTCCTGTTGCTATTCCATTCATGTTTTCTATTTAATTTGGTTGCAGTTCATTTATGTTTATTGCCTCTGTGATTTGTCTAAACATTGCGTCTTTTCTGTGTGTAGATTCTATTTTTATTTCTATGTTCTCTAATTTACCCTTATGTTCTATTTTAGCATGTTGGTGGCGTAAAGATGATTATTTACTACCTTGAAGCTCTCGCCAGTGTTCATTTATCCGTTCTCATATACTACGAGCTGTCTCACTTATGTACACTATATTCTTATCTCTACATTATCCTTCAGTACATCTTATGCTATATACTACATTTCTAGTTTTACAGTTAATGTGAGGGTTTAGTTTACATATTATACATTTCTTGTCTATGCAGGAAGGTTTTTGAAAAGGGTATGTATTGCTAATAAGTGTTTTTTGTGGAGATACCTGGTCTTTCTACTATCTTAATATTGAGTTTATGTTTATCTAGGGCCCTTCTAACTTTGTAAGCTAATTCACCTCTAGCGGTTGTATTAATGAACATTACACTCTGGTATTTATTTCTATCATACTATGAGTTTATTCTATTAACCTTATTCCTAGTTCCTTCTATTCTATTCCAAAATGTGCTCCTATACAAGGGGCAGATCCCATTTCTATCATTATTTACCATTTCTTTTCCTATTTGGTTCTGGCTCCTCTACATACTCTGATTTGATCTCTCTGATCAGAGAACTGCATACGGTGGATGAAGTGTTGTATGTGTCTCTCTAGTTCTTTGGGGTTGCACATGGAGGACACGTTTATCATCACCCGTACCAAATCTGCAAACAATATGTTGATTTTGGTGTGGTCCGAAACAGCTGAGTTTCGGTGGATCAGATATTTGGAAGTCATGGGTTTGGCATAATGGGAATGGAAGGTTTGTTTTTTGTCATTAATGGTTTCTAACCAGAGCTCTGTGTCTAGTACAGGTAATCGATGGTTGGGGTGTTTGCTTGGGTAGGCTATAGTAACTCTAATACCCTGGTGGATGGAGTTAGCTATTTGCTGGATACTTTCCATGGTGTTTTTCTCTAATTCCTGACTGTTCTCTAGAGGGGGTGTTTTTACTACGATGTTTATAACATCAACGTAGCGGGAGTACATTATCAGGGTTATGAGGTTGCTATCTTCTAATTGTTCTTTAAGTTTAAGTTTAAGTCTATTGTTCCACCATACCATGAATAGGTTAGCTATGTCACCTGCAATGCTAACACCAATGGCTGCTCCCTCCTCTTGGGCATATGTTTTTCCATTAAATTTGAACATATGTTCCTTAGGTGTTAATTCTATGATGGCCCCCGCCGCATGTGCAAATGTGCAATCATTTTCTTTAGTACATCCTGGTTTTCGGGGGTCGCTATGGCTCTGGTCCACCCGTTCCATCTATCTGTGTGTTTTTCTTGTCCATTGAGGTAATGGTAGATGATCTGCCTCTTGCTGGTCTTGTAGGGCACATATTGCTAAGGTCATATGTATCTAGATAATCATTACTGTAGGTAAGTTTAAGTAGGAGTCCCAACTCACCGGTATCAAACCCACGGATTTCAACATTGCTCTCACTGATCATTTCTACGCATTTTTCCACAGCAAAATTCACGTCAATCGATAGATATAGCGACAGAACATCCATACTAACTATTATGCAGTTTGTTAGGTGCCTCGATCGGTTACTTTCGCTGATTCTGCTGAGGAGGTCCTCCGTGCTGTTACATATATATGGGGACATTTCAATGATGGGGCGTATGATCAGGGCGATGAAGTAGGAAAGTCTGTAGTTACTATCAATGTTATCTCCACAGACTGGCCGTGTTGGTGTTCCTGTGACACAGTCACTGCACGTTTCATGGTCTTTTCGAAGCCCATACAACGCTGGCACGTCATTGTTCCAAGCCTGGAAGTTGTTGGCAGTCCTTGTGTTGGGCTGAATTATGTTTGTCACATCATCATATTGGCATTGAGGGTTTTATCCCTACGCTCATGCTCTTGTGTTACTTCTCTTGTGTTAGTGATGTGGGGTTGCATTGCCTGGATGTAGTTTGACAGAGTGTCAACCGAGATTCTGCCAGATTGTCTGCTCGAAAGCATGCAAACTCTCCATTGCGCGAGTGCTGCATGAGCTTACGCAAGTCATTTGCAGACTTTTCTCCCAGTTGCTGGGCCTCCATTCTATTTTGCTTTTTGCTATACTGTTTTATAATATTTCTAAGTTTAGATCTAGCTATACTAAATTGTGCTTCTGTTTGTTCATCGACCTGCGACGGCAATTGCGTGCGTTTGTTAAAAGCTAAAGTCGTGGTGTGGACTCGTCGTCGGTCGAATGACATATCGGAAAGATTATAAAAAGTAGAGTTCCAGGCTGCTGCTGTATGTGTACTATTGCTATTGTTATTGTTAGTTGTGTTGTTTCTATTTCTATTTCCAGCAACAACCTCATGGTTGTTTCTATATCTCTCATTTTTACTCATGTCTCTTTCCTCTGGCTCATTGTTATTGTCTACTCTATTTTGTGTGTCTGTGAGTTCGTCCTGGTTATTTTCTCTGTCAGTATCGATAGTCTCCCTTCTCCTTTCAGTCCCATTACCTTCCCTTACTTCTGTATTATTGTCATTACCTGTTTTCGGTGACTGTGTGTTTGTTAAAATTGTGGTTGTGGTGAGAGGCATATAATGTGTGTGTGTTGTTGTTGTTGATGTGTGCTGTTGTTGATGTATTTTGTTGTTGTTGTCTCCGTGTATGTTATTATTGCTGTGTGTGTTGTTATTGTTGTTTCTGTCTCTGTGTCTGATGTTGTTGTTTCTGAGTATGTTATTATTGTTGATGTGTGTGTCGTTGTTATCGTCGTTTGTGTCTGTGTGTCTGTTGTTGTTGGGATGTGTGTTGTATGTGTGTGTGGGCGTATTTTGTTACTTTTGATTTTGTTTTTGTTTTTGGTGCTCCAACGTAATTTTGTAAATGATTTTTCTATTTCTGACAAGCATTTTATCATATTTACCTTATTATATGTGGCATATTTAGGTGGTAGCTGTAATATCAATAATTCATCAGAGTCGACTGCAGTGTTGCCGTATATATTTGTGTTGTTGTTGTTGAATTCATCTGTTAATGAGATGTCGACCATGTTTATATCCTCAATCTTGTCAGGATATCTATTGATATTCTCTAAAGTGTCTTGGTCTAGTTTCATCTGTTTGAGTCACCTTAGTTTCTTTTTAAAGTGCTTGTCACATTCTTGAAAAATGTACTTTTCTTCAAGACATATAAGATTTATAAATATTATTTTTTCTCTTGGTGTGGTGATCTTAGTTAATTCTTGTATTAGGTTACGCTTATGTTTTTCTTGGTGACTTAATTCTCTGTAAATCTTCTTTTTTATGTTTAGAATTAGTGTTCGTTTTAGCCTATCTGCTTGCTTTTTGGTAAGTTGTAATCTTCTTACATCGGTTTTGATGGTATTGGTGTAAGCTCGGGACGAGGCACATTCTTTTATGAAGTGTAGTTGTCGATATGTTATTGTTTATATATATATGTGTGTATCAAATAATGGTAGTTAAGATCGGGTATACATATGTATAATGTTCATATCCAGTTAGAAGCATTGTAACTCAATATTTGACTTTGATAATTACATAAAAATGACACCGACATGTTAATTTTCGAAACAAATATTCCTTAAAAGAACGGAAATCATACTTATCAATTTCAAACAATGCAGATAATTACAACCATATTCTTTATGCTAAACATCAATCTGATGTTATATCCTTTATATACGATGTTCCTGACTCTTTGGAGATTTAAACATAATTTTCACGAGTAAGCAGTTTCCTTAACATTTCTGCTATCGCGTGCTAGATTAAAATTAGGATGCGCTAAAATGTATTTACCCAGTCACATTAGGTAAGTCAAAACAAACATATGTCTAGGCAGTATAATATATGATTACGATAGTCAGTATGCACATAGTGGTTATGTATTTTCAAATTCTAGCAAATCATGTTTAAACCAAGTTTCGGAGAAAAGCAATTTTTCTCTAATATAATTCAACAACATTTGAAAACAAATGACGTAAAAACAAAAGAATAATAATATTTTCAATGGGAGATGAAATATAAATTACAGTCAATACTACATTTTTCATTGTGGTTAATTCAATCTGAATTTTGAAGCAAACTTTAAAAGTGTTCCAAAAGCTCTGAACTAGAAAATATTTCTAATATAGAATTTAATTTTAAAGAAAATCTCATAAAGTAATTAATAGGAAAACACTTTATTTTCTTTATATTTCATATGGTGATATTAAAATTAAAACCAATCTTTAAAATGCATTAGATCTCCAGAATAGAGAGAAAAATTCAATTAGCTATTTACTTTTTTGCAACGGTAATGTAATGGACGAAACAAACAAGCGATCATTTTCTAAAACAATATATACCAGCAAAATACTGGTTTGCACCAGAAGTGTAATACGAATATGTATTACACTTTTTAGGAAATGTCTGAATTTGCATAAAATGTTCTACTGCCAAAACCATGATAAATGACTCAACATTTAAGTATATTTGCACATAGACAAACATAAATAGGCACACAGACAATCATTTTGATAGACATTTAATACCTGCTTGGTCTATAAGAAATGGCAGGATTTTCGTTATTCAAACTGGACCTACAAGATGGCAAATCTTACTTATATTTGTTCATTTGCTTGTTTTATCGGTCCGATATACTGGTAGCTCAAGGTGTCTGAAAATATAACTATATATGATCTGAATGTGAAGAATCAGAATCTTAGTCTCAGGGTATAAAGAACTACTTTTTGAAATATCTCCCAAACGCATTCAATATAAATTGTTGCCACACATATTACATGAATTTATTTAGTAAATCTCAGATTGATATGTAGACGCATTCCGAAAATCGACTTCACACACAGACAGATGCATACAAACACAGGCAAGGACAAACGCACAAACATATATATTTAGTTGCATAATGTGTGACTGTTATCACTAGAGAAAGAGTACTCAGTATATAATCATCTTATTCTTCTTCACCCACTTTTTCCTGGGAGGACCGTAGGGGCAACGTACTGAAACACTCCTTCCAGTGGGTGCTGTCGAAAACAAACTGATACGGCTGGATCCCCAAGCGAGACCAACCAGACACCTGGATGGTATCCAACCACATTGCTTGAGGTCTACATCTGGGTTTCCATCAGTTGGTTTTGGCACGTAAAATCTGTCTAGTCATTCTTTCTTGAGATATTGTAGGCACATCCCCATAATATCGGAGCTGTGGTCTTTCAATTCGGAGAAGTAGAATCTCTACTTGGAGTGACACAAATCTCCGATCTATGCA
Organism: Eledone cirrhosa; assembly: GCA_964016885.1. Taxonomy (NCBI): domain Eukaryota; kingdom Metazoa; phylum Mollusca; class Cephalopoda; order Octopoda; family Eledonidae; genus Eledone; species Eledone cirrhosa. The sequence continues at coordinate 156,427,700 of OZ024743.1, forward strand.
CTCTATCGAGTAACGTTATTCCAGATACCCGTTGGACTAATACAATGTCGGCCAAATGTAATAGACAGTTCAGCTTTTACACCTACCAACCTCTTAGAGGTATATATTTTCTATTGTATAACTTAGATGGCAAGCTCTCGTAGAGCTTCCCGGGTACTCGGAATTTTCCCCCTGAAATTGATCTGTATTTGCTCGTCAAGGATCACTGCCGGTGATATTTCCGTAAAGGACATCCCTCAGGATACGTGTAATAAATTCGTACAAACACTCAGAAATACACGCGACATTGGTGCAGTTGAGGAAAATATTCTGATAGTCTTTTTTTGTAATGGTTTCTTCTTCCTTACTTTAAAAAAATAACATTTCAATCATGAACTAACCATTTTAATATTCAGTCACGTTGACGTGTTGCATTCACGATGATAATGCTAGCGTGGTAGATAGATGTTAAACGATGATAAGGATGTTTGGAATATAACTTAACAAAGGTTCTTACATAAAATTATGGTGGTAGTGTTTTTAAATAAATATGAACACTTTAACAAAACTGGTAGGTTAGAAACAGGAGTGGTTTCAGGTGGTTTGGTAACAAGCTCTTGTGACATGTCACAAGACATGTCACAAGAGCTTGTTACCAAACCACCTGAAACCACTCCTGTTTCTAACCTACCAGTTTTGTTAAAGTGTTCATATTTATTTAAAAACACTACCACCATAATTTTATGTAAGAACCTTTGTTAAGTTATATTCCAAACATCATTATCATCGTTTAACATCTATCTTCCACGTTTAGCATTAGAATTTTGATATTTTGATTTTATTCAACATTCAATGTTATTTATCACGTGCATGTTTAGCTTGCGCTTTGCGGTGAGCACTCGTTGTTTGGTCCATAATGTGGGCGCCGTTGTGAAGTGTAGGAAAACCACAAAATATTTACTCTTACTACAGAAACAAACACACACACACACACAAATACACACATACATACACACTCACACACACACACACACAAACATACACGCCGCACACACACAGATGTATATATATATATACATTTATATACGAAGGGGCTCCAAAGAGTTCATGGAAAAATGACAGTTGGAAAAATATGGTTTAAGTTATGATGTTTATTTTTCAACATATGATTCATAAAGGTTAATACAGTTCTGCAAGTGATGATACTGACCTTTAAGTCCATCTGTGTAATACTGGAGGCTATGTGATTTAAACCATGTCAAAGCAGCTTTTGATAGAAAATTGATGGAAAATGGGTACTTTTCAATGATTTTCTCCGGTTTGGAAACAAAATAAAGTCGGATGGGGCTAAATCAGGACTGTAATTTGGGTGTCAGATGCTTTTCTATCGAAATCCGCGTAATATAGCTCGTATCTGCCGTTCGCTGTGAGCAGTCGCGGTGTGGCAGTGAAAGAAGACGCACCGATGCAAATTGTCCCGGCGTTTTTCTGTGATTTTCTTGGCCAGTTTTCTCAAAACAACTTCATAATATCCAGCTGTAATTGTTCTCTTGTTCTCGAGTAATTCAACCAGACAAATCCCCTATGAATCTCAGAGGATGGCGGCCTTGACCTTCACTCATGAACCCCCAGATTTTGCCCAATTTCACCTCTGGATAGCCACCGCTTCGATTGAGTTTTGTCTTGATATGGTAATGGTAGAGCCACCTTTCATCATCGGTAACAATTCTCTGCAGAAAGGCTGCAGGATCTTCATCACACATGTTAACATTTTCCATCGAAAGATCTGTCCATCTTTGCTGCTTATTTTGGTACAAGAGCTGTGGGAACCAGCAAACAGAAAGCTTGTAAAGCCCTAAACTCTCCTCCAGAATTGCGCGCGCAAAAACCACGGATATGCTGAATGCATCCGGTATTGATTCATTGATTAGTCGTCTATCCTTTTCAATTAGGTCGGAAACAACATCCACATTTTCCACACAGACTGACGTGAATGGCAAGACTGCAAGGAACAATTTCCAACTCATCTTCCAGTTCTAAAACGACTTACTCGTTTATAGATTGTTGATTTCTAGGGCTTCACCATGAATTTGATGTTTGTGCTGACCTCAATTTTAATGGAAACCACGTTGCTTGCTCGATTGGGTGCTGAGCTCCGACTGGCGACGCCGCTTTGCAACATGCATTTAAGGGTTCATTTTAGAAAATGTTATGACACGTTAGAACGAGAACGTACAGGTGTATTGAGAACGCAATCGCTGCACATAAGTTTTAGCTATGTACTTTTTCCACGAACGTTTTGAATCCCATCGTATATGTACATACATACGTACATAATAAATATTTTAAACTTTATTTCTTTTAATTGTTAAACTTTAAAAAAAACTTTTGATATTTATCATCCTTAGTATGTTCTATATGGTTATTGTTGCTCTGCGAACTTACCGTCGTGAATTTGCCCTAAAAGATGTTCGTTTCATACGTGTTATGATTAAGCTGTTTTTCAAACAACATGATCGGAATAATTGAAAAGACTTCTATGGTCTTAAAAATTGTATCGATCTAAATTCCCATTATATATATATGTATATACATGCACACACACACACACTCACACACATACATACACACACGCGCGCACACACACACACATACACACACACACACATACATACACACACACACACGCACACACACACACACACACATATATATATATATATATATATATATATAATACGAATCTCAAATTAAACTAAATAGAAATAAACCCCAGCACTAACAATACTAATACTGATAATAGCATTAGCAATAATAATAACACACACCTTAATAATAGAGCTATATTATCAAATAATAACATGAGAGAATGTAATTGTAAGAACAGTCTTTCTTGCTCGTTAAATAATAAAACCCTCGACCGCAATCTAGTGTATAAATGCACTGCTAAAACTAATGATAAATTATATAATTACATAGGTGCTACTTCATCTAAATTTAAGGAACGTTGGTCTAACCAATATAAACATACTTTTAAACGAATGGATAAGGAATTCTCAACTTCCCTATCGCAACTAATATGGTCTCTAAAAAACAAAAACATAAATCATTCACTATCTTGGGAGAAGATCGAAAACACTTCGGCATATAACAATCCATCTATCATTAAAATGTGTAATCTTTGTGATGCAAATATTCTTCATATTATAACAAACACAGGATCTATTATTAATAAGCGAAATGAAATATTTAGTTGTTGCTTACAATCATTTCATAAAAAGTATGGCTACATTTTTATCTACTGTACTATATATATGATTCACTTATTTACCATATATATGTTCCGTTAGATATATAAGCATATAGATATGTTATCAACATAATAAGTGCATTTAACTATATTCCTTAACATAATATATTATTTATATCACGATAAGGAATACATTTCTTAAAAGAATATAATTTCATTATAATTTATAGGAGTTCTTTACCTTTTGTTGATGTTTATTTGCTACTAGCCGAATTATCCGCGCCTTGCTGGGTTTCACACAGTTTTTTGTAAGAAAAAGACGATTAATTTTAAATCAGTGATATAATTTATGGAGCAAAACTCTGTATTTCAATATTACTCAATGTAAAATGTAATGCATGAACAATTGGAAAACATTTTTGTCATATATCAAATAAAAATTACATTATTAAATCTTATTCTTATTTTGTTTCTTGTAAATCATTTTTTTCAAAATATCAATTCAAAACTTGATCATTTCATTTTTGTGTAAAGCATTATTTTCAAATTACAAATTCAAAGTTTAATTAATTATTTTTTAACATAATAAATACATGAAAATATATTTCATACTTTGTCCAGATTAGATAACATGTAGAGATTGTTTGCCTTTCCAGTCCTTGAAACAACCACATAAAACATGCCTTGACTGAAACATAGGTCTGTCAGGTCAAAAACCAATAGTTTTGAAAGTTTGAGCTTGACTCTTATTGATGATCATGGCAAAGCATGGCCTCCCTGGGAACTGGAACATCTTAAATGTAAAAGGCAACTCTCTATCACTTGGTATAAGTGGAATCCTCGGAATGAGAAGAGCTTGTCCTTTGTAAGCCCCGAATATAATAGTTGCTTCAATCAAGTTCTCATACAATCTTCTTCCATTTATTGGCCAAAGTTTTCAATATAGGAAGTTTAACCCATATTAGGGAGTCTTAATATTATTGAAGTTTGCTGAAATTTTGTGAATGGGCATCATATCCTGACATTTACCTATGGTTTAAATTTAATATGAATCGAAGGGAAAACATTATCAGCGGGGTCTTGTGCCCCGGGGAACCCTTTGATTAAAATGAAATATACTTATACAAGTACCCTGGGCAATGTAGTTTCAGAATATACATGGTTATGGGGGTCTATATCTAAAACCATAGGAGGAGTTGGTGAACAAACAAAAATAAAAAAAGACAGCAACTACAACTTTATATACAAATAAAGGAATATTTGTAATCTATAGATTACAAATATTCCTTTATTTCTTCGTAACATTAGATTATATGTTATATATATCGATATATATGCATCCAATTAACGGTATATACATGTGTTTCTATATGTACATATATAAATATATATATATATATATATATATATATATATATATATATATATATATATATATATATATATATATATATAGTGGTGTATAGTGGTGTCTATGGTGCTTCCATAGGCGGTATGCCAAAATTAGCACTCGATGTATGTATGTGGGTAGGTGTGTGGGTGTGTGTGTTTGAGCAGACGCGTGAAGTACTGAACCAAGCATGACTCCATTGAAATCTGTCGGACGGAAAATGATTGATAAAGCGTGTGGCAGCAGATACTGACCAGAACTTGTGAAGACGTGGAGTAAAAACAGCCAATGGCATGTCAAGAGTGGAAATAGGGTTTTGGGGGGGTGTTTGTTGACGATAACACCCCGGTGATAAAATTTGCTCCGGACGTAACACCCGTGTCTGAAAGAACCCGCAGATGTAGAATCAGCCAGATCCATACAAGGACCATTACTCTAGCTACATGCCGGCGAAACATTTGTAACACGAAATAAACTAAGTCCATATGTATCACTGATTTTTCGTTTTCTTTATAATATATATATATATATATATATATATATATATGCATATACCCTTAATAACAATATATTACCCTCTAACGATCTTTTTTATGAACAATCTAACTATTTTTCCTAACATTGGCTATAAGATATATAACCGTATATACGTGTATGTTTGTATGTATAAATGGAATAGAATGAAACGAAATTTAATTTATCACTCCTCGTACGGCACTGTTTGTTTGTTTACAAAGAAACAAACCGAGCATTATAATAAATGTTCGGTAAACCGATACGTGTATATATATATGTGTGTGCATGTATGTATATATATACATACTACTGTACGTCTGTATACATATATGTATGTACGTATACATACATACATACTTACATTTGTATGTATATATATATATATATATATATATATATATATATATATATATATATATATATATATATATGGAAAGTTATATTTAAATTGTTGGGTTACAACTAGTAAATATTTATAACTGATATAAAAGCACTCGACAAGTATTTGGAGTATCTTTACAATATTAAATAAATGGAAACTATATTTATAAAACCATATTTATTTCATTATATATATTTCAGAGATATCATATTAACAATATGCTATGCATTCCTCAGACAAAATACAATATAAACAGTTTTATAGATAAATAGATTCGACATACCGTAACAACATCGACTTGTATTTGAAAAAGTTGAATTGGCAGTGAAAAAAATTGTACACAGAGAGAAAGAAAGAGAGAAAAAAAAAGGAAAGAAAGACAGAAAACGAAGAAAAAGAAGAAAAAGAAGAAATGCATGGAACAAAATAGAGAGATGGAAAGATAGATAAAGAGAAGAACTTCATGTAAAGAAACAGAGAGATATATATATATAGAGAGAGAGAGGAAATAGAGATAGATACATATATATAGAAAACTAGGTAGTGGGACGTCTGTTGAGTAAACGTATCAATGATACATTTATTTATTTATTTATTTATTTAGCTCTAGTATTAATGTAAGGGAGATATATGGAGAGAAACCAGCTGTTATATATATAGAGAAAAAATATAGAGAGAGAAAAAAATATAGAGAGAGAAAAAAATATAGAGAGAGAAAAAAATATAAAAATAACCAGACATAGGCGAGGTGTAAAAAACCCTATGTTTTAATGTAGAGGTATTATTATGTATAAAAACCAGCCACTATATTGTAAATACCAGTATTCCTGAATGAGACATGTGTCCATAATGTGTGAAAATTAATGATCTTATGTTTAGTTTTTTTTATAAAAAAATTCATATGTTTATGTGATAACTACAAACATCTATGTGAATTTACATGATCAACTCTGCAAACCCTAAGTTCACGGAAAACATTCTCATTGTGGTATAAAAATTTAAGTATACATATATGTGTATATATATACACACAAATATATATAGAGTCAATATTACTATTCCTGTCTTTACTCTACAAGATTATCTATCAAGCAGAAATAGAGAGCAGATTTCAATATACTAATAAAAATATATATCAGAAACAAAACTAAAAAATAACAATAATAATAATAAGTAATAATAAAATAGAAAACTAAAAAATATTACGAAAGAATATTACATATTAAAAATATAAAAAATATTACATATTAAAAATATTAAAAATAAAAATATTAGAAAATACTACAATAATAAAAATAAAAATAAACCACAAATATCAACCCTTCAAAATTAATTGACAATATATTGCCAAGTTCATTATAAGCATCAGAGTCGAAAAACAGATAAAGCCAAAAATTATCTATCAAATCGCATCTAGCAAAGATCATTTCAAAAAGTTAAGGATGCCCATTTGGTCTACATGTGTTCTTATATTTAATATAGAAGTTTATCTAGTGTAACGTTTATTCGAAATATTTAGAGCATCAAGTTTTAGGGTAGCTTAATTTTTCATGAATAATGTTTAAATAAAAATAAAAATAAAAATAAAAATAAAAATAAAAATAAAAATAAAAATAAAAAGAATAAAAAGAAGAAATCAAAGATTTATCGGCTAGTTTCCCATATAATTATAAATCAAACTAAATATACTACATTTTAAATTTAAATTTATATTTAAACGTTGAGTTTAATCTATGTTTGCAGCAACTGAATAAATTTGTCCGTAGATTAAGGGAATTTTTAGATTTTAGTATAAAGAATATCTCCTCTGCGCAGAGGTCACATGTCTCAGAGGATGAATTAAAAGGAATCCCTCTTGAGACTATATTCCAAGCCATCGAATATCTAACGTTATCTAGCTTAAGTTGCCAGAGTACGCCTGATAGTGCCGTTGAAGATTTTTTTGCTTGGATCTGTGAAAGAATTCTTGTGGTTATTATAGCGAAGTTTAAATTCCGTCGATGTGGAACCGACGTAGTTAAAAGAATTAGAGTCAGTATTAACATTACAATTGTATACTATATTTTTAACTAAGCAGTTGTTATTTAACGGACATTTAGATCTATCTCTACAGTTACATTTGTTAACTTGTATATTATTTATGCTATTATCACTAGGTTTTAAGTTCCTATTATTTATTCTATTAATATTTTGTGCTAAATTTTTGGTGGATGAGTAGGTTAATTTTATTGTATGTCTATTGAAAATTGAGTGATACCTATGTGTTCTAGGGAAGCGATTATCAAGAGCTTTAAAAAATAGTTTAGCGATGTGGGTTTTAATGTTTAGTGAGAAAGGGGGGGCAAACCAAATTATGTTCCTAGTTCTATTTCTTGTTTGGCCTTTGGAATTATTGTAATGCTTTCTATTATAGTTGTTAAGGTTGTTGCCGTAATTAAAATAGTTGTTATTTTGTTTAGTTTGTCTATCATTATCTATGTACACAATCTTATCAGCATATCCTGCTCTAGCTAATGCTTCATTGTAGTATTGGGCTTTTTCGTCGAAAATCTTTCTATTCGACGAGATCCTAGAGATACGTTTTTGAACAGAGTTTACTATAGTGTTTTTGACAGATCTGGGGTGGTTAGAGTTAAAGTTGACATAGTTTAAGTTTTCATTCAACTTGTGAAAAGGATAGTGAAGACATATGTTGAGATTTAATGTTATATCTAGGAAATTGACTATTCTATGGTTGTTCTCAATTTCTATTTTAAGATTAAAGTAATTAAAAAATTGTGTAATTTGTTTACATTTTCTATTTAGTTCAGAGTTATTATTATCAATAAGTAAAAGCATGTCATCTCTATATAAACCTCCGGTAGTACCAGGTATTTTCCTATGTAGCGAATTGATTAACAATAAGCCCACAAGGTCAGTTACCTGAGCTGAGTCGGATGATCCCATAGTAATATCAAAATTGCTATCTCTATCTGCTCTGGTCCATAGTTGGTCATTAAATTCTATCAAAGTTTTCCTAGCCGATAATATAATATGCATTTCATTGCTATTTAGGTCAGTATCTTTGAATGCGTAATTTAGTGCCTTATTTAGTAGATTAGGGGTAATAGAAGAATAATAGTTAGCTATATCAAGTTGAATAAACTTATTATTATTGTTATATTTAATTTGCTTAAACCACTCAACAACCTCTCCAGTTCCCTTCCACAAGCTCAGGTTAGATAAACAATCCAAGTTCTTAATTTGCTGTATCACCCTGTCAAGAATGTTTTTGCTTAATTTGCCCAGGTCCGATTTTGATGGTGCGATCAATCTAACTGGCAAGTCATTTTCAAAATTCCTCTTGTGATCTTTCATATTGATCTTCGGTTTCCTGGGCACGAAAGGTTGTGTTCTGTTCTCAATTTCCAACTCGTGCATTATACAAGATGCTTCGACATTCATTTTCTCAAGCTCGGCCTTATCTGCTACCTTGTACTTTTTCCTCAGCTCTTTCAGTATGAGGCCATTATACATGTCTTTCTGCACTCCATAGAGGTTGTTGGTCTTGTCAGATTTCACCAAGATCTTCTCAGTTTTCTCTAAGCTCTCAATGTTATCCTTAATGCCTTTCAGATATTCCTGGCCTTTGAAGTTTCTCTTGAATTTGACCCCTTGTATGATAGAAATTATATCGTTTTCAAAGTCAGATAAAAGTTTGTTAGGGGGTGGATTTCTTTTAGATTTAAAAACTTTGTTTAAGTCCGAGACATTTTCATTTATATTAGATTTATCAAAGTGGAATGCTCGCCACCTGATTCTCCTCATAAAAGAGTCAGATTTATCTATTAATTGTTTTATAAAGTCTTTGTTTCTAGGTAGAGGTATGTCTTTTAAAGAGGAAGTAATCTTAAAGAATTCCATTTTTCCAGTTATAATATAAACCGCTCAACGGTATTGGAGCAAGATACATGGAAAGTTATATTTAAATTGTTGGGTTACAACTAGTAAATATTTATAACTGATTTAAAAGCACTCGACAAGTATTTGGAGTATATTTACAATATTAAATAAATGGAAACTATATTTATAAAACCATATTTATTTCATTATATATATTTCAGGGATATCATATTAACAATATGCTAGGCCTTCCTCAGACAAAATACAATATAAACAGTTTTATAGATAAATAGATTCGACATACCGTAACAACATCGACTTGTATTTGAAAAAGTTGAATTGGCAGTGAAAAAAATTGTACACAGAGAGAAAGAAAGAGAGAAAAAAAGGAAAGAAAGACAGAAAACGAAGAAAAAGAAGAAAAAGAAGAAATGCATGGAACAAAATAGAGAGATGGAAAGATAGATAAAGAGAAGAACTTCATGTAAAGAAACAGAGAGAGATATATATATATATAGAGAAAGAGGAAATAGAGATAGATATATATATATAGAAAACTAGGTAGTGGGACGTCTGTTGAGTAAACGTATCAATGATACATTTATTTATTTATTTATTTATTTAGCTCTAGTATTAATGTAAGGGAGATATATGGAGAGAAACCAGCTGTTATATAGAGAGAGAAAAAATATAGAGAGAGAAAAAAATATAGAGAGAGAAAAAAATATAGAGAGAGAAAAAAATTTAAAAATAACCAGACATAGGCGAGGTGTAAAAAACCCTATGTTTTAATGTAGAGGTATTATTATGTATAAAAACCAGCCACTATATTGTAAATATCAGTATTCCTGAATGAGACATGTGTCCATAATGTGTGAAAATTAATGATCTTATGTTTAGTTTTTTTTATAAAAAAATTCATATGTTTATGTGATAACTACAAACATCTATGTGAATTTACATGATCAACTCTGCAAACCCTAAATTCACGGAAAACATTCTCATTGTGGTATAAAAATTTAAGTATACATATATGTGTATATATATACACACAAATATATATAGAGTCAATATTACTATTCCTGTCTTTACTCTACAAGATTATCTATCAAGCAGAAATAGAGAGCAGATTTCAATATACTAATAAAAATATATATCAGAAACAAAACTAAAAAATAACAATAATAATAATAAGTAATAATAAAATAGAAAACTAAAAAATATTACGAAAGAATATTACATATTAAAAATATAAAAAATATTACATATTAAAAATATTAAAAATAAAAATATTAGAAAATACTACAATAATAAAAATAAAAATAAACCACAAAGATCAACCCTTCAAAATTAATTGACAATATATTGCCAAGTTCATTATAAGCATCAGAGTCGAAAAACAGATAAAGCCAAAAATGATCTATCAAATCGCATCTAGCAAAGATCATTTCAAAAAGTTAAGGATGCCCATTTGGTCTACATGTGTTCTTATATTTAATATAGAAGTTTATCTAGTGTAACGTTTATTCGAAATATTTAGAGCATCAAGTTTTAGGGTAGCTTAATTTTTCATGAAGAATGTTTAAATAAAAATAAAAATAAAAATAAAAATAAAAATAAAAAGAATAAAAAGAAGAAATCAAAGATTTATCGGCTAGTTTCCCATATAATTATAAATCAAACTAAATATACTACATTTTAAATTTAAATTTATATTTAAACGTTGAGTTTAATCTATGTTTGCAGCAACTGAATAAATTTGTCCGTAGATTAAGGGAATTTTTAGATTTTAGTATAAAGAATATCTCCTCTGCGCAGAGGTCACATGTCTCAGAGGATGAATTAAAAGGAATCCCTCTTGAGACTATATTCCAAGCCATCGAATATCTAACGTTATCTAGCTTAAGTTGCCAGAGTACGCCTGATAGTGCCGTTGAAGATTTTTTTGCTTGGATCTGTGAAAGAATTCTTGTGGTTATTATAGCGAAGTTTAAATTCCGTCGATGTGGAACCGACGTAGTTAAAAGAATTAGAGTCAGTATTAACATTACAATTGTATACTATATTTTTAACTAAGCAGTTGTTATTTAACGGACATTTAGATCTATCTCTACAGTTACATTTGTTAACTTGTATATTATTTATGCTATTATCACTAGGTTTTAAGTTCCTATTATTTATTCTATTAATATTTTGTGCTAAATTTTTGGTGGATGAGTAGGTTAATTTTATTGTATGTCTATTGAAAATTGAGTGATACCTATGTGTTCTAGGGAAGCGATTATCAAGAGCTTTAAAAAATAGTTTAGCGATGTGGGTTTTAATGTTTAGTGAGAAAGGGGGGGCAAACCAAATTATGTTCCTAGTTCTATTTCTTTTTTGGCCTTTGGAATTATTGTAATGCTTTCTATAGGAAATATAAATAATATAAGTAATATTTACCCATGAGATGGGTAAATTTCCTACCTTTTATACATTTTATACAGAGAAAAGTGGCCCCAGAATGCTAACCCTGTAAACTGTATTTCGACCAATCAGTGTGTAGTTTCACTGAATTACTAAAGCTGATTGGTTTAAGCGTCACGACTGGTTGAGCATGCTAACGACCAATTATCATATCCAAAGCATCAATTGTTTTGCTATTTTTAGAAATGATGAAAATAGCATTTTCTATTAATCATCATCATCAACATCACTTTTATTGTTATTATTATTGTTGTTGTTGTTGTTGTTGTTGTTGTTAGTGGTCGTGGTGATAGTGGTAGCAGAAGTAATGCCCCTAAGCGTTATTATTGTTCGTTTAGCTTGGGTTTGAATTTATCAATAAAGTTATTTTCTTTGATTTTTTCTCTTGATTACACTTAGGCTGTGTAATATGTAGAATGGGAATATTATAAATATTCCCTGACCACATGTTGCCAGGTGGCCGCTTAGGGGTATCTGACGGACATTTGGGTCTCTGATTTGTTGACGGTGTACCCGTGCACGTTCCGATGGTGCATTTCCAGTTTGACCGACATATAGTTCTTCACAATTCAGGCATTTAATGCAGTAAATTAGATTTCTGCTTTTGCAGTTCATATTTGGATTTTGGAATATTTTTCCAGTTTTTATTTTCATATATTGACAGGCGTGTATGGATTGACATGTGCCGCATCGATTATCATTGCATTTAGATACAGTGAATGATTGGTCTTTGTTGTTAAGGTCAAACTTTGCTTTTGTTAGTAATTGCTTCAAATTTTTTGGCTGTCTTTTACTAAGAGTCAAAGATCGATCTGTGATTAAGCCTTTTAATTCATTACTTTGAGCAATGATCGGTAGGTTTGCTTTAGCAGTGTTGAAGATATTCTGGTGACATGGGTTGTGTGTCATTATAAATGGTATGACCAGTTCTTTGTTTCTTCTTCCTTGGGTTGTTCTAAGTATTTGTATAGGTATTTTTATAGCCCGCTGTATGCCATTTTCTATAAGTAGATATGGGTATTTTTGTTTGAGCAAAAATTCTCTTAGTTCTGTTAGGCGTTTGTACCTGGTATTCGTATCTTCTACAATGGTACAAATTCTTCTGGCTAGGCAGTATGGGATGTTGCGTTTTCTATGAGGTGGATGGCACGACTTAAAATTCAGATATTGATGGGTGTCTGTGTGTTTATAATATATATCCGTGGTAATGGTGGTGTCGTTTTTGATTATCATTATATCTAGGAATGGTAATTTGGTCCTACTCATCTCTTTTGTGAATTGGAGAGATGGGTGTAGGTTATTCAGGAGGATATTAAACTCATCCAGAGTATCTAGAGATTCTGTCCAGATGTTGAAACAGTCGTCAAGGTATCTCTTCCAAGATTTTTCAATGTACTTTTTAAAGTCAGTACTATATTTTTCCTCTATTTCTTGGTAGAGTTGTTGTTCTAAGTATCCCATTACAGTGTTCGCGTAAACGGGAGCAAACTTCGTTCCCATCGCCGTGCCTCTAATTTGAATGTAATTCTTTCCATTGAAGAAGAAAGTGTTGTTTTCCAGAATAAGTTTAACTGCGTCTAATATAAATGGCGCTGTGAATCTAATGGGAATCACTTCTCTATGTTTTTCCACCCAGTATTTAACCGCCTTTATTCCTAAATCATGTGTAATGTTGGTGTAAAGGCTTACCGCATCAAAACTGAGTAGAAGTGAATTCGTTTCCGTGGTTTTGGGAAGATGGGACAGGAAGTCGATATCATCCCGGATGAAACTGGGTATGTGAATACATAGTGGTTTCAAAATATTGTCAACAAAATTGCTTAGACGGTGGGTGGGGCATGTTGGACCAGCTATAATAGGTCTAAGTTTTAAGTCTTTTGGGTGTAATAATTTAATGTACTCACTGTTTTGTTCTCTTACTGCCAGTTGTATTTCTTTTTACTTATGAACTTTCGGTATATAGGCCATACAGGATGCTGGGTTTCGGCTCAAAATTGGTGATGTAGTCTCTTTCCTTATCAGTAAAAGAGTTGTGGTATTTTGAAGCCAGGTTGTTGATCTTCTTCATGATGTTGTGGTCTAAATTTGACGGTATTTCATGACAGCATGTTGTGTCTTAGGAGAGTGTATGACCCCGGCAGCGAAGCTCAAGCCGCCTCGACGGCTATTTCTGGACTGACTCCCGAAATAGCCGCCGGGGCGGCTTGAGCACTGCCGTAAGGAACCATATGGACCATATCGCACCAGATAACTCAATATTTAGGGGAGTAAAGTGAGTAATAGGAGAGAGTATGACCCCGACGACAGAGCTGAACCCTAAGTATTGAGTTATCTGGTGCGTTATGGTCCATGTGGTTCCTTGCCACAACTCCTCCGTTATATATATATATATATATATATATCCCCTTTGTTAATATATCACCCTCTAACGATCTTTTTCTGACCAATCTAATTGTGTTATTTAAAAAATCAACATTTCAAGCGGTTATCCTAACGGTCCTTATTATTTGTTTATTCTCTATCTCAATTAATTTACACCCTAAGAAATTTGAGATTTTAAATCACATGACCATTTTAAGTTGACCGCATCTGGTCTATGTTATGCGTATGTCACTATCTTATACATCAAATATTGTATTTTATCTGATGAAAGCTTACTATATATTAGTATCCTCGAAATATATATAATGGAATACATTATGATGCTATATTTTCCATGTATTACTATTATATATATAAATATATGTGTGTGTGTATATGTGTGTGTGTGTATATATGTGTGTGTGTGTGTGTGATTGTGCGTGTGTGTATGAATGTCTACCTTTAATTGATAGTTATACAAGCTACTATGCAAATTCTTTTCATATTTTGAAAAGTAATTTGTTATATATTTGGTTTGACTTAGTTGTGTTTGTAACATGTTTGTTCATATGACATCAATATCAGTATCTTCTAGATTTTATATCTTATAGTAATCTACGCTGAGAACAAACGAATGATTTTATAAACAATTTGTTTAATATTCTCTATTTGTTTAAAATATGTTATAGAAATCATACGAATAAGTTGTTAGCATAATTTGGTAAATGGTCCAAAAGATTTTCGTCGCATAATGTCTTTAAAATTAGATGTCCTTCTCTAGCTGGCCATCAGATTTTGTAAATTGTATATACATTTAAGATAAAATTATCTTTCAAAAAATCAATTGTATATGGCTTTATACGACTACATGTATCTTCACAATCTGACATTCACAAATACAAGCACACACATACGCATATATGTATGTATGTATGTATGTATGTATGTATGTATGTATGTATGTTGGTGCTACTGGTAACATGTATCCCAGTACAACCTGTCTCATGGTCGGGACGTTGGCGACTAAACTGGCAACCCCGCCAAGGTTTCTTGGTGAGGAGGGTGACTTTGGACATCCTGCAGGACTAAAAACAAAATCTGTCAAAGGGAAAAGGAGCTCTTAAGAGTCAATGGCCATAAAAAATGATGACCCCTTAGCCTTTGTCAAGGCAGAATTCTAGGAGAAGGAAAACTCTGATATAACACCTGCAACTCTGATGGTATCCAATGATGTTGACTTGTTCTTCTTTTTGGTAAATATCATCTTGGTTAAGAGAGTGGGACTGGCTTTGTGCAGTGCCTTTTCTCACTATAAAAGCTTCACGGCACTGGCATTGCTTTATATCTGGAGATGTCTCTGCACTTGTCCTCACATGGTACCATGGGCCCAGCACTATGTGTCAATAATTGTCAAAAGTGTAGTGTTTGTACCAGAGTTTTCAATACGCTGGCTGGACTAAAAGTCACACTCGTTCAGCGCATCGGTAGGCGTTCTCCTACATGGATATAAAGTAGTGGCCGTACTCGAAAACGAGTTGTCAGCCACTATGTATGTATGTATGTTTTTTCTGGTTTTATAATTTCACAAATTTCAGCCAACAGAGAGGAGCCGGTTTCTAAGGCTATCTCATTGGAATTTACTCAACATCAACTCGTAAATATGTCTGCATATCTGCATGTCTACATGCATGCATGTGTGTGGAGGTATGGATCTTATTGAAAGTGTGGGTGTGTATGTTTTGAGTTGTATGTGTGCATGTGCATATCATTTGTATCTGTATAAGTGTATATGTAGTTATTAGATTCAGAATTTTTGGAAAGTTTTACATATTTTTTACTGTTCCATTAATGACTTGTACTTGTCATTTCCTAATTAGTTGTGTTCTTTCTGTTTCTCTGAAGCCTAGCTTCTCACTATTTTTACTCGGGCAGTTACTAACGTAATCCAGTACCCCAATAATCACAGGCATAAATCTGAATGTATAGTTAGGTTGGAGTATCTGTATATTTCTTATTAGTTGTGCATAGCTATTCTCCTTTTCGCTAATATTTGATATTATATTGGCATCTGCTTGGCAGCTAACTTCCACTACTGTGCATGCCTTCTTTTCCCTCTCCCATATCATTATATCTGGTCTGTTATGTCTGCATTTTATCGTGTTTTTTTTACGGGAATATTCCACCAGTATGCTTTCATATTATGTATGTCTTCCACATTGCTGTAGCTTTTAATGGGTCTATTGTAGGGGCTATATAGAAAACTATGGATTGCATTGTACAGTGTTTTGGCCACTATATCAAGCCTCATATGTAGAGAGTACCCTGATGAGATCTTTAGACAGCAGCTTATGACATGAGTAACATCTTCGTTGATAATTCTGCAGAGTTTGCAATTTCTGTCACATATAGGTGTTTTGCCTGCATCCCTATCTATTTTGTGAATCAGGTATTTTGTGTTGATTTCCTGTTCTTGAATTACAAAAGCATATCCTTCAAAGTGGGAGCACATATAGCGGTTGTTGTTCCAATATAGACTAGTTAGCTAATCTATATTTCTCTCAATCTGGAACTTCTTTGCAACATATCGATGCATGATTTTTTGCTGATAAGCATGCAGTCTTTCATCCTTGGATTCACTGCGGTACTGCTGGGCAATATCTCTGGGTGTGAGTTTTGATTATCATGCAAAAAATATATTTCAAGGAGTTACGTCCCAACTCTCATGATCTTATCAGACCCAGGCAGATACACGTGCTCAATAGATGGGCTCCTATACTTCGAGGTATGTAAATGTTGTTGGAGGGTTATGATGCGACACTCAATTTCTCTCTGGACTGATGTTATGCTTCTGCCTCCCTGTTTACGTTTCAATTTGGGACGCTCTATGTCACTGTTGATGTGGAAGTTTCCGGTGTTGTTTAGAATGTTTCGAGTCTTAACATCAATGGCTCGGATTTCGTCTATCGTCCAATCGAGTATTCTAAACGTTGGTGTTAGGACAGGCAGAGCAAACACATTGAGAGTTTCTGTTTTATTGTACGCAGAGAGTTCCGATGACCATATTTTTCTTAATTGTGTATAATATTCCCTGGTTATGCGTTGTATGTATGTATGTATATAATCGTGATAATGAAATTCCACTCAGGAGTAGGAAAGCAAGTGATGCTTTCGGAAAGCTAGAAAGGCGCCTCTGGGGTCCACGAGACATATGGAAGAAGACAACGGTAGATGTGTACAAGGCATGTGTGCTGTCTTCTCTTCTTTATGCCAGCGAGACATGTGTCAGATATCGATAACACCTTAAATAATTGGAATGTTACCATCAGATATGTCGCAGACTGACCCATAGCGTTCACTGGAGGGATCACATCAGTGATGTCGATATTTTGGAAAGCACTGTATCTGAAAGTACAGAAGCTCTGGTCCTTAAGCAAAGACTTCGATGGAGTGGACACCTTGCCCGGATGAAGGATTCTAGAATTCCAAAACATGTCTTTTAGTTGTAGGAAAACGACCTCCAAGAAATTCAAAAAAAGCTGTATAAGGCTTCGTTGAAAGACATCTTGAAAGACATCTCTGCTGATACATGGGAAAGCGTAGCTGCTGATCGTAATAAATGGATAAATACTACATAAGGGGATGCATTTGACGCATCTCCAATCGCATACGCGAAAGTAAAAAGAGCTGTGAGGAAAGGCATTGCAGTTGCATTTCCACACAGTGAAGGTCCTTCTTGGGCTCTGAGATGCAGCATATGTGCAAGACTGCCTCAGCAAAACTGGAGTCGAAATTCATCTTCGCAGTCATAAAGTGAGACCAGTGGTTGATTACCAGGATGCTGATGGAGATGCTATTCATCATGCCAGCAAGCATGTGGAAGAGAGTGTTGATCCGCAAAAGGCCTCAAATGAATTGCAAAAGTACATGAAATCCAACCACAGCCAGCTACTGCCATTGGATGTTTTGTTTGCCAACTCTGTGCAAGACATTTTATATCATTGGCTGCGATATGTATAGCCATATACGACACACCTATGTATATGTATCTATATATATATGTGTGTGTATGTGTGTGTGTGTGTGTGTGTGTGTGCGTGCGTGTGAGTGTGGGTGTCTGGGTGTATTTACTAGCGACATCCCGGCCTTCGCCCCAGTCTGTACTGTTCTAAAATCTGTTCATAAGCCACCCATTATCATCTGTCGTAATATCTCTTTTCCTTAGAATAGATGTTAAAAGTATTTAAATATTGCATAACATAATTTTAAATATTTATTTAGAATACTTAAGTAATGAATACAAAGGAATTAGAAAAGAATAGAAAAGTTTATTTTTCGAAAATTCAAAAACATTTACATAACTTCAGCGTATGCAATGATTTTTGCTTCCATAGATCTATAGGTCTGGCTACGTCCAGGAATCATTTGTGAGAGATGTTAATGGCATTCACTGTGATATTATTGGGGGAAGCAAGGATGCTTCACACAATCACTCCTTATTGG
>OZ024743.1:156451425-156453925 GCA_964016885.1 Eledone cirrhosa
TAAAGAACACTTTGATGCTATAAGTTCCTAGCAGATGATATCGGTTCATATCGCATCCCTGGAAATTTAAATACCGATCTTTTTACCGGTCGCCCGATCAAACTACGTTGTTTCCGGCTGTCATGGAGTACTAGTTATTCATCTGCTGATAATCAAGTCTTATTAGAGCAATGCATATATTAGAATATTACTTTAACATTTTTTCCTCTGTATTAGCAGGTGGAAACATCAGTGTTACATTCATTTTTCAAAGGAAAATATTTTATTCAACGTGAAATATCAAGATTCGTATGTTATTAATATTTTGATGTTTATCACCTGGTCGAATGTGATCAAACCGGTCTGCTATACCATATATTTCATCGTTTTTCCAATGTTTCAGCTGTCAAGTCTCATGTATCATGTTATCAATGACACCGTCCTTTTATTAAGACGAAGCTTCATTGTTAATTCTAGACATATATATCGGTGCTACCAAATGTATTTATTTTAGCACCAACGTGGGGCTCGTTACAGTTTCATAAACGTGGATACACTTTATTACCGTTTGCAGCTACTGTAGTGTATTACCGATGTTTTTGCTCAGTGAAATAGAAACATCCATGAAAATTTCAATATATTTCCAAAATATATTTAAGATTTCGAAAAATAAATATATTATTTAGTTCTTCTCTCTGTTTAATCAGAGATGAATATTTCATTGACATTGTTATTTACGGAAAGTTAATTAGATTAATATCAACCCTCTCAAAATATGCAATACATATATGTATTTCTCTCTCACTGTCTCTCATTCACTTTCACTGTCAATTCTACTATATATATATATATAAATATATATATATGAGTCTGTGTGTGTATGTATGCGTGTGTGTGCGTGTGTGTGTGTGTATATGTATGCATACATACATATACAAATATGTGTATGTGCATGTGAATGTATATATATATGTATAAATATGTATGTATGTAAGTATGTATGCATGTGTGTGTATGTGTGTGTGTGTGTGTGTGCGTGTGTGTGTGTGTGTGTGTGTGTGTGTGTGTGTATGTGTGTGTGTGTGTGTGTGTGTGTGTGTTGCGTGTGTGTGAGTAAGTTGCATCTAACACAAATTAAGATAATCACATGAGCCAATACGACAATCGCAAACAAAAACAGTTCAGGCTGAAAACTGCTGACACTAAACCAGATGTCACGCCAGTGAGTACCACGGACACCTATTCCAATGTCACAACGGTGCAGCTGCTAATTGACTGAAAGCTAGTGAAACTTACCAGCAAATAAAAAATGCCCTTCCTATGAGATCGGCCCACATGCAATCACACATTGTGAAGTCAGATACATAAATATATCTACTTGGAAACACTGCAATTGGGCAAATACACGCTAATAACACCGTGTAACATATTGTTTGTTCCCTGGTTCTAAGTATCACTTCCTAGTTTGGCATATCCCATTATTATCAGAAAATACTATTATCTACTCAGAAGTTTGGGTTTGTGGTCAGCAGTTTGATATTTTGAAATGTTCATATTTTTCAAGAAAAAACACATTCTTTTATCATTTATCATTTCATATAATTAAATAAATAGAGTATATATTTATTTTATTACACAAGCTTATCAAAAGCAAACAAGTAAAAACAAATAACACTTATAAAGTAACTTATACACATCTGAAATGACTGGATTTCCTGGATTTGCGGTTGTAGTCCAGGTCGCATTCCCGCACTAGCCCCATATATAGTCCTCCATCATTTTGTCATGGTAGTGGCCCTGGTACCTCCACTCTATCTCTTTCACATATTGGTGCAATCGCCTTATACTTCTGAGTACGTGCGCATATTGTCCTTGAACTTTTCCAGGTGAGCGTCCAGCATATGGATTTTAAGCGACATCCTGCATCCCAAAAGCCTTTATCAGATCCTGCACCAGTTGTTGGTAGTTTTCAGCTCTGTAGTTGCCCAGGAAGCACTTAACAACTACCTTGAAACAGTTCCATGCTGTTCTCTCAATCCTATTGAGCTTATTGGAGAACTCGGTAGACTCAAACACCTTCTTTATCTGAGGTCCAACAAAAATTCCACCTTCGGTTTTGGCCTCAGATAATTTGGGGAAGAACTCAAGAAGGTACTTAAAAGCGGCTGATTATTAGTTGAGAGCCTTCACAAACTGATTCATCAACATCAAATTAATGTGCATTGGCGGCATGAGCACAATCCTGGGATCAACCAGTGGCTACCACATCACGTTCCGTGTCCCAACTACAAATTCTGTTCGCTGCTCCCAGTTCTTTCTTTTGTAGTGGTTAGAGGTGGCTCTGCTGTCCCAAAGGCAGAGGAAGCATTGGAATTTGATAAAGCCTCCTTGAAGTCCAAGCGGGAAAGCCACCATCATGAAGTCTCCAATGATTTCCCAATTGTACTGCTTGTATTGCAGAGCTTCCAAGAGGACTTTCACACTGTTGTAATCTCCCGTCAGACAGACTGAATGAGCTAGG
>OZ024743.1:156458925-156568925 GCA_964016885.1 Eledone cirrhosa
AGGGGAGGAAAGAGGGTAATAATGAGAGATGGAGGGACGGAAATGGGATGGGGGCGGGGTAGGGTGGTGATGTGTGTGGGGGGGGGGTCAGTCAGGGGGCCGGGGGGGTCGGTAGTTTTGTAATTTGCATAGTTCTTGTGCATGCAATTAGGGGAGTGTTCCGAGATCTTGTTGAGGCGAGGGCCTTTGGCGAATATATATATATATATATATATTTATGTGTGGGGGGGGGATCTGTGTGTGTGTGTGTGTGTGTGTGTGTGTGTATGTGTGTGTGCGTGTGTGTGGATGTGCGTGTCTTTGTGTGTGTCTGTGTGTTTGTGTGTGTTTGTGTGAGCATTTAATGCGGATTTAGATCGATAAAATATTGTTTGTGTTTCAGTATGTGTATTTATGTTTCTTTTTTATTACTATATATTTATACAGCCTGATTTAGTTATTATGGTTTATATAATTGCTGACGTTTTGGATATTTTGCAGATTGCCAATTATCTCCGCCATCAGTGCAACAAGAAGCTGACAAGCGATCCCATACCCCTGCACAGACTTCCATAGTAGGACGCCAGGAGTGCGGTTCTATGCATTTTAGATGTCTACAAAATAGAAGTATACCTATTAGTAACACACTCACTATTTCTTGAAGAACTGCTGCAGTGTCAATATTTGGTCCGGTTTACTGCGTACGGGACGAAATCCACACTTTTCATCGGCTAGCTTCTACTCAATCAGCTTCCGGAATCTCTTTGTGGGACACTTAGCATAGACATTACCGAGGAGGCTTAAAATGAGATAGCTCTGTAAATGAAACATTCTCGCTTGTCTCCCTTTATGAAAATTAGAATTATTACTACCGATGATTCCTATTGCTTAGGTGCCTTTCCAGAGATCCGGGCCTACCGGCATACATGAGTGAACCAGATAGTACCGTCTCTATTTAAGGTTTTTAACATCTGAGCTTCTTGCTGCCGTGATGTATCTATACGAATGCCCAATGTGAGAGTCGGACTCCACCAAGGGTGATATGTCTGGTATTGAGAGTTGCATGTCTGCAGAGAACATCGGTGCTGTGAAAACTGAGACTAGTTCTCTCAAGGAAGCCTGAGCTGTGCACTATACATGTGAATGGAATTCGACTGAAGCAGGCAGAGTAATATTCTGGGTCATTTTTCACGTGTGATGGACGGCAGGAGTTTGAATTAAGTACAATAAATGTAGGAGTTCGTGCAGTAATGCTCCAGATTCAGCATTCAGTAATCGTAAAATTGAGGTAAGCGTGAAAGCCAAACACCCTATTTTCAATTTGGTATTAGTACCAGCCCTTACCTATGATCATGAAACTTGGGTAAGGATCGAACGTATATGATCCTGAATACAAGCGCCGAAATGGGGTTGCTCCGATACTATGGTCACATGGTTATTATATCCCAGGAAAGAAACGGTGGATAGATTTTATGGGCAAAACCAAATGGCAAGAGACCCATGGGCAGACCCCCAAGCAAGATGATTGGGCCAGATATCAACTTCCCTACCGGGCTTTACGTATTTGATCTCTTAAACTGTTCTTGTGACCTCAGCCCTGGATAAATTAGTTACAGCTCCCAAACTCACCGCGTGTACATTAGAAGATGATGTAGTGATCGGGTGTAGGTGATCAGCAAAATATTGTATCCAACTCACGAGGACGCACAACTGTGAAAATAAAAGAACCCCAGACGCTTTTCTGATGACAGGTGTCTCTTTTCTGTCTCTCCTGCAATTCTCCGTGTCTGATTCTATCACAAATGCAAGAATCATGACTTATTTCCAAGTAAATCTTTGTAAGCTTCCTTCTTTGCTAGGACGGCATGTGTGATCCCTTAATTGAACAAATTGTGTTATCTTGCCATCTTGCGCTTCACCAAGCCTTTTTCGACCGCAGCATACACAGCTGAAGCACAAACTGCTTAGCTGGACCTGCCAGTTTGGTGGGCTTCTTTGGCTTTAGGTAATTACAAATGGCAGATAACTACATTGTGATTAGGTCACAGCTGAGTGACTCTCTTAAAACGAACATCTAACACAGAATCAATGAGATCTGAGACAATAACAAAATAAATTATTGATCTCTACCCTTGATTCCACTGTTACCAAGTATATCTATGGATGTCTCTGTGTTGGAAGAATGTGTTCATAAACGAGATTCTGTTGCTAGAACAGAGGTCTTATAAGGCCTATAAAATTGCATTTAGATCGGCGTCGCCATTTCTTGCAATCGCCCTATTCCATGTCATGTGCTCAAATCCAACATGCGCATTGAAGTCTCCCATGAAGATATATGATTCCTTTTTAACTACCTCTAACACTACAGAGACTTCATCAAGGAAGGACCTGTATTTGGATTCCTTGTTCGGTGCATAAACTTGTACCATCAACAGATTGCCTGTCCAATCTTTTCCGACGCCACATCTGAATAGTGGTGTTCTCATCCTCCATCCAAATCTACAGTATCAGAGCCACAGTATTTTGTTGAGTAAATCCCCACTACATCTAGCCAGTAGCATCAAGCCTCCTCCACATGTTGCTGCTTCTTACATGTAAAGGTTGTGATGTTCCAGGTTCCAATTGCCACGTTTTGCACTTTTCCCAACCTTTGTTGAGGTGAC
Source organism: Eledone cirrhosa (assembly GCA_964016885.1). Taxonomy (NCBI): domain Eukaryota; kingdom Metazoa; phylum Mollusca; class Cephalopoda; order Octopoda; family Eledonidae; genus Eledone; species Eledone cirrhosa. Next base: position 156,461,568 of record OZ024743.1, read on the forward strand.
GGGATACGCAATCTGTGTGCATCTAACTCTCGCCTCCAGGGACATGGCACAGGTCGATCGCCCGTTTCTGCAACATCAAATGGAGTGTGCAATATATTTTTCGAACGGCCCACTCTATCTAAAGCCAGAACGCGTCCGTGTTAACCCACGCGAAGACAAGGCTGTTCTGCTAGAGAACGGGTCACGGGTGGCGGATAGTGATACCACCAGACATGATGGTTGCGATATAAGCGAACACCTGCCGAACGAATAAGCAACCTCGGGACAACAGCTGTAAGATACTAGGGGAAATGGAGCAATGGGTGACTCCTGTAGCTCCCGATGAAACTAAACACGCAGTGACATAGCTATAAAGAGGTGAGTAAATGCCGCCTCTAAAATAGCCTGGTCTTCGTGGGATTGACAAAGTAACTTGCGCGAATAAGACCACCGAAACTGTAACTGCATATTTGATGTGAACAAAAACGAGCCATAACCCATCGACTGCTATGATGTAATACATATATATATTATGAACAGGCGTTGGACCCTCAAACTCCCTACTTTTATTGCTTCACTGGCACGGTGTTTGATTCTGTTCACATGGAAACACACAATCTACCATAGTAGTTTAATCCATGACCCGATATTGATAGTTTTTTCAACAGGGATTTTCTCAGCTCTGTCAAATGGCAAGTGGACAGCAAATGCAATGATTTTACATGAATGATATCAGAATGCCATACAGAATACGATGTGCGTGCGTCTGCTGCGCTTTATAAGATGAATAAGACGTTATATGTCCGTTTTAAAGAAAAGTAAACGTGACAATATTTGCAACACGGCAAAAACGATAGTTAGAAATATCAGCTAGAAACATTTCGTTTTTAAATTTCTGTTTTGTATTTTCCAAGCCATTATTAATTTAATACCTTGTGACAGAACTAAGTACTATACGTCTCCATGCAACATTGTATTACAGCATCTTCATATTAGGTCTAATTTAAATAAAGTAATTTTAATATGAAAGGAGAAGGTAAAATAAAGAATATAGAATAAAGATAAATAAAACAGAACTTACGCAAAGATAGTAAATAGCAAAAGGAGTATCTCGTAATAAGTGAGACTGTTACAAACAATACGTATATTTTGAGAACGTATAGAAATCTATTTAAATCAATCTGACATTGATGGACATGTGAAATTTGTTACTGTATATATATATATGTGTGTATATATGTATACTGTATATATGTATGTATGCCTGTATTTAGGAATGTATATGCATGTATGCATTATGAATGCATGTATGAAGGCATGTATATTCACATGTATGTGTGTATATATGCATGTATATATATATATATATATATATATATATATATATATATATATACATATATATATATATATATATATATACATATATATATGTGTGAGTGTGTGTATGTATTTGAGTATGTATGTGTACACGCAAGTTTGCATGTGTGCACACGATGATGTATGTAAGTATGTACGTATGAATGTATGTAGGCATGTATGTATTTGAACATATATGTACCTCAAACCATAAGAATTATTTATATATATCAATCGTAGCCTCACTCTCACTCTGCAGGCACACATACATACACACTCACAAGTACAAAGACACGCGCACACAGAAATAGAAACACATACACTCACATACTTACATAAATAATTGTTTATATCAACATTGCTAGTCAAGAGATTATGAGTGAGATCAGCAGCATTACAAATGATAGGTGCTATTTACGTAACTAAGACTTTATGTCTAACAAACGTAGTGGTGGCCTCAAGATGGATCATGAGAGACCACGTCACCGGCTTCTGCAATGTGTAGAGAGCCTTCGAAACCAATCACTGTAGGCAGCGACCTAGCGACTTAGTCACACACTTAAATAAATGCATAAGTATATTCACATCTGTACAGAGAAAGCATATCGATTAGTACAGAAGCTGCATAAATGTAATTATATATATATATATATATATATATATATATATATATATATATATATATATATATATATATATACACTAATATATGCAATGATGTATTTTATTAATTTATCCATAGATAGCAATAATAACTCGATTAAGAATTTATTTAGGCGTCATATTTCTCCACTCATAAAGAGAAATGTTATTAATGACAGTATAAGCAAACAAAATATACTAATATGGCAATGCCAAATTTCATAATATCAGTGAGAAATATTGATAACTTATTCACGTAGATATTAGATTGTGTAATTGGCAGCTGATACATACAACAAATATATATATATATATATATATGTACAGAAGCAGTACCGTACTTAAATAAAGCTGCCTAAATGTTCAATAATTTACAGAAACATGAAATAGGTCTAATTTACATATTTTCCAACAGAACCAACATTATTAAATAACCCGAATCAAATTTCGGCAGCAGTCAGCATTCTTTTCCTTTCGAGAACTTTTACGTACCTTCTGCTCAATAATTTTCTTTTCTATTTTGTCCTCATTTTAACAGTTTTTATTTAAGTCAATCCACCCTTGCCATAATAGTCTTGCCATCATCCCGAGGGAATGCGATGGTCCGGCTGAAACAGAGTTCCGACGTTCTTCATTTCTAGAATGACATTCAGGAGATACTCACCATCGTTTCCCCATCTTCGACTAACACTACTATTGAAACAGCAGTTTTCGGAGCCTACTACACTTGTTGCTAGGTCAAGTCTTTTTCGCCGATTTTTTTTCTAAATTTAAATCCTCAAAAAAACCTTAATTTCCAAACGTTATTCTTTTTAATTTGCTAGTCATTGGTAGAGAATAGCACAGCACATACCTTGTGTCCATCGGGTTTGAAAATATATTGCAAGCATATGATGACCACTCCGTTCACATACTATTGTCGTCTCCACCAAACTTGCCATTTGACAATATTACACAAACACGTTGAATTACTTCATGTTTCAGTGTTATGTGTATGACATTGCACTGCGCAGGTTAACGTACAGTGATATACTATATTTTCTCCATAGTCTTTCTCTACATTCGTTTGTCTTCAAGACAAGGTAGATATTACAGTATCATATCCCCGAATTGATTGAATCAGTACCATTCGACACAGTCACCAAAGTTTTAAAAGTGTCATTTGAAGGCCTATAATGTACATAATCTGTCTTCAAATCAGAGTTATATTATATTAGCCTTGGCACCACTTGGATAAATACGTCCGACACAAAGTCGCTTCGGACAATTCTGTCATATTGCCTGCACTGGGTGATGTCCAGGTTTAAGAATCGTTCAGGAAACGCATTATTTTAAAGCAGTCTGTGTTTCTTTTTTTAGGATTGGCAGTATCGGTAGAGGGTCAGACGCCATTGTTTGCAGCAAAGAGTTACGGCCCTTATGGTCTGAGTTCAAATCCCGTCGCGGTTAACTTTGCCTCTCATGCCTACGGGATCGATAAAATAATGTACCAGTAATACACTGATATAATTGCTGGCCTTGTGCCAAAAGTAGAAACAATTATTATTCCTAAGATAGAGAGTACACTCTGTTTTATCACACTCCAGGGAAATGTCATTAATTACTTGCTTGTTTCGTTTAAAGTGCATGTTATTTTGCAAAGGGCCCCTAATAATATTTTTTAAAGTGTAATTGACAAATGTTTTCTTTGTGAGTGTATTACCTCTTCCCCTTGTCAATATATTATGTCAAATACAAAAAGTCGAAACAATCCATATGCGATCAAAAATAGTCCGTTTGCTGAATGCAAACGAGAAAGAGAAGTTTCATATGTCAATTAAATAGTTCTATAAGATACACCGCAGACGAAAGATAATCTTATATTAAAGTATATAAGGACAATCTTGTCATCATGGTCCACTTATCTCAGCGGAAGCGACTGAATGTATGCAAAGATTTCAATGGATATCCAAATATATTTGATAGAGATTATCTATTTTGTATTTAAACTATATTCTGTAGAATATCAACAGTAATAATGTAAAATTCATTGTTGAATTTTCATTCCATGAAGTAGATTAAATAAAAATGTTATCCTTACAGATCTATTTAATCATACATTTGTTTATTATATATATACATAGGGAAAACAATTACCCATTGTGAAATAAATTAAAGCATCTATTTTACAGTAATATATCCATATGTTGTAGAAATTAATGATTTTCCAAAATAAATATGATCTTGCTTGTAAAATGCTGTATACAGAAGGTTTTGATATTTTAATTATGTTTGCATTATAATCCTGGTACTGTTATCAGACACATAACAACTGCTTTGCTTTCCAGGTTAAACGAAGTGGTTGGCGAACTCTTCACAAGCGACATCACTGTACGAGCGATAGCAACTGCTAGTTGTAACTACACAAATTAACAATGATAGGGGACTGGATGAGGGCGAGCAAACCTGGTAGCATAGACAAGTAAGAACTTTTCTAAATTAGCCATAGGCCCCGGAACAAAAGTCCTCCCAGTATCAAAAGTATAGTCCTACGATTTTGCCAGTACCAAGAGCATGTCGACTGACTTGGTCATATGTACACTAATCCCCAACAGAATACGAAATAGAATTAACACCGACATCATTTCTAGACTGGCAGAGAGCTGTGAAGGAGTGATAGTGTTCCAATTGCCATGCGACCTTTCTCTCTATTCCCTTGACTCATGCTTGGATCCTCAAATAGATCAGCTGAGGTAAGTTGAGACAAACAAAGAGCGATCACACCTGTTCATTCAAGCAGGCAGCGTTTATGTCACAGCCACTCTGTATGTCCATGCATCATTAGCCACGCCATGCCATATAGTTCAGCTATCGAATATTTACAGCAAACATATCACCGGATCACTGGAACGTGTCTCTTCCACAAAAGCGAAAGATCTGCCATTCCAATCCCCTCAGAAATTAACTGGAGTAAGGTGTAATGGATAGGCGAAGGAAATGATGTAGGCATTCTCACCCTCTGATCAACCATTCAGAGATATACACCACTAGACTCATTACAGTACGAGATTGGTCACATTGATCGGCACCACATCTTAAATTTCTGTACCAAACCGACGTCCTAGAACTTTAATCATTCCATCCACCCAGCTAACTTCGAACTCATTGGATAACACGGAGCTCTTCCTCCAGTCGTCGAGCTGGAGCTTCACTGTTTTTCATGATTACACATTACTTCCCTCTCCATTTCTTACACACCGATATCGGTGCCATCACCATGATGAATATGATTTCCGACAGTACTTATTTGGCGTCGTTATCGTTTCCGTTGCTGAACACCTATCTTCACGCAGGATGGACTTCATCATAATCAGAGTCTGCAGTTCTGAAGTTAGAATATGCCGATGAGAAGAGAGGCGAGCGCAGAAACCTGACGTTTTCCGATAGATAAGATGCTGTTCTACATATCAGTGTTCTACATGTCAGTGGTCCCCAGATTGCACGACCAAAAGTGGCTGCCTTGAGGATAAAGACGAAATATTGAGGATTAAAACCAGCGAAAATTTCCAATAACGTTTCCTCTGAAAGATCTTCAAAATCACATTCGAAGACAATATCGTAGAGGAAGAAATTCATTTGCGAAGCAGAACACCATGGTGCTGCGTCGGTTTTATTCGGCCTGCAAGGACTGCATTGTGTCGAATGTCGGAGAAGGGAAAGCAGCCGAGACGCCGACCCCTGTATATCTTGCAACTAACAGCCTTAGATGATTTGCGGCACACATTAATTATTTGGACAGATCTAGAGGAAAATGTAGCATAGCATCAGTGCTAGCGGAAGCGTACTGTTTCTTTGCGCTACAAGGACCTGAAAATGTAATACATTAGAACTAAGTATATTACACCCAAAGTCATGTGTCTAGTAGACCTAAAGAGAATTTAACCGTATCATTAATGTGACTATTCGACAAAAGCTGTAATCTCAGATTTTGCGAGTCAACTTCGCCTATTTGAAGCATATGTACATCTAAAAGTCTATACTTATAGATAGCTTCTAACCAGTATTATCTATTGACTGTACAAGTTTCTAATTATGAAGATAAAGAAATTTGCACTTTAAGAAAACCAATGAATATACGATAAAATGTCTAATTCCATAGACAAATTCCAGGCTCTTTTTCTCATCATTAAATACGGTAAAATACCACTTCTTATTAACAGTTATGTGCTTGCTGAACTGGCCATAAAGTTTACCATAAGTTTCGTTTAAGTTTAATATGCATAAAATAAATATATATTGGTTTCCAAGAAAGCTATTTAGATTTGCTTGATATAGCAGTCATCATATTGCGAATTTTATGACAACATTAATAAATAGGAGAAGCGAACATATACAAATAGGAAAAATAATCCCAGACAAATGTAGATAATAATCAGCGGAAAGAGTATAATAAAATGTTGTTGTAACTGGTAATATCGTATCTATAATACCCCATTTGTTACTCACTAACTTGTTAAGATTCTCTGAGATAAAATATGTTAATCAATTCATATATCTGATAAAGAAAACATATCAATACGATCAGTAGTTCTCTGCAATTGCTTAATATATGTGAAAGTAAAATGAAGAAGTTCTTTGAATGTATTTCATTATATTAACACTCACGTATATATATATATATATATATATATATATAAACGGAAAAAATGAAACGAAATTTCATTTCCCACTCTTAGTACGGCTGTTACTTAAATAAACGTATGTACACGTACATACATATATGTATATAGCCGTACAGTAGTATATATATATATATATATATATACATACATGCACACATATATATATGTACGTATGGATTCACCGAACACTTATTATAATGCCCAGTGTGTTTGTAAACAAACAACCCGTATTAAGCCGTAGTGTCTAGCAACAATCGTTGCTCGTTTGTTCAACATTGACAAAGGAACGATGTACTAGTTTCAAGCTTATTAGCTATCGTCAGCAACGTATACCTTCCTGCCAGAATGTTGAACGTATATACTTACCTTATGCATATTAACGGCTGAGTAGCCCAATTTGCATATCGAGTGGGTTAATCGGCCGGGTGCACCGAAAACGATAAACGGAAAATATGAAATGAAATTTCATTTCCCACTCTTAGTACGGCTGTTACTTAAATATAAGTATGTACACGTACATACATATATGTATACAGACGTACAGTAGTATGTATATATACATACAGGCACACATTAATATATGTACGTATGGATTCACCGAACATTTATTATAATGCTCGGTGTGTTTGTAAACAAACATCCCGTATTAAGCCGTAGTGTCTAGCAACAATCGTTGCTCGTTTGTTCAACACTGACAAAGGAACGCTGTACTAGTTTCAAGCTAGCTTTAAGCTTGTTAAGAACCTACAGATAGAAATGTTAATAAACACAACATTTGGCTTGGGTAAATTTTTAAGATGTTCTTTCATTGTAGGTTTCTTTTCTCCTTATTTCCTTCCGCTCCTCTTCCTTCTTCACCCCTTCCCCTCTCTTTATATATATATATATATATATATATATATATATATATATATATATACGGCTAGATTTACCGGCATTTTATGTATTCAGGAATCCTCCCTCCACTCCTGAGCAAAATAACGCACGCCCACTCCAGTCAGCGATGGAGGAGGGGGTGGAGTTAACGTGTTCTGATGTCGGGTTTGAATAGTTTTTAGGATTCCCCAGTTCAGCAGCCAGTGCGTTAAAGAAAATTGATAGTTCCAACAATAAAGGCTGAACAGAGAACACATTTTTTAACAAACTTTACAATAATGTGTACAACCATACTTCAAATTCCAAGTAACAGAAAATACATAAATTACATTGTTAGAGCCTCAGCGTATACAATATTTTTTGTTCGGCCCTTGGGAGCAAAGATGAAGAGATTGTTTGGCGAGCTCACTCTAGAGCATCCTACATACAATTGACGCTGATTTTCCCAGATGAAGGCCAGCCACTTTTAGGGTTTGACCCTGAGTTTGTTGATGGTAATCGCGAAGCTTAGTCTCTCTGTTTCTCTAGTAACATTTTTTTTCTTCTGGAAAATCTGATCTTACAGCCAGGCTAGAACTTTTTGAGTGGCATATCGGCAGTAACAATGACGATAAGCCATCTGTGCTTTCGTGAAATAAATACGTTTGTTTATATTTTGTCTTTTGTGCATGTAAACATATCTGTACACGAATATATAATTATATATATATAATTATATATATATATTAAAATAACATATTAAGGTTTAAGCAAAGAATCGCTGCTTTCACCCTTAACGGGGTCTTCTGAAACAAACAAAAATCAATCTGTGAACGCAGAAGTAAATATTTCGAAAAACGTTGCAACCGAAAGAAAACAGGAAGATGATACTTTGGTTCGTGAAAATGTTATAACTGGAAGTGTTGACATTTTGAAAATTTTAAAGTGAATATTTAAATAATGATTCTAATATTTTAATAAAATTCAGTAGACGAACATACCCTCACCCTTTTACTTGGAAAAAGTTACGTCTATGGTACAAATGTGATTCTGTTTCGTACAGCCGTTTAGCGGAAAGTTTGTTACCTACATACGGCCGGCAACCTTTCAGTATATATATATATATATATTAAAATACAAATATTAATAAAATAGTTGTTCTTTTGATCAATTACATTTTATTATACATATTTCGGATGTACAAGTGTACGTCCTCATCAGACAAAATATAATGACACATGACATACCCTGAGATGTTAAATGGTTAAGATTTAATCAAGGTAGTGATTAACCTAAGAGAAAATTTAACATTTATACCCTAATTATGAGAAAATGCGAAAACGTAATAAATTCAACAGAGGACGTGTAAGAAAAACGTTGCTTAATGTAACAGTCATAGCGATTTTAAAATGTATGATAATACAATTTATCTATGAAAACATCTCATGAATCTTAACAGACAGTGTTAGCCCCTGGAAAAGGATTAATAGAGAGGGAAATATAAAGGTGGGGGTGGGGGGGGGGGGGAATATGCAGAAGGAGATGTTTCCCGAAAGTTAAACGGTTAATTTTGAAAATATTTAATTTATAATTTTAGGGTGAAGAATCAAGATTTCGGGATTTTTTTGCTGGTTATTTATATATTAGTTTTATAAATTCTATAAGTGTATTAACATTTCTAGCTTCTGAGATTTATGAAGGTACCATTTAAAGGATTTAGCTGGCACATCAAGAATGAAATTGTATACTGTTGATTATTTTCCTAAATTTAAACTTTAACAAAGATACCAACATATTAGGTATGTATAGCTTTTGAAGAACTTATTGTTAGAAATATTTAAATAAGGATTATGTATATAGATATAGATATATTAATGAGCCAGTATATTTTATGTAAATAATAACGACGAATATAAATAAAATAATAGATTGAGGCATGTTAAGGTTAAATATACACCTATATATAATTAGGTGTAAATGCATTAATTATTCGTTAACGAAGATATCAACATATTAGGTATGTAAAGCTACTGAAGTATTTATTGTTAGAAATATTTAAATAACGATTATGTATAGAGATATATATTAATGAGCCAGTATATTTTAGGTAAATAATAACGAAAATAAAAATAAAATAATAGATTGAGGCATGTTAAGGTTAAATATACACCTGTATATATAACAGGGTGTAAATGCATAATTATTCTTATTTCAGAGTATACATAATCAAGAAATTTGGAAGTTAGCTAAAGATTATGTATAGGAAGATATAGGGAGGTATATAAAGATAGATATAAGGTATTAGCGGTGCAGTATACTTTAGGTAAATGATAACGGTTATACTTTTATAAAATAGAGTTCAACGTGTTACATTTAAATACATATATATTTATAAGAGAAACACTAATAATTCAGAGTTCAAAATAATGTCTATAATAATTTTTAGTTTGGATATTTTCTCTATATTTGAATCATGTATATAGAAGTTTGGTAGGTATAAACAAAAATATATAAAATATAATATATAATTACATACATATTATAATACATTATATTATAAATAAGAGATCAAAAACGCACCAACAATTCAAATTTGTATATAAGTTTGAATCTATTTTAAATTTTAGATTTTAAAGTGCAGTAGGTATATTTAAAAATATAATTACATACATATTATAATATACTATATTATATTATACTATAAATAAGAGATCAAAAACGCATTAAAAATTTACAGTTATAGATAAGTTCCGTATAGATGTATGTGTATTAAACTTAAAACTAATTCCTTGACATACTCATTGAATATTGTTTAACACTTTAATATATATATATGTATATATATATTCATTGATTTTCTATATATTTTACCTTTCATTTTCAGTCATTATCAGCTAACATGTAAGGTCGAAAGAATCTCGTTGTGTGGTGTATTGTCTCATCTTCGAAGCAATGAATAGATATGTCATAAAGCAGTCTTTTGAAAACAGTAGTGATATACTGAAGTCACCTAGCGTTGTATGAGCATCTATTGCAAAATCGTCTCTTATGCGATCCGTCTGATAGCTGGGTGCCTCCTCAACACGGGACGAATTACACATATAGAGTTCATACATGTCTATTTAGTTTGAGTTAGCTTAAATATGTGGCAAATGTCGAGTGTAACGCAGATTAAATTTGAGATTTAAAATTATCATATACAAAAAACATGATGTTAACACTCACGGTGACTTACATATTTATTTTTTCAAGCGAATGTTATTTTTGAATGTATATAAAAGGATATATTTAAACTCAAATACAGATTTTCTTTTTTTAAAACATTATTTTCTCCATACTAATATTTTGCTTTTATTCAAACGTTATGATAGATGGTGTAATATATATTATGAATCTAACAAGTATGAAAGTAATGTTTCAAGGGAGGAAAAAGGGAACATGAAAACAGTAGTTACAAATTAAATGCAAATATATAAATGATATAGTCACATCGTAAATCATCTTATAATAATTCCTAACATAAACATGAAGCCTCATCTTTTTGTGGAGATAAATGTGAATTAAGATGTTCATCATACTGTTTGCATGGCGTTTTCCTTTGAATAACATTTCTATATCATATTACTGGAAAGAATATTGAGTATATTATCGTCTTTTGCATGCGGTTAATGACAATGTCTCTAAATACGAGGATTCCATTTGCTGGCCTAAGTATGGGTCACTAAATATATACTCATACTTGGTGTCGAATGGCTATTCAATACACTGTGCATTCAGAAATTTGTTGTAATAGCATATGCAAATTAATAGATAATAGTTTTGTAATATTCATAAAGCGATATATACAACTAAACATTACAATATTTACAATTAAAAAAGTTGAATCACACATTACCATATATACATTTATAATATTGATATATATTAATATACATATTGGAACTCTGCTTGTTCTTATAGTTTATAAATGCGACCTAGGTGAACCCATTATAAGCTGAGTGGAGTCATTTATCTAATTGACAATGGGAATTAAAAACCAAGAATATGCTATTGCTTCGGAATAAGACAATGTATGTGAACAAGATACATCTCTTTTACCATAATGTAGTGACGTTCTATGTTGGCATGAGTCTTTCAAAAATACCCTTTAGTCCGAGCAAATCATTAGTTTCTATCGTTAATAGAGAAGGGAGTATACAGTGGATGATTCTAGAAGTTTATTGGCATCATGTCAATATGCACATTTAATGTAATTGTCTTAATCATCTCTTACTAAACTCCTCAATTTGATGAATGATTTGCATACTCATTCAGTTTCAAAAAGAACCTATACTTCAGTAAACACAAGACGGGTTATTATGTTGAGGGTTGCGATATATATTTTTCCCGTTGCCCCAACTGTTTTTCTATGCGAAGCATGTTCCTCTTATGTAGATAACATCACTGAGAGAGGGTTCTTGCCCTGGGGGTCAGGGTGGCCGTGTTCTAGTGTGTGCTTTTCGCCACGAGTCACCCTCGGTAGTTTCCTCCTTTTTGGGGAATTATTGTTATTTGATTTGTTTCATTTCTATCCCAATTTCTATCTTGTTATAGACTATTTTACACGGCCAAAACACACTTTGTATCGTCCTATACCGTTCTGTGCCGTCTGTAATGTTTTTATTCATGTTAGCCCTTGTGGCCGATAAAGGAACCATTATTATTATTATTCTTTGAGTCTCAGTCATTGATGTTAGTTACTTGAAAGTCTGTTGAAATGAATATCAATCCACTACCTGCAGCCTCAGATATTCAGGACGTATCGGAGGGTTCTTGCTGTTCCCAGCAAGCATGCCTTTTGAAGCGTTCCAAAAAGCGTGGCGGGGCCAATTTTCTTTAACCATCCCTGGAAACTTTATGAGATAGTACCTAGTGCGCCTATGACAATCGGGACCACTTTGACTTCATGGCAGTTCCAAATCCTTTTTACCTCCCACTTTAAGTCCGGGTATCGGTTAATTTTCTCCCTCTCCTTCTCTTGCACTCTCGTGTCGAATGGGCAGGCCACATCCACAATCAGGCACGATCTTTTTTCTTTGTCCACAACCACCAGGTCAGGTCTATTGTGTTCCAGTTTCTTGTCCGTCTGTATCCTAAAATCCCACATCACCTTCACCTGATCGTTTTCTATCACCGCCTCTGGCGTATGCTCATACCACTTCTCAGAATGTGGTAAATTGTTTACTTTGCATAGGTGGCAGTGGATCACCTTGCCCATCACATCATGTCTCCAGCCCTTATAGTGAGTCTGGGCTAGGTGTTTACATTCGGATAGAATGTGAGCCACAGTCTCCTCTCTCTCTCCACAGATCCTGCACAGTGGGCTAGCCTCCTCCTTGTAAATATGGTGTTTCAACCCCGTCATTTTGAGGGCCTGCTCCTGCGCAGCCATTAACATTCCTTCTGTAGCCTTTTTAAGGTCTCCTCTTTTCCACCAGTTCCATGTCTGTGGATCTCTGAATTCAGTTTTCTCAAAGAAGGTACTATGAAGGGATTTTTCCTGAAGGCTGCTTTTTCTCCTTGATGTAATTTCCTCCATGGACATACCCTGGTCTATTGTCCCCTCCTTCAGTACAGTTCTGAGCATTGGCTCCTTACTATCAGTCACGTATTTGTGTAGGTTGTTTTTCTCCATCTGAACTCAGTCCTCAATGCTGATAAGACCTCTTCCACCTTCAGATCTCCTTAAGTAGAGTCTATCGACATCACTCTTCTTGTGGAACATGTTGTAGATAGACAATAGCTTCCTAGTCTTCCTATCCATTTCTTTTTGTTCAGCAACATTCCATCTCAGAATTCTCGCACTGTAATTAAAATTAGACACAGCTCGGGAATTTACTGCACTTATGGCATTCCTACTTTTCAGATGTGACTTTAATACGCTCCTTACTCTCCGAATGTATACAGTTCTTATCAATTCCTTAATTTGTTTGTTCTTGATGTCATCAGCCTCCAGAACACCCAAATACTTGTATCCTTCTTCAGAGTCAATTTTCTTTATCATCTCACCTGTTGTTACCTGGATTCCGTTACTTCTGCTCAATTTGCCCCCACTTCATCACAATGACCCCACACTTCCTAATACCAAATTGCATACATATATCATTGCTGAAAATACGGACAGTGTCAACAAGCACATCCAACTCCTTCTCACTCTTCCCGAAGAGCTTAAGATCGTCCATGAAGAGGAGGTGATTGATGGTAAGCCCTCCCCTTCCCAACCTGTATCCTGCTCTCACTTTTCGCAGTACACGGGTCAGGGGCATCAGGGCAAGGACAAACAACAGAGTGGACAGACTATCTCCCTGGAAGATACCTCTATTTATATTCACGCTTCCCAAGGATTCTCCAGTTGATCTTAACCCTGTTTCCCAGGACTTCATATTTTGCCCAACAACTGTCTGATGTTATCTGCCACCTTGAAGATCTCCACGTGACTTCTTTCGGCATCCTTTCTGTTCGTCCGGTAACAAGTTGTTTGTGTGGAGGTGAGGTGATGGTAGATTTCTTCAGACATAATGCTTGTCAACAGTTTCCACATTACGGACAGACATGTGATAGGTCTATAGTTGGTAACATCATTACCCTCGATTCGGTCTTTCATTATCAGAACTGTGGTACCTTTTGTCAACCACTCTGGTACCTCACCCGACATCAAGCAGTCATTGAACATGGTTGTCAGTTTCGGGTGGAGGGATGTTATGTTTTTAATCCATTACCCCTGCACCCCATCTGGGCCAGGTGATTTCCAGTTGGTTAGTTTTTTGGCCTGCCCCTTAAGAGTTTCAACTGTGATACTCAAATCAGATTGTTGGTGTGCCTGTTTACTGATCTCCTTCTCTACTGTCTCAATCCACACTGCCTGGTTATTATGTTTAACATCCTGCTCCCATATTCCTCTCCAGAATGTTTTAGTTTGTTCCGCCTCAGCGATCAAGTCGTTGCCTCTTTCTTTCACTTCAAGCTGTCCAAACAGAATCTTCTGGTTGTTGTCGAACATGCGGTTCTGTCTATACTGGCTGTCTCTGTTATCGTATTGCCTGATGATTGCACTCTTTGCTACAATGCGTTGCTTCAGTTCCTCTATGATAATATTTAGCTTTTTCCTCCTGGTTTTGTACTTTATTTCCAGTCTATTTTTAGTTTCTATGTTTTTTAATGTCCCATCCAGTAGGGACTCAAGCTTTCCAATGTAAATTCTCATTTCCCTGATTTGACCACTCAGTCGTTTCTTCCACCAAGGCTCTGCTCTTTCTTGTCTGTTGTTTCCTCTCGCTTTTATACCAAGTAGTTTCCTCACCGTATTTGCTGTTGCTTTGAGGATATTGTTGCACTGGTGAAGGCTCCTCGCCTCAAGGTATGGGATGACTTTGTTTACCTTGGATGTTGTTTCGTTTAACTTTTTCCTGTCTACAAATCTTAGGTTCATAGGTCTCCCACTATCATTGTTCAATTCATCTACCACTAAGATTAGGATATCTACCAAATCTTGTCCTAGCCCGTCAGCATTCATCTCCTCAGTGGCCGTATCTCTGTTCCAGGTATTATTTATCTCATTCAGATCATTGACTGTTTCGGGTGGTTCCTCCGTTCTCTCGACCTCTTCACCTTCATTTCCCACTGGCTCGTTTGCCTGGCATACTCCACCCTCCATCTCCAAGCTAATCTATCTGCTCAGTTCCTCCAGTTCCAGCTCGCTTATCCACCCATTAGTTCTTATTACCCGAGCCTGCCTGGCCAGTTTTTGTTCATCTAATTTAAATGGACCAATCTCGTTCCAGATGTTATGCATCCTTTTCCTATAGCCTTTATCCGTGGGGTTACTCTTCAGATAACATTGCATAACAGTTCTATTCAATTATTTCGTCCAGTTGGTTCTGGTCCCTTTCGTTCTTCTTCTTCCTCCGACACCAGCAATATTTGGTTGACAGCCAGGTCCCCGCTGCTGAGCCAGGGAGCCCCTGTTGGGTGAGAGTCTGTCATATGACATTCTAGTCTCCATTTAACCGTTATTCGAACTGTTTTGGTTCGACATTTAAACGCTCTTATCGAGGATTGGCGAATGTATGGTTACATAACCACCTGGGAATTACTTGTCTCCGGTTGTTTCGTCACTCCACGTGACTTTTGTGTGGCATTATCACGCTGTAGACGAACCCAAATAAATAAACAAACAAACAGGCAGAAAAAACCTCAAAAATGAATAAGCATATGTTTCATTGTAATGTAGTGTTTGAATGACTGACTTAGTTTTTCCCTTCCCTTCTCTGTCCTCCCGTTTGTTTTTCTCTTCATTTTTATTTCCTTTGCGTTTTTCGTTGTTGCTGTGCTGCTTTGATTTTTATTTGTTTTATTTTTTTATTTGGACCGGGTCATCAATTCAGTCTATTTATATATTTTGATGCCTTGCTCTTTTAGTCAGAATTCTACGATGTAGCAGGGGCTAGCGGGAGAGAATAGCGGCGGTAGTGATAATGAGGCAGCCGCGGCAGCGGCGATGGCGGTGCTGTACCAGCAGCAACTAGCAGGAGGTAGTGGGAGAGAATAGCGGCGGTAGCGATAATTGTTTCTACTATTGGCACAAGGCCAGAAATTACCCAGTACATTACTGGTACTTTATTTTATCGACCCCGTAAGGATGAAAGGCAAAGTTAACCTCGGCGGGATTTGAACTCAGAATAGCAAGGGCCGTAACTCTATGCATCAAAGCATGGCGTCCGACCCTCTACCGATACTGCGAGGCAGCGGCGGTGGCGATGTGGTCGTATTACTGTAGCGATGGTGTTAAAGATGGAGTAGAAATTTGAGTCGACTTGACCAGAGTTTTCATCGTGGCAGTGGTGGTGTATTGGTGGGTAAATTATCTTTAGTGAAATCATCATTAGTCGCGTATATGTGTTGACATATTTTTCTTAATATTGGAATTAAACATTTTGTTAAAACTAAAACTTGATTTTGCTTATTGTTTTTTTTTTTATTTTGACCGGCTCATCAATTCAGTCTATTTATATATTTTGATGTTTTCCTCTTTTAGTGAGAATTCTACAATGTAGCAGGGGGTAGCGGGAGAGAATAGCGGCGGTAGTGATATTGAGGCAGCGGCGGCGGTGGTGATGGCGGTGCTGTGCCAGCAGCAACTAGCAGGAGCTAGTGGGAGAGAGTATCGGCGGTAGCGATAATGAGGCAATGGTGGTGGTGATGATGTGGTCGTATTACTGTAGTGATGGTGTTGAAGTTGGAGTAGAAATTTGAGTCGACTTGATCAGAGTTTTCATCGTGGTAGTGGTGGGGGTATTGGTGGTGAAATTATCTTTAGTAAAATTATCATTAGTCGCGTATATGTGTTGACATATTTTTCTTAAATTGGAATTAAACATTTTGTTAAAACTAAAACTTGATTTTGATTTTTGTTTTGTTGTTTTTTTTTATATTGACCGGGTCATCAATTCAGTCTATTTATATATTTTGATGTTTTTCTCTCTTAGTGGGAATTCTATAATGTAGCAGGGGGTAGCGGGAGAGAATAGCGGCGGTAGTAATATTGAGGCAGCGGCGGCGGTGGTGGTTGCGGTGCTGTGCTAGCAGCAAGTAGAAGGAGGTAGTGGGAGAGAATAGCGGTGGTAGCGATAGTGAGGCAGCGGTGGTGGTGATGTGGTCGTATTACTGTAGTGATGGTGTTGAAGTTGGAGTAGAAATTTGAGTCGACTTGACCAGAGTTTTCATCGTGGTAGTGGTGGTGATATTGGTGGTGAAATTATATTTAGTGAAATTATCGTTAGTCGCGTATATGTGTTGACATATTTTTCTTAATAATGGAATTAACCATTTTGTTTAAACTATAACTTGAGGCAATAGTAATAGTAATTATTATTATTATTACTATTGCCTCAATTATTATTATGCTGAGATTGGTAGTGGTGGTGGTGAAATTGCCGTTATCTGGCTGTTGTGTTTAGTGTACACAGATGGGTGATGGGGTAGGTGGTGTATCTAGTTTCTGATGTTGGTGAAATTGCTGTTATTTGGCTGTTCTATATAGTGTAGACAGAGGGGGTTTTCTTCCATTTATAACCATTTTCTTTTTTTAATATAAAATGTATAATACAAAATTGAATATTTGAGCGATATAACAATATATTGTGGATCCGAATTTGTGGGATTCAAGCTGGATTTTTTATGCAACATTTGTACTAAGAATTGTTATTTCACAATTGATTTTAAATATGTTAAAAAAACACCAAGTCACAACCAGTGACCTCAAGAGACAACAAGGTCCGCCATGTTCAAGAAAGAACATACATATTCACACATGCATCTTTAGTGTTTAGACTTGTGTTGTACTTATATTGACAGAATCTTCCTTAGTATATGGGCAGTTCCCATTAGTACTATCTTTTGTATTTCTCCTATACGCGGGTTTCCTGGGATTTGCGATAAGTAATCATTAGACCCCTTAGGTATCATTCCCAGAGCGCCCACAACCACTGGTATTGTTTTAGTTCTCAATTTCCACATTTTTCCAATTTCTATCTCCAGGTCCTTATACTTGCTCAATTGTTCAAATGTTTTTATAGATACATTCTTGTCTATTGGAACAGACATATCAATTAGCAGGCATACCCTCTTTTTAAAGTCTTTCAATATTATATCAGGTCTGTTTGCATCTATTTTTCGGTCTGTTTGGATGCTAAAGTTCCACAAGAGTGAGATGTGATCTTTTTCAAGTATGGGAGGTGGTTGATGCTCCCACCAATTCTTTTGATGTGGCAGGTCAAAATGCTCACACATTATCCAATGTATGTATTGTGCAGCTCTGTCATGCCTGTTTAGGTATTCGGTTGGAGCTATAGGACTGCACATTGAAATTATATGGTCAATGGTCTCTGGTTGTTTTTTGCATACGCGGCATAATGGGCTGCACCCATTTTTTATTATGTCGGCTTGGTAATTTTTCGTTGGGAGACACTGATCCTGTGCCGATATAATCAGTCCTTCAGTCTCCGATTTCAGTCCAGAGGATGCCAACCACTGATGGGTTAAAGTTTTGTCAACATCAGGATTGTTAGCTCGCTCTGGGTATTTTCCATACAGAGGCTTTTCTTGCCATTTCTTAGCCAGTTTCTGTAGCAGTTCTTTCTTTGCAGTTACTTTTACCTGCTTTGCTTTTTCTGTGTTTTCCATTTCAGCAGTAAATGGGACTTCTGAAATTTGTAGTCCATTACTGTATCTTTGTGCATCTTTTGTAATGGAATATGATCTTTTGATGCTTTCGTGTTTCAAAACGAGTTTGATCGTCCAATCATGTGATTCCCTTAGATATGTAGATAATTATTATTATTATTATTAATATTACTATAATAATAATTATTATTGTTGTTGTTGTTGTTGATCTTGTTGTTGTTGTTGGTGGTGATGTTATCAAGTCCTGGTGGTTGGGCTATGTATTTATCTGTGTGTTATCTTATCCCTAGTGGACCTAATATTATAGATTATTATTATTATTATTATTATTATTATTATTGTTGTTGTTGTTGTTGCTCTTGTTGTTGGCGGTGGTGGTGTTATCTTATCTGTGTGTTATCTTATCCCTAGTGGACCTAATATTATAGGTATTAATTGTGTTTTTATGGTCCACATTCGAGGTTTTTCTATCTCTAGATCTTTATATTTGGAGATTATATCTCTTTCCTAAGAAGATATATTACCGTCTGCGGGGATAGATATATCTATTAGAAAGCGTTTTCTTTTACTTTGTTATCTTTGACTATAATATGTGGTTCGTTGGCCTTCATCTCACTGTCTGTATGTATTGGCATATCTCAGAGAATGGTCGCGTTGTTATTCTCTGACATTTTTTCAAGTGTGTGTTTGTACCCTCTTTTGTCTGTTGATATTTCATAATGCTGGCATAATTTCCAGTGTATGAAGGTCCTAACTCGATCATAGCTGTTATTTTTTGCCTAGTGATGAACATCCATAGATTATCTGGTTGATTGTTTCTTCCCTATCTCCACACTTTCCACAGTTACCTATAGTGCTTTGATTTATTAGGTACTTCTGGTAGTTTTTTTATTAAGTAGACACTGGTCCTGCTCTGCAATTAGAAATCCTTCCGCCGCGCTTTTTAGCTCAGTGCTTCGGAGCCAGTTTTCTGTGTTTTCTTTCTCTATCCCTTTTCTATTTAGCTTGTTAGGGTATTCAACATCAATTTCTCTTGCCATCGTTTTAAGATCGCATCTGGATGTCATTTTCCACTTTAAATGTTTACTGTTGTTTTTTCTCTGCTTTCATTTTACTCACAATTATCTGTACATCCAGTTTCCGATTGAATTTCTTTGTTTCCTTAAAGACCGAGAACAGTTGTTTGCTTTGTTCTTCTTTCATGGCTAATTGTGTTAGCTTTCCTTTGTTTTATTAGGTATTTTCGTAGTCCTACAGTAGTTATTTTAAAAGAGTTTACCATTTACATTAGGCCACTTCCTCCTTGTTTTGTTGGTAGGTATAAACTTTTTACGTCTCAGTTTGCATGGTGTATTCTAAATGCGGTCCTCATTTTTCTTGTTTTTTTTTTATCTATTCCAGCTAGTTCTCTTAGTGTCCAGTTCAAAATGTTAAAGCTGTAGCACTTTAATGGGACTGCTTAAGTGTTGATGACAATCACTTTATTGTTTGCAATTAGTTCAGTTTTGATTATTAACCTAATTATTCTATAGTATTCTTTTCTAATCTTTTATGTCATCTGTGTGTGTTGAATCCTATCTTGTTCGTTAATTCCTAAGCATTTCTATGTTTGAGTTTGATCTATTTCTCTCATTTTTTTTTTTTTTTAATCTAATATGAGATAATTGTTTCCCCTAGCTTCCCTCTCTTCAGAATTACCTTAGCATATTTTTTAAATTCAGATTTCATCCCTATTTCTTTTCTGAATCCGTGTCTGTCAGGAGCAGTGTTTCGAGTTGTTTTTCATTTGTAGCATATAGTTGTAGATCATCCATATATATAGGAGCTGATTAATACCTGATCCCAGTTCTGTTTAGCGCTTCAGATAGTAGTGTTAATGCTAGGCAGAAAAGTAGTGGTGATAGCGAGTCTCCTTGGAATATGCCTCTATTGCTTGGAATAGGCTTTGTTTATATTTTCTATCATTTGTTTGTATCAGCGGAATTGTTTGTCATTTACTCATGGCATGTTTGATAAATGTTGTTATTTTTTCTGATACTCCATTCATGACAAGTTTGTTGAGTATCTACTCTCAAGTGTTTTTTGATAATCAATTCAAGCCATGGTCATTACTTTTTTTTTTCTTTCTTTTGCTGTTTTCAGTTATGGCTTTATATACTAATAAATGGTCTCTGCATCCATATGATCCTTTGTGGTAGCCTTTCTGATCTTCTGGGAGCAGTTATTTTCCAGGTGTTTGGTTATTTTTTGTAATTTATTGAATTTACGGTTTTGTATGTAGTAGGCAAGCATGTTATGCGTCTGTAATATTTGGGATTTGTAGTGTCATTATTTTGGGGTACCGTTTTACCCTTAGTGAGCCAGTCAGGTATCTTTCCTAGTTCTATCATAATTTCGTTAAATTCCTTTACCAGAATTTCATGTGTCCCTGTTAAATATAATATCTTAACCAGAAGTTGGGGATCTTGTTATGTCCTGGTGCCATCCTGTTGCTAGCTCTTCTCAGTGTGATACACACATCATCCTCCCATAGTTGTTCGTCTATTGTGTTCGCTGTTCTTGCTAACTTTGTGCATGGTAATTTCTTTTCCGTTATGTCCATATTCTTCTCCAGAACCCTTCCACTTCTTTTAAACTTGGGGCTAGATTAACTTCTATTTTATTTGTATTAAGATATAGGTAGAGTCGTTTTCGGTTGGTGTCAGGCTCATAATTAGATGATTATCATGTTTATTGGCTATAGGCTTTTGGGCTTCAGTGTTTTTAACGGTTTTGTGCGCATTTGTTATCGTACGTTTTTTTCCTTAAGTTCAAAGAGCGAACGTCAGTACATCCCTGTGGATGTTTTGTGTACATTTCCCGTTGTGTTTATAATACAGGCATGTGTAATACAATCAGTAAATTTTATTTTTTACATGTATCGTTATTCTTTTTGTTTCGATTTCACACTCTTTGTAGTATTGCGGCTGATTCTCAAATTGTTGAACTTTACTCACGTGGTCACAATTTTAATAAGGAACATTATGTTATAAGGATGATCCGTGTATAAAATGTATTTATTATAGGCCTTGTTGTTTCTCGGCCATTATGTTTCCCCTTAATTTTCTTAGTATATGTATTCCTGTTTTGTCGATGGTGTCCGATTTATTTGTTTCTGATATATTCCAAATGTCTTTGTGATACCTAGGGCGAATAAATTCACTGTATCCATTGTTAAGTCAGTTAACACACCACATTGAATATAATTTACAGCATATCATTATTACAGGGAGATATCATTCTTACAGAGATAGTGCTCTACTCACAAACACACAACCACACAAGGAGGTATATCATTCTCACTGAGATAGTGTTATTCTCAATATGTGTGCAGTACCATTTAAAACAAATTGTTCACTTCTTGCAGAGAGGGTAAACCAGGAATCATTCGAAAATACTGTTCTGTTCCTTTCTTGATCATTCCCAGTGCTCCCACCATCACTGGTAATGTAACGGCCTTGATGTTACCCATTTTTATTTATTTCAATAAGCAGATTTTTATATTTTCTTAACTTGTCTTGCCGCAATATTGTGATCACACGGGATGCCCATATCAATAAACAGACCTTGCTATGTTGGTCTTTTACAATGATATATGGTCTATTATCTTTAATTGTCAGGTCAGTATGTACGTTTCTCCTACAGATACAGCATCAGAATGATGATCGTACCACTTTGATCTTCAAACTTTCACACATCTTTTGACTAAAATAATATATAATTGAAATTAATCTCACATAATTTTCAGTATATATTTTCCGAGTAAATCATTCATCACATTTAACGGTTAACAAACAAGATTGTAGTTATCTTTCCCTTTTCAATCGTGCAAACATAAACATTATATAATATATTATGTACTATATAACTTCGCTAAATTAACAATATTCTGAAAACATTTTCAATGTTGGAACAAAATATTCGAATCTACAAATTGTTCTCCTCTCACAACTTGAATTACTTGCTTTTTATGTAAAATACAAAATCAACATCCTTCGTAACTCATATTAGAAATGTAAACAACTAATAATTGTAAATTATTTCTATGTCTATTTCTATAATACTCATACATGCACAATTATTAATCTATATAGATGTCTATATACTTATAACATATTGTAATGTAATAAGATACAATCTACTTACAACCATAATTCTTCATATAAGCTAATTGATTATATATACAATATTATAACTCATAATATAGCTAAATAAATTTAAGTTCTGGAATCATATTCCACCATTCCCGCAAATTGTTAATTACTTTTAAATTAACGTGAATACAAGCTACTCTTTCTTTTTTTTTTCTTCTTCCTACTCATACATATATATATCCTAATTATTTAAATTCTGCATAGCGTCTAAAATAACGTTTTTTCGGCCCTATACATCAACCTCATTTGCATACTCATCTTAATAATTTGAAATATCATAATATAATATGTACGATAAACTCTATAACTTTGCTAAATTAACAATATTCTGAGAACATTTTCTATTTTCGAACAAAATATTCGAGTCTACAAATTGTCCTCCTCTTACAACTTTTTTTAACGTAAAATGCAAAATCAACACCTTCGTAACTCATATTAGAAATGTAAACAACTAATAATTGTAAATTATTTCTATGTCTATTTCTATGATACTTATACATGCACAATCATTAATATATATATAGATATATATACATACAACCTATTGTAATGTAATAAGATAAAATCTACTTACAAACATAATTCCTCATATAATCTAATTGATTATATATACAAGGAAGAAATAGCAGGTGATGTGTTGTTATGGAGTCCATCTCATGCAGCAAGAAACGCTGGTTCTCCCAAGAAGACATACGTCAAGCAACTCGAGGACGATACTGGATGCACTGCGGAAGAACTGGCAAACGCTATGAGAGACAGAGATGGATGGAGGAAACGTGTCGTAGAAAGCCGAGCAAGCTCGACCTGATGATGATGATATATACAATATTATAACTCATAATATAGCTAAATATATTTAAATTCTGGAATCAGTTTCCTTCATTCCACAAATTGTTAATTCTTTTTAAATTAACCTAAATACAAGCTCTTCTTTCTTTTTTTGTCTTCTACCTACTCATACATACATATATCCTAATTATTTAAATTCTTTATAGCGTCTAAAATAACGTTGTTTCAGCCCTATACATCAACCCCATTTGCATACTCATCTTAATAATTTGAAATATCTGACTTTTCTTCTCTTTTACCTTCACTATCCAAGAAAAACTCGAACCGTTAAGGTATTCTTTTCTTCGTTATGTCAAAATATATAAAACATCCTTTGTATTTATTCTGTTGAAAGCGTACCAAAGTTTTGGTACCCTTGAAATATATATAATAGAATAAATATGGTTTTATAAATACTGTTTACATTTATTTAATATCATTGAATATTATACTCTAGAAAACTTGTTGAGTGCTCTTAGTCAGTTATAAACATTTATATTTGCTGAATTACCCACAAATTGAATATCTGTTTAGCATATATGTAATATATATATATATATATATATATATATATATATATATATATTATGTTCATATATCATATATATGTATATGTATATATATATATATATGTATATATATATATATAAAGGTTTACATATTTACATATTTACAATTATGCTAATTGGGAGAGGAAATGGTATATATTATATCTAGTGATTCTAAAGACATGTTTTATGATATGTATATATATATATATATATATATATATATATAGATATAGATATAGATATATATACATATATATATGGCTGTAGCCAACATGTCATCAGTTGGATTAACAGTTTCCCGACATAAACTCACATGTTCTGTAGCTGAATTGCTTCTTAAGTATATGATTCGCTAGTGGTGTGGTACGCCTCGAAATATATTATATATCTATGGAATCATGCAACAACTCTCATGGCCACGGATTTAAAAGGTTACATATGTAAAGCACACCAAATACTAAGTTTCCAAATTATATTGAGACGATATTCTAAAAGCTACCATTCGTAAAAGCGACTCTGACCTCGATATCTTTCGGAAAATCTTTATAGCCAAAAATAGCAATCGATTTTCATTTACGATTAATAGAAATACCAATCTCACTAGCGTTATTTTTTCTAGATGTCCCATTTTTGCAAATCTCAGATGCACATAGCCCTTACCACTAATCAAAATTGCAGCTTATATAAGTCAATAGAAGATGATTCAACATTATTAGTAGACAACTTTATTAAAATAATCAAAAGTATTTCTTCAAATAAGGATATTTAGATAGAACAGTCCTATTCAAGTGAAGCATGAATGATAAGGTTATATATTTTCTTGACCAACAAAGTAGTCTAGAAAGACTAATGATAGATTAGAACTTATGTTTAGTTTACATTCCACTTCTTCATACATGTTACCAGCAAAGAAAGATACTCATAGGATTTTCCTAAAGGGTATAAATATAGAAAAACGATTCCGCAGACGTGTGTTTAATAGCGTCTAATCCTGGGCTAGAAACGCTATAGTCTGAATCAACTGCAAACAGATGAATTCTTACATCTCAAACAACCATCAATACATTTCAACCCTCAAATTCATATTCAAGAATTGGTGAATCCAACGTAAAACAGATTAAAATATAATCTGTCTGCCATAGATTCCAGCAACTGGCTACCTGCATCTCCTAATGGATTACTTATGCTCCCTGCTCAACAAAACCATTATATTTTTCTATGTGTCGTCCTCCAGCAATTAATTCCCAAGTTCATGTACCACTCCTATCAAAAATACATTACACCACTTGCATTTACTTTAATGCAATACGTGTCTAAAGAAGCATACGATATTTCTTTCTAACTCTTTCTTGTTCGCCTTAGTAACTCTTTACACTTGAAGGGTCGTAATCAAATCAATACAAAACGTGCACATATATGTGAAGACTAGTGAAACAATTGTACATAATAACATGAATATTGTAATAAATATTTATATACCATTAAAATGTACCGCAGATCTTGTGCGTTGCAATACTGAATATCGGGAGTATGCTACATTATATATATATATATATAAATTGGTGGTGGATAAAAGGGTGGTTGATTGGCAGTATCGGTAGAGAGTCGGCCGCCATGCTTTCCAGCATAGTTACGTCCCTTTACGGTCTGAGTTCAAATCCTGCCGAGGTTAACTTTGCTTTTCACCCTTACGGGGTCGATAAAATAAAGTACCCGTAATGCACTGGGTAATTGCTGGCCTTGTGCCTAAAGTAGAAACATTTATATATATATATATATATTTAATGATTAATTAATTAATTTGATTAGACAATTCTATTGATTGGTTAATTGTTTATGTTTGTTTAATAACATCTAGTTGAGAGCTTTCATTCGGTTTGTGTAAAGGATTGAAATGCTTTGTTCAAATTTTGAATGTGACCACAAAAACCGGGGGTTACCTCGCTTAGGAGAAACCTCGGGGGTACTAGCAGTGTTTACTACGAGTTCTTGCAACAGGAGGAGGCAGAACGAATACTTGTTGACGAAGTAAATTCCACTGTTCTATCTTCCACAGGCCACTTAACTTGCAGGCCCCTGCAAATGGATTTTGTTGATTTGGGATTTACAGAAACCTAGTGGAGATGTTATATAATATTATGTAATATATCCACGATGATCCAGGTAACTGTCAAACATTTCTCTGAGTCGGTGTTGTCGTTGTTCTGGTCCTAGCGGCTCGCTTTTCGGTCACTGGCTTCAATTTGCATAGCTGTCTAAACGTAATATTATAACTCTATGGTAAACTTACGTATTGAGTGTTTTTGGCTGCACTTCCGGACAGCATCCGTTAGCTTGCCCGCAACCAGAGCTTCGATCATGCTGTACTACATTCTTGTATTATTATCTCTTAGATTTAATGATTAATTGATTAATTTAATTAGACAATACTATTGATTGGTTAATTGTTTATGTTTGTTTAATAACATCTAGATGAGAGCTTTCATTCGGTTTCTGTAAAGGATTGAATTCCTTTGTTCAAATTTGTTATTTGACCGCCAAAAGCGGGGTTACCTCCCTTAGGAGAAACCTCGTGACTACTAGAAGTGCTTACTACTAGTTCTTGCAACCGGAGGAGGGAAAACGAAAACTTGTTGAAGTAAATTCCACTGTTCCATCTTCCAAAGCCCAATTAACTTGCAGGCCCCTGCAAATGGATTTTGTTGATTTCGGATTTACAGAAAGCAAGTGGAGTTGTTATACACTTTTATGTTTATATATCCATGATGGTCCAGGAAACAGTCAAACTTTTCCCTGAGTCTGATTTTTCGTTGTTTTGGTCCTAGCGGCTCGCTTTTCGGTCCCTGGTTTCAATTTGCATAGCTGTCTAAACGTAATGTTATAACTCTAAGGTAAAATTCCTTATTGAGTGCTTTTGGCTCCACTTATTTACAAACAAGGTTTATGGAGTGAAAAGAAAAAAGAAAAAAGAAAAAAAGAAAAAAGAAAAAAGAAAAAAGAAAAAAGAAAAAAGAAAAAAGAAAAAAGAAAAAAGAAAAAAAGAAAAAAAGAAAAAAGAAAAAAGAAAAAAATCAAAAAAGATAAAAGAAAAAAGAAAAAAGAAAAAAAGAAAAAAGAAAAAAGAAAAAAGAAAAAAGAAAAAAAACAAAAAACGGACATGGTGTAGGGCATAAAATGTCAATGTGAAAGACAAAATAATATTATTTACAGGTATAGTTCTTGAAGTTAAGCAGATCAAAATGTGTTAATATAGCAAGAGTGCTTAGTTGATCCATGATTCCATGATGGAGGCAAATGGTGGACTGAGGTTTAATATGATTTCCCTTTTTAGAGAGGTAATATGCAGGCGGAGGCAATTCTTGCTGGATGATATTTAATTTATTTAAGAAAAAGAATTAGGTAGCGTGTGAGGGAGGTAACTCTTGTAAATGTTTGATTGTTTGTTGCAGTTATTAGTTTGGTCCTATTTTCAGTGCATTAAGAAGAGGTTGGAATTTGTTAATGAAATATGTTTCCTTATTGGTACGATGCTCTACATCACGCCCGTTTTTTTTTCTTTTTTCTTTTTTATTTTCACTCCATAAACCTTGTTTGTAAATAACATTATTCTTTCTGCACCTTCTCTTTAACATGAGCGACACCACACTAATACATATCACTATCATTTGATAATGCATAAAAATGCTGAAACCGGTAATAGACGAGTATTACATATATAATAGATAAATAATTGCCATTGGTAAATAATAAATAAATCAACTAATACCTTAACATTTCACACAACGTAAAACATTTCGTTTTAATCATTTTCTAACCCAGAAATCGTCTCTTCCTCCCTGTTTTCATATATATATATATATATATATATATATATATATACGATATTAAACAAATGGAAACTATATTTATAAAACCATATTTATTTCGTTATATATATTTCTGGGATATCATATTAAAAATATGGTATGCCTTCCTCAGACAAAATACAATACATAAGCTGTTTTATAAATAATTTTGACATACCTTATAATAATGCAACTTCCATTTAAAAAGTTGATTTGGTGTTTAATATCGTAAACCTACTCCAGAAACTGTTGAGTGCTTTTATATCAGTTATAAAATATTTATTTACTCGTTGTAACCCAACAATTTTAAATAAAACGTTTGCATATATATATATATATATATATATATATATATATATATATATATATATATACATCCTAACTCGTATGCTTCCTCTCCACATTTTATTATTATTATTATTATTATTATATATATATATATATATATATATATATATATATATATATATACATACGTTGCTGAAACCGGGGAGACCTCAAATATGGGTAGTATTCTATACGTAGAAAGAAGCAGAATGTGTATAAATGCAGATAAAAACCACCCGAATGCCTAGCGGTATCAGTTTGTATTTTTTCGCCTTTTTTTAATACCTCGCGCATTGTCTACTCCCTCCTAATTTTTCTATATGTATATTTTACTGACCTAGTGTGCATTGGAATGAACGGTACAATCTTGTTTAATGAAACCGTAGTGATTTCCAGAGAACTGTGGCGATGGGACAGATTGTTATCTCTTGTTTTTCTTTCCCCCATGTTATATATTCTGTGTGCCTTTTATTTTGATTATATATATATATGCAAGTGGGTTCGAATGTATGATTTATGTATATATTTATATATTTGTATATATTTGTAAATATGTATATATTTATATATTTATATATATATATATATAAATGTATGTGTGTGTGTGTGTGTGTATCTATGTATATACATATATAACGAAGGAAATGTAGTAATGAATCAGATAGACCATAACGCACCAAAGTACTCAATACTTAGGGTAGTATAGTGGGTAATAGGAACAAGTAGGACGCCGACGGCTGAGCTCAAGCCGTTTCGACGCCTAAATCTGGACTCAATTAGCCGTCCAGAATTAGCCGTCGAACGGCTTGAGCTCAGCCGTCGGGGTCCTACTTGTTCCTATATATATATATATGTGTGTGTGTGTGTGTATGTGTATATATTTATATTTATTTAAGGAAGGAGTTGTGGTAAGGAACCAGATGGACCATAACGCACCAGAGTACTCAATACTTAGGGTAGTAGAATGGGTAATAGGAGAAAGTATGACCCCGACTGCAGAGCTCAAGTTGTTTCGACGGCTATTTCAGTCCAGAAATAGCCAACGAAACGGCTTGAGAGTTGCTGTTGGGATCATACTTTCTCGTATATATTTATATATATATATATATTTTGCTTATGTATATATATATAGGAACGAGTAGGACCCCGACGGCTGAGCTCAAGCCGTTTAGACGGCTAATTCTGCAGTATTAGCCGTCGAAACGGCTTGAGGGCAGCCGCCGGGGTCCTATTCGCTCCTATTACCCACTCTACTAGCCTAAGTATTGAGTACTTTGGTGCGTTATGATCCAGCTGGTTCCTTACCACATTTCCTTCGTTATATATATATATATATATATATATATATATATATATATATATATATATATATATATATATATATATATATATATATATATATATATATATATATATATATATGTGTAGAGGAATATATGTATTCTCAGATTGTTGTAACTAAAGTAAAATGAGATACAATAATGACCATATGTGTAATGTAAATATACGTCTACTTAAGATAAGTTGGAGGAAACTGGACGACGCTGTTGACACATAAAACAGGGGATAAACAGTAGATGATGTGAAGTATTGCAATAAAAACATTCATGATAACAATAATAACAATAAATCCAATGTTAATGGTAACAAGAACGAGAGCAAATTACACCTCAAGAACAGTATTAAAAATATAGTTATAGAATTAGGTCTAAGAATAACAGAAAACTCGAAAATATCTACAACCATAGTAATAGCAACAAAGAAAATATCAAAAGTAAAAACTGTATAGCAGTAAAAATGACTATTAACCACACAAGTATATTGATAAAGTGATTAAAAAATAATAATGTTGTACAAATATTAAATTGCAACATACTTTAAAATAACTATAGTATGAAGAACAACAATGACATCAGCAACACCGTTAACTCTAACAAAAATATCTTAACATCCAACAATACATGGAAAAAATATTCGAATAAAGATATCACTCTTAACAACGGAGAAGAAAACCAATCATAACAACTTCATTATTCATAGCAGGAGCACAAACAAAGCAATTCTATTACTAAATCTGAAATATAAATAAATATGAGTAACATATTCAAGAGCTAAAATATCTGTAACAACAATGTCAACAAGAGTCTCAATAACAACTCATTAGACTATAATTATGATTTTCTTTTCAAATTTTACCCCTATCAAAAATTACGAGATGGTGTAGATATTACAACATGAATACTGTAACATATTTTCAAAACGAGAACTATATCGCGTTTGGACCGGGAAAGTACCACCTGGTATAATAAGAGAATGCGACAGATCCCAAATTATTCTTAATCCTATGACCATCGGCTTGTGTCTAAAAGCAGGACTCTCACTCAATAGGGTCCAAAACACTGGTTTTCCATAGCTGAAAAGGAAATGCATAACTTCGATGACCAAATGAAAAAGACTTTACACCAACACCATGGGCAAAATAGACGTTTCTGTAAGAATATCATAGTCCTCAAGCAAGAAGCTGATCGGTTGATACGCATTGCTCTTCTGCATCTCCCTGAGAGTGATATCACTCATGGCCACCAACATGTTAAAAACAAAGTCATCTTCGCGCCATGTCTCATTAAAGAAGTAGTTGCGGACACTAATCATTAGACATCATCCTAGGTTTTGTGTTTAACAGTACATGTTCAGCATTAATATATTCGAGTCCACTGCCCAAATATTGCTCAGAATATGACCAGTTGAATGATTACTCTATACGAAAGCTGGAATAGTATGCACTCCAATATTAAACTGGTTAAACAAGTATATTATAATAGAGGCAATGAAGTCATTCAGTTGCCGTGAATAAACTTTTAGAAAACGAGTGAGAGAGAGAGAGAGAGAGAGAGAGAGAGAGAGAGAGAGAGAGAGAGAGAGAGAGAGAGAGATATGGTGGTAGGGATAGAGGGGTGGAATGAGTGTATCTTTCCCTCAAGGCACTTTGAGTCTGATCATTCAAATTGTTACATCTTACCAGTTATTATCTTCCAGGTCGGTTTTGAATCGCTCCTCCATTACTATAACAGCATCAGTGTACGTCGGAACGGCTTGTTTGCGTATCCATTTACAATGTATGGCAGAAATACCTAAAGCGGTGGTGGGCAACTCTGACTAAAATGCCGACGATATAAATCAATGTCCTTGCTCATTGACCTCAATATATAAATCTACGTTCACCTGTGTTGATTTCTTGGATTGTGAATAAGATCTACATACGTTATACCCTTCTATAATGAAGTTTGCATTCACCGTCTCAAAGAAGGCTACTGCACTTGGTCACAGGATAAATGGTCAAAGTCGATGAATTCCTCACATATCTTCGCAGGTGTTCATCAATATTTGGAGGTCTAACCCATATTCCAATTAACTTAATATTTAAAACAAATGTATTATACCAGCTAAACAACGTTATCGGAAATACACATAAGTGCAAAATATTAACATTATTCTTTTCTAAAAAATAATAACAGTTCCATTTAATATAGTAGATAGCAATTCTCCTATGAAAGCTGATGTGGATGACGTGAAATATGCAAACATATCTACAAGCATGAAAGTAGTTAAAGGTGAGTGGGTCTACGTTCTTTCCACGTCTTAGAATTAGCTGGAAACATGCATTCAAGTAAATTTGTCATATTACAAATAATATAGAAACATCACATAATGGACAATTCTCACAAAAATATATTTAAAAAAGTACTGGGAAATAATGAATGGATGATATTTCAGCTTACGTTTGATCGATAGGCGATACACAAAAATACACAATATATAAAAGCTATTATCAAGGTCACCCTTATCCTACTATATATAGATATAAAAATAACAGATTAAAGTTTAAACAAAGAATCGCTGCTTTCACCCTTAACGGGATCTTCTGAAGCTCTTTGGATTTTTAGTCTTCCAATTTATTATCATTACTATATATATATATATATATATATATAACGAAGGAAATGTGGTAAGGAACCAGATGGACTAGAACGCACCAAAGTACTCAATACTTAGGGTAGTAGGAACGAGTAGCACCCCGACGGCTGAGCTGAAGCCGTTTCGACGGCTAATTCTGGACTAAATGAACATTTTATCCTGGTAAATGAATAGCCGAACTTCTCAGGGGGTAATTCCATATATGGTAAAAGTAATTGTCACAACGTTTGGTCAAAAGTTTGTTGTTGAAACACATGATTCTATCGTGGGATTTTGTGGAAGGTAGGTGTAGTTGAACTTGCCAGTAGAAGAAAGAGGGAGAGGGAGTGTAGGAAACCCAGTCGAGCGTTGAAAGTGACAACTACAGCAGATTCTAAGGATAGAAGGTCGAAAAAAGTATACTAGAGAAGAGGAGCGGGGAGGAAGTCGAAACAATAAGTAAATCTATATGGAGTAAATATATAGAAACATAAAAAATATTAAAAATATAAAAAAAAACAATTTCTGGTTACTATTCCTCTTCCACAATCATCAAATCTCTCACTGGTACTGCTAAGCTATAGAAAAGTTTAATAGATGGGACGAAATACTAAATACGAGATTGTAGTGAAATAATTTTATGAGTTAGTAGTAATCGGCCAAATCTATCTTACAATGACAGGTCAACAAGTAGGGGGCCAAAATACTATAAAAAAAACTAATACGAAATAATAATTCAGAATCCCGAAACAAGAATACTAATACGATATATATAAGTACTGCTACACTACATACATTCTAATACAAATTACATAAATACTCATACATAAATATAAAAAAAACTAATACAATATATATAAATACTGCGACTGCGTCAATACATACATTCTAATCCAATCTACATAAATGCTCGTACAATATATATGAAAAACTAATACGAAAAATTAATTCAGAATCCCCCCCCCCCAAAAAAAAAAAAATTAATAAATACTGATAAACGAGAAATTAAAGCAGAAATACCACTAAGAAATGTAGAAATCACGGAAATGGGGCAGCAATCAGAGAAGGAAGCAAGTATCTGGGGTCTAGCGCATCTGCTATAATAAGCGGAATCGGAAAATTCTATCATAGAATAAGGGTGGGTGGGGGGTACTGAGGCTACAGAGGACCGAAGATCTACCTCGGGTGGGCGCTAAGGTGAAAAGAACGACGATAAAGAAGGAGGACTAGGAAGGGATGGGGGAAGAAGGAAATACAGAGGAAACGATAAAAAATATAAAAGAAAATCTATATAAAAAAGTTACGTCTACCTTTGTAAGCAGTGGTTACCAATTACAAAGTCGGCAAGGGGGGTATTTCAGCCCTTGTCTACCCCCCCCCCCTGGTCATTATGGGGTTTGAGGGCGAGGTAAGTCCTAGGCAATCTGTGTTTGCATGCAGTTACCAGTTCGTCTTTCATGTTTAGGTGTTGATCCGTCGAAAACAACATTTGTAATGTTTCCTCCGAGCATAAGTTACACGGACGGCGTCCTCCCATGTAAGTGTTGACTCTGGACAGTAAGCAGCAAGTGAGATTATAGGTTATATTGTTATCTTGAAGTCCCAGATGTGGCCCGAAAGTGTAGTGGCGTGACGCCGGGCCGGGTTTCGGAAAGTATGTCTGTGTTGGTATAGCTGGATCTTGAAGTCACAAGCGGTTAATACTATATAAGCTTTGTTGGAGGTGTCCGTCGTCACGTTGCACTTGTAGATCACATTACGATCTCTGTATCTGTTGTCGAGGGGACAAAGGGATCAATCAGGACAGTTACACCTCCTGGTCGGCTCTCCACTGCTATCTAGGTTATTTCTTAAATAGGGGTTGAGTTTTTTGTTGTTAGCGGAGACGATGTTTTGTGCAAAGTTAGGTGTGGTGCTGTAGGAGCGTTTGATGGTATTTTTGTTGATTTTGTTGTGGTAGCGGTGTTGTAGTGGGAAGTGTTTTTCGATGAGCCTAAAGAAGATTTTCCCAATATGTGTTGTCACCTCACCGTTGTGGGGGGGGGGGGGGGGATTGAACCATGTTACGTTGCGTGAGCGGCGGTGTGCCTGCTGGTTCCGCTAATGGAATCTGGACAATACGAAAGTTCCTCTCGGAAGCCACTCCGCTTGAGGGCCTGGTTGTAATAAGGCGCATGTTCCTCCACATTAACGGCATAAGGAAATTATATACTATGTATAAGAAAATATTAACAGCATAAAGAAAGACTATACTATGCATAGGGAAAGTATATACTTTCAGACGTTAAATCATCTGGCAGGAAGGTATACGTTGCTAACGATAGCTAATAAGCTTGAAACTAGTACAGCGTTCCTTTGTCAGTGTTGAACAAACGAGCAACGATGGTTGCTAGACACTACGGCTTAATACGGGATGTTTGTTTACAAACACACCGAGCATTATAATAAATGTTCGGTGAATCCATACGTACACATATATATGTGTGCATGTATGTAAATATACATACTACTGTACGTCTGTATACATATGTGTATGTACGTATACATACTTATATTTAAGTAACAACCGTACTAAGAGTGGGAAATGAAATTTCATCTTTTTCGGTCCAGAATATTAAATTTTAAGTGTTAATTGAACAAGTACGTTCATGATTTCGCAATCTTCAGGTTCATATTATGTGGTGACAGTCAAGTTTGCAATTTTCAACTGTAATGAGCTGGGTAAATTTCGTGCCTTCTATACAGTAAAAAGCAGCTACAGAATGCTAAGTTTTGCGAACTGTATTTCGATCAATCGGTCTTTAGTTTCACTGGATTACTAAAGCTGATTGGTTTAGGACTCAGGGTTGGTTGAGCATGTCTAACGACTTCTATTTGAGCCTATCCGTAGCATCAATTATTTTGCTATTTTTAGAAATGAGGAAAATATCATTTTCTAGGGTTTTTTATAAACAATGTTCAATAATCATCACCATCAACATCACTTTTATTATTATTATTGTTGTTTTTGTTAGTGGTGGTAGTCGACATAGTCGTAGGTGTAGTCATAGTAGGAGTAATACACCTAAGCCTTATTATTGTTCATTTAGCTTGGGTTGGAATTTATCAATAACATTCATTTATTTAATTTTTCTCTTGATTTCA
This sequence comes from Eledone cirrhosa, assembly GCA_964016885.1. NCBI lineage: Eukaryota > Metazoa > Mollusca > Cephalopoda > Octopoda > Eledonidae > Eledone > Eledone cirrhosa. The sequence goes on from OZ024743.1 coordinate 156,497,126, forward strand.
CTTGGGCTGTGTAATTTGTAGAATGGAAATATTATAAATATTTTGTGACCACATGTTGTTAGATGGTTACTCAGGGGTATCTGACGGACATTTGGGTCTCTGATTTGCTGTCGGTGCACCCGTGCACGTTCCGATAGTGCATTTCCAGTTTGGCCGACATATAGTTCTTCACAATTCGGGCATTTAATGCAGTAAATTAGATTTCTCCCATGCAGTTGATATTTGCATTTGGGAATATCTTTCCAGTTTTTGTCATATATTGACCGGGGTGTATGGATTGACATGTGCCACATCGACTATCATTGCATTTAGATACAGTGAATGCTTGGACTTTGTTGTTAAGCTCATACAAAACGCAACATCCCACACTGCCTAGCCAGAATAATTTTTACCATTGTAGAAGATACGAATACCAGGAACAAACGTCTAACAGAATTGAGAGAAATTTTGCTCAAACAAAAATAGCCATCTCTACTTATAGACAATGGAATACAGCGGGCTATAAAAATACCTATACAACAACCTAGCAAGACGAATCCAAGAACTGGTCATACCGTTTATAATGACACACAACCCGTCTCACCAGAATATCTTCAACACTGCCAAAGCAAACCTACCGATCATTGCTCAAAGAAATGAATTAAAATGTTTAATCACAGCTCGATCTTTGACTCTTAGTAAAAGACAGCCGAAAAATTTGAAGCAATTACTAACAAAGAAAAGTTTGACCATAACAAAAAAAACAATTATTCACGGTATCTAAATGCAATGATAGTCGATGTGGCACATGTCAATCCATACACACCGTTCAATATATGACACAAAAACTGGAAAAATATTCCCAAATGCAAATATCAATTGCATGGGAGAAATCTAATTTAATGCATTAAATGCCCGAGTTGTGAAGAAGTATATATCGGCCAAACTGGATTGCACTATCGGAACGTGCACGGGTGAACCGACAGCAAATCAGAGACCCAAAAGTACGTCAGATACCCCTGAGTAACCATCTAGCAACATGTGGTCAGAAAATATTTATAATATTTCCATTCTACAAATTACACAGCCCAAGTGAAATCGTGAAATCAAGAGAAAAATCAAAGAAAAGAATGTTATTGATAAATTCCAACCCAAGCTAAAAGAACAATAATAATAGGATATTACTCATACTATGACTATGACTACGACCATGTCGACTACTACCACTAAAGACACCAACAACAATAATAATAATAAAAGTGATGTTGGTGGTGATGATTACTGAAGATATGTTTACAAAAACCGTAGAAAATGCTATTTTCATCATTTCTAAAAATAGTAAAATAGTTGATGCTTCGGATAGGTTCAAATAGAAGTCGTTAGACATGCTCAACCAACCCTGAGTCCTAAACCAATCAGCTTTAGTAATCCAGTGAAACTAAAGACCGATTGATCGAAATACAGTTCGCAAAACTTAGCATTCTGTAGCCGCTTTTTACTGTATAGAAGGCACGAAATTTGCCCATCTCATTACAGTTGAACATTGCAAACTTGACTGTCACCACAGAATATGAACCTGAAGATTGCGAAAGCATGAAAGTACATGTTCAATTAACAATTAACATGTAAAATTCTAGCATACTATCTCATTATAATATCATTATAATTTTAAAGGATTTTAAATAAAACGAGTATATCAGGCAAAGTTGTAATTCCTTTTATTAATATAATCTTCTATACTCAATCATACACACCCGTGTATATTTATTTATATATATATATATATATATATATATATATAGTAATAATAGTAAATTTGGAGATTAAAATCCAAAGAGGGCTCGATAAGGAAAGATATATATGAAATATATAAGAACCGCATAGCAAATATTTATTAAAATGACAGATTAAAGTTTAAGCAAAGAATCGCTGCTTTCACCCTTAACGGGATCTTCTGAAACTCAAAAATTCAATCTGTGAACGCCGAAGTAAATATTTCAAAAAACTTTGCAACCGAAGGAAGACAGGAAGACGGTACTTTGGTTAGTGGAAACGTTCTCTGGCAAATAACGGATAAAGACAAAGATAAACGTCATAATTTGGAGCGGTGAAAACAATTACACGCAAAGCGGCGAAAACAATTACCCGCAAAGCGGTGAAAACAATTACCACGTTTATGGTATAATTGAAGTCGTAGACTAATATTCTATTAGGTGGTTCGTGGAGACGTTCTCTGGCAATGAACGGAAAGTAATACGAAGAAAATACCTCATTATGTGGATCGTTGAGAACAATTACACGCAAAGTCAATACAACTATATGGTATAACTGAAGTCGTAGACTAAAATTCTATTAGGAAACCGAATGATCCCGGCTTCAGAGTTAAGAATAAAGTAAATAAATTATAGAGGTAATTGAAATTATATATATACATGCACGCAACCATATACGTACATACACAAGCATACGCGAAAACACCCGCAATAGGTATGCCGATACGAGCATGTACAAAAAAAAAGAAAAGAACACGCACGCACATACAGACCCCACGCAACGCCTGTACCCGCACGCATACAAACATATTCACTAAATACACATAAAAATATGTGTGTGTGTGTATACATATAATTATGTATACATATATGTGTGGGTGTATACATATATGTGTGCGTGTATACATATCATTATATAAACGTATAGAAATATACACACATAAATATGTATAAACGCGCTCACACACATACCACCTGTAAATACACATATGTACGCAGACTACGTCAACCAAAACACAAAGTACACATATACACACACCCTACACACATACGAACCCGCATACTCACACATACGCAAAACTCACGTATACGCATAACCATATGCACATGTACCAGTATATATAATATATACGCCATAACATATACAATCAAATATACGTACGAGAAAGTGTACGTTACTTCACAAAACATACAAGTAAAATATACTTACCTATACAAATAAGTAATGGTATAAACATAACATATGCTTAGTTACCACATCAAGACGTAAAATATCCGCGTATATTTCGTACTATATGTTAGGGTATAATGTGGGGCTGTAATACAGGAAGGTTTTGTGCAATTTATGTTTACAAGCCGAAATTGCCTCAGATTTTTTATTTAAGATGTGATCTTTTGCGTAGAGTATTTCCAGGGCCTCATAACCTTATATCCTTATATCAACATACTTCGTGCTTACAAGCACACAAACACTCTTTTACATACATACACAGACACATATCTTCTAGGCTTCGTACGGATTAATAATAACACACACACATACAGACAAGTATAGCTCTTTATTCAAAATTATTTTTTGTTCCATTTTGGGTATCTACTTTTTAAAAAAAAACCCAGATCATTCACAAAACGCCAGTATCAAGGGTTTTCCCAAAGATGTCAACATGTAATGGATCTATTATTTCTATTTAAAGACATTTTTCCCAATTCCATCCCGACCGTCCGTTCAATCTATTTTATTTCTCATTATTTCATCTGATGAAGGACTAGGGTCCGAAGCCTTAAGAACCGCTATCTTCCTGCTACTTCAAGCCTTATATTCCTTCCATATACTATGGCGATTGTGTTATTATTTCTGTTTACCTTTTACATACATATTTACATATATATATATATATATATATATATATATATATTATATATATATTATATATATATTATATATATATATTATATATATATTATATATATATATATATATAAGTGTGTGTGGGGTGGTGCATGTGTGTGCGTGGGGGGCATGTGTGGGGGGATGTAAAAGGTAAACAGAAATAACAACACAATCGGTACAGTATATGGAAGGAATATATTAGGTTAACGCTTGAAATAGCAGGAGGAGCGTCTTAACATTTCGGACGCTAGTCTTTCATCGGAAGAAAGAAGGAGAAATAAGATAGACTGAAGTGACGGGCGGGGTGGAGTTAGAAAAAATATCTTTAGATAAAAATAACAGGTCCATTCATGTTAACATCTCTTGGCAAACTTTTAATGCTGGCGTTTTGTGTATGATATATTTCTTTAGAAAAGTTGATGATGTAATACCTCTATCGGAAAGAAAAACGTTTTGTATAAACGTGCACGTGCGTATGTCTGTGTGAGCTCCGGCCGTTTCGACAGCTAGATAGAAGTAGTTCCACAGCAATTAATTCACCATTTCCGAGAACAATTGTTTCACCTTAGTTGATCATCAGCTCAGTTTAATTGAGATTATCTTGAAAAGGAATTACAATTATGCGAATACGCATGTGCGGAAGAAATCGCTTCCCGAAGGGGAATCAACTCACGTTACATTAATGAGAGAGAAAACTGTGAAAACTGAGAATATAATAGATTTGTTATGTTATTCAGTCCAGTGAATACGTCGGGTAGTCAGTTTGGCGATTTGAAATTACGTATTAGGTATAGCGAACGTGTGGACAACGCGAGAAAAATGCATTCTACTGCCATGGCTTTAAAGAGGATGTTTCCATAATTGCAAACGAATCGAATATTATTAATATTTGAAAATCTCAGATTACATTTCTTGTATACAGCCATGTAGTGCGATAAACCATTTTTTTGGTTATATCTATCTATCGCTCTATCTCTCACTCTCTCTTTCTCTCTCTGCCTCCCCGCTCTTCCCCTCTCTCTCTCTCTCTCTCTCTCTACACACACATATATATATATATATATATATATATATATATATATATATATATATATATATGCATTTTCATAAAATTGTAGAATTCTCAGTGTGAAGAGTAACTGTAAACAGCTGAAGAAGATATATACAATAAACAGTCGGGTTAAGATACGACCACATATTTTAACCGGAGAGCATGAGAGAAGTGAGAGGGTTTAGGGAAAGAGAAGAGAAAAGTGGGAACGAGATCGATGGAGAACATTTGGAGAATTGCTAAAAGTAATAAAAATAATTGAGAAAGGATGTAAAATGTTAACTAACAAGACGGATACAAATTTAACGTCCTGTGAATCATCAGCTTCCTTCTAGACACATTCGGTTTCATTCGGGAAGAGGAAAGACACTGAATATAAAACTAGCCCGCACAACAGCACCTCAATTTCTGTCGTTCTGACGCTGGAGTACGGGAACAATAGAGTAGAGGGGCACGTCTATACCAAACCGTGTTCGGAAAAGAAGCCATCTGCTATTCTGACGGGGAACAGCAGCAGCAATGGGTGACAAGAAACCGGAAGTATTAGCAGCAGCAGTGGTAATCGCATGGTAAAGACACGCGAAGACGATATAGGGAAAAACATCATCGCTTCAAACTTTTTCAGTTAATGTATATATACATAATTGTTTCTACTTTTGTCACAAGGCCAGCAATTATCCCCGAGCATTACTGGAACTTTATTTTATCGACCCCGTAAGGATGAAAGACAAAGTTAACCTCGGCCGGATTTGAACCCAGAACGTAAAGGGCCATACCCCTATGCTATAAAGCATGGTGTCTGACGCTCTACAGATACTGCCAATTCACCTATACATGATGTTAACGATGTTGGCTTTCTAAATTGAACGGATACATTGCCAGAAACAGGTAAATATTTACATATTTATATATCTCCCCATTCTTTCTCCGCCGGCCTGTATCTATCTATTTTTGTTTCACACGTTATTGCCTCTAAAATCTTATTAACCCTGACGTACCTTAAATCCTTTAATGCACCTGATATCGGTAAGGACAGACAATGTACTTAATGATCATATCTTTCTACTTTTATTTATTCTTATGTTTAACACCATGTAATATCTTATATCTTGATTATTTAAAGCGAAACTGAATACTGAATTTTATATTGCTATTGAGGTGTTTAAGCATAAACACTTTGTCGAATGAGGATTATCATCACTCAATGTGGTGTAAGAATGCGATGACAGAGAGGCATAGATGCAGCAGAGATGTTGTCAATATTATATCGTAGAAACTACTCTTCCAATAGCCATAATTCATTTGTCAAATTCTCAAAGTTGTTATTCCAACGAAATACCCCATAAAGTGTCCATCGTAATAATTAATAATCTAGAAAGGAATTATAACTGAAACATGTTCCAATATACTTGATAACCAAGCGTGATACTTATTTATAGTAAACAACATTCTCTCGTTAATATTAATGAAGTTCGGAAACATTTCAAAGTAACAACACTTAGACGTATCGCATTAAATACAGACATTTTCAGATTGTTGACCGACTGGAAAACATTTCATATGTCATACAAAGTTGATTACACCTGCTTACAAAATCTTAGGCGTTAAAAAGTAAGTAGAGAAAATAATAAATTTGATGATCATCAAAGATAATTTTCCAAAGATTCAATTGATCAATATGATAGCGTAACTATAACAAGATTGATGGGGATAATGTCCTCAGATATAAAGATAATTTACCGAGAGGTAAGATACAAATGATATTATTCTTAGGCATACACATTAAGATTTTACTACATAATAAATGCTGTTTGATTCACCAAATATTTAGATTTCACACACACACACACACACACACACACATATATATATATATATATATGTATATATGTGTTTGTGTGTGGGGTGTGTGTGTGTATAAGTGTGTGTGTGTGCGTGTGTGTGTGTGTGTGCGTGTGAGTGTGTGTGTGTGTATGTATCTATATATTTAAGTGTAAGTGTAGCATTAATTTAGCGGGGTTCAAACTAAAACCATATTTTTTCCCATATGCATTATGCTTATGTATAAATAACATACACTTATACAGCATATATTCTGATCACCAGTAACCTGATGCAATTTGTAATTAGTATTACCTTCTTAAACTTGCATTAGAAATAAACTTTCAACAAAATTGTTTGTTTATAAGATCTATTAGAAAATATTGTCTCCTCGTAACTGTTGCTGATGACAGCAACAAACCTTGAAATGCATTATTCAGCACTTACATGAGTCTAATGCGTTTAGAGTGATATGATCGCAGCGTGGATATATTTACGATTATTACATATAAATATATTATATACGAATTCATAGATTTGTTTATTTTGAACCACTCTGCGTTTGTGATATCCCTAATATTCCCGCATAAAAACTCGGTGCTTCAACATTAAGAGTTCCCATCTCTCGTTCTACGTGAGATGGGAACTCTTAATGTTGAAGCAGCGAGCAGACTTTTAAAGTGGTTCCGAAACAAAACACCACACATATGGAGGTGGGAGCACTACCTCAAATATACTCGGAAGATAAATAAACCTTTTCTCTCATTATCAATCAGCCAACATTGCCTTCTTAAGAGTATGTTGCAAAAATGCTCGTGGCCTGGGGGCGTCAGGTATGCAGTGTCACTTGCAGAACTGACGCCCCCATAGGTGTGTCGAAAAGCCTCGAAATTGAGGCGGTCGGCATCTACTTTAAGGAATATTTAAGATTGATGGGAGCAAAACTGAAGTCGGTAGGCTTCCAAATCGGTACATTGAGGGACAAATATATGCCGTCCCAGGGCATCATCTGACGCTGGACGGAGAACCAAGGTGTTAGCGGTGAGATGAGTGCATAATGTCGGGAATGACATTCGAAACAGATCCAGCCATGACAATCTTCACCTCATGCAATTCATAATGGAGAGGGTAGCTAAAGGACCTGGCATAGGTGAGGCCTTGGTCAATTTAGATCAGTCGGAGGCTTTCGGTAGGAGCGACCATCTGTATACGGTGGTGGCCATTTATGCACGTCTTCAGAGGCCTGAATGATACCATGCACAGCCACATCTGCAATGTAGTGAGGAGGAACGATAACCTTTCAGAACCGTTCAACATCATGCGCTTAGCCTATCAAGTATGGCACCTCATGTCCCTGAAGCATGTATTGACTCTCGAGCAATTACAGCACAAACTGGATACGTTGAAAGGCAGATCACGTGAACTGGGATGGGGGATCTGAGTGAGATTAGGTGGACGACGTCACCGTAGTGGTGTCGAGCTCCAAATATATTGAGGCGACAGGCACTTCTCTAAGTGAATATAAGGCGGGGCAGGAGCAATGATTAAACATGAACCGTCGGTGCGCATGCGCCTTGGCAGCCGGTGAGGCAGGTCCAGACTGTCCAATAACGTCGTCGGGCGCTGGACCGTCGGGCCAATGAAATTGCTAGGGCTCTTCTTTTGTCCGAACCTCCTGACGGACAAAACCTGAGACGAGGTGACGAGCTGGGTGGCCTCTCTCACCAAGAATCGTGCCAAGAAAAATCTATTCCTGAAAGGTCAGGTGAAGATGGGTAACACGTACATCGCGTCCGTCATCTACTGTCAACTGTCTGTCTAACCATTCTCCTAATCCTTGGCTGAGTGCACTGGAGCGTTCGCTCTTTAGCTACTTGTAGAAGACACGTGCTCCCAGTGTTATATGATATATCTGTTTTCAATACCCACTAGGTGGATGGCTATGTACACCGTTGTTAATGATGTGCAGACATGCTCTGAGGCTTCGACATCTCCAGCTTTTTCTTTGCGGTAAACAGTTGTGGGTACCGTTTGCTAAACGCGCTTTCCCCAGCTCGTCTCCACCTCAGAGTTACAGTCCTGGGTCAAGCGAAGACCGAGTGGGAATATAGGAATGTCTTCAGACACTCTCAGCCAACCGGACACTACGATCGGTGGAATCAGTACCTTGACGTTCTGTAGAAGGCTAGAGGAGGGTAAGAGCGACGATGTTTTGGGGAAACACAAGGCATCGATGAAAGTCAGCCTGCCAATCTTTGTTTTTGACCCCACTGCCTTCCTTTAGCCGGGAAGCGCAGATATTTTTTTATCCTCCTGTGAGTCATGGTGAAATAAGTTGTGTGATTAACACGTTTGAAATGGTTGAAGATAAGCGCTTACCTCTTCGGTGAAGCGCTGATTAACCTTTTCAAATTTCATTTGAAAAGGAAAATCAGCATATCGGTAAGAACTGGCTTGCTCTTAATATACAACTGCAGATTGGAAGTGTAAAACTGAGAGAGGGCACTTGTCCTTGGGGTCAGATTCTTTGTTGTTTTTGTGTGGGCTTTCTCGACGAGTGACCCTCGGACGTCTCTCCTCTATTGATTTAATTTTTTGTTTCATCCTTTGATATTGTTTTTCATTTTTGCATGCATACAATTACGTTCATGTACCATTCGGTGCTTTCATTAATATAGTCATTTTATTCATTTTTTTCAAATTTATTTTGTGGTTAATTAAGAAAACATTCTGATTCAAAAATGAGAAAACTCATCGCCAGGACAGTCGTTAAAGCAGCTAAATGCTGTCAAAGACACCGCTGGGAAAAATGCTTCACAATAGTTGCCAGTGGTCAACAGAGGAGCAATCCAGAAGGTGGGACACAGGCAGATGAAATATAGAAAATATTGATAGAGGTAGAAGAAAAAGAAATGCGTTGGTACACAGAGGTAACTGGAAGAGGATATAATGAATGGCGATGTACAAGACAAGTTTAAACATTTTGCTGGTTTGAGAACTCATGAGGGGAAGATGTGCGTCTAATATTTTCTGACACACACGTGGATGAAGATATATTCCTTTCCCGTCCGTTTCTTCAGACCTCGCTAAAACCGAAATTCGTCATGTGGTGATGTTGAAGAGAGAAAACCACTTCAAGCGCTTTGCGCATGTGGGAAGAGGAACACAGAGAGACAAGAAAAACTACTACAGAATATTAGCTAGAAGATGCCACGGGGTGTCAAATGTTTCCTTAATAAACAACAGACCAACACTAGAACCACAGCAAAATCACAACTAAATAATCAAAAATACAAAAGACGCTATTAGGAAGAATGAAAGAATACAAAAATCAATAGAAGTGCAACAGCTAAGCACACAATTATAATCCTCTTACATCAACTTCACTGTTGCCTGGAAGTACAGCATTGAGTTGATGGAGGAAATGATATACAATAACTATACACACACAAAATGAATAGAATTGACAAATTTCCGCCGAAACACATTCGGTCATATTACTGATGTAGACAAACACATAAACATATCAATTACAAAGGACCCAATTTCCTAAAGAAATCGGGTCTTTCATCATAAAACTAACAAAGAAAACATTACAAAAGCCTTTTGAGAACTCTGATGCAACAAACGAGAAAACTGAATCAAGCGATCTTCTTGGAGAAGGTGGGTGACCTCTACCGTTTCTTTTTTTTTCCACCAGACATGGCTATAATTAATGTAATAAGTAGAAATGTGTATGGTCTTCGTAACAGCTAGTTTGAAGGAACATTCGCTTATTACATGATCATAGGTTAATAGAAATAGTAGCCAGAAGTGAGACAGGAATTTCGAGAACGAGTGATTTCGCCCCTATTTTAGATAACTACGAGATGTATTCAGATTGTGGCCAGTCAAGTTCGGGTAGCAGTGTAGAAGTGCTATTTCGAAAAGGTAGGAACGATCTTCCGGGAGGTAACTCTGTGTTTCCGGATGCAAACAGCAACAAAGGCAATGACTTCAGCCTAATGGCCGTCTATGTACAGATTGGCGCATGATAGCCTGATTTCTTTTAGTATTTAGCAGCTTTTCTGGAAAGGTTCCACTCACTAGTATTAGTGGGTTGCTTCTATTGTTTGGCGCCGACCCGTAGGACAACTGCCCCAAGTGCCAAATGGATATCCTGCCAATATAGACAGGAATTAAACAAAGTGGCTTTTTCATATTATTCATAGAGTTAATGTGATACCAACGGATAAATATTGCATAAAGTGTACACAATCTCAACTGATCGGTCTCCCAAACAACAAATTTATGGCTTGCACAGTTCACATAGAAAGGACAGAGGGGCTTGGTTATTGTAAACTGAACGCTTTTTTTCCCAAAACACAAAGACTATAGACACCGGATTAAAAGACAGTTGTCGAGGGCAATAAACAACAACTGGTTGTGGAGCATTCTAAAGAGGACAATCAAAATGGAGAGTCAGTAATGATTAGCAAATATGTAGCAATAGAGAAACATAGACTCGAGGGAGAGTTAGTAAGCAAATTAGAAGTGGTGATGAGGAAAAAGCAACGCGGCTGAGATGCTAGTAAAATATTGCGAAAGCATATGCTCCAAATCACGAAGTAATGAATGACATACAATGGGAGGCAAAAAGATGCGATAGTGCAATAACTGCAGCTGAGATATGACAGCCAATGATAGATTGGGCCAAAATTCTATCACCCAGTTTTACGAGTGTATGCCAGATATGTTCGGTGATATATTGCTGATGTCTACCGGTAATGGCAGCAGAGCAAGAGCATTCTCAGTTCTGTGAGGCAAGGAGTGGTATAGCTGCGCAGACGAAATTTGAATAAAGGAGACATAAGGGAAACGCTCCTGCTTATAACATTTCCGAAGAGAGACTTTGAGATTATACCCAAAGTGTTAACGACTAGCTCAACGTTTTTAGTCTAAACTTTAGTCGGAGAAGCGCAAACAAATATGATCCTGAACAAATCTATCAACGACAACTTTCACCCTATGAAATACATCATATTTAATGTAGGGAGTAAACCTGGTTTCAGTGGGATATTGATTAACTTGAATCAATCGAATATTCTTCATAGGTTCGACCACCGTTACTTAGCAGTCGGTTGTATTCTTGTTTTCCTGGCGGATCCATCTCAGTGATAACATTGAACAGTTTACTATCAGTGCCCGTTTCGAGCACTCGATTTGTAAGAAATATCAACACTCACCTGCTCCATATGCTGTAGCTTGCGAACCGCTTCACGAAGTTTAGAGCTGTTGAAGGGCAGCATTTTTTAGGTGTGATGCTGAAAATAAGTGTCGGCATATGCGGATAAGACCTCCATAGTTATGTCGGGCACAGCGGAATTGAAGGTGGTTGGCGCAGTTCTAAAGGAACATGTTGCGGTGGCAGGAACACAAATCATCCCGGACAAAGCAGTGGGCTCTCAGCAATTTCAGTCTAAATCTCCAGGTGAACAGTAACCGGTATCAACTTACGAGCTGGATGACAGGTCGCACTCAGAAAATAGCCGGAATGAAACTATGCCTGACGGGTCGATCGGAAATGACGATTGCTTACATCGTCTCTTTGGACATTTTCCGTCTGACTGTCACATATTGTGCTAGTATTTTTCTGATCAAATTGGAGCGTCTGCAATTTACATGATTGCTCAGATCTTTGGGGGAAACGTATTTTAATAGCTCTAACTTGTTCTGATTTTTTTTTCAAATAAATGATGAATGATATCATGCTATCTCAGAAGATAAAAGGCCTGCTGTAATCGGTGCCTTAAAGTGAGAGCAAGAGCATAGAGCGTTAGAGAGTGTTTGTTTCCTGAAACCAGCACTCTCATTTGTCGTTAAAGTTCGCAAAGAGCTGTAAATCGCTGACGGAGATTCTATAGCAATAGCCAAAGGCATAACGCATGCTAAGTGTCATATTACCGTCAGAAAACTTAATGTTTATGGAAGATGAAGCAAATTATCGATAAGATCTCATTCAAATAGAGCTCAAGTTTTCAAGGTACACTTTCAGACAAATGTCTATGAGGAACCTCAATACAAGAGACATGAACGGTGAGGGATGAGTTATTGCCTGCAAAGACAAACGATAACTGATTAATCAGTGTAAAATGCTTATTGAACAATTTGAAAAATCAAGAGCTTGGAAAGTTTTGTATTTTTTTTTTTTGCTGATGAGAAAACTCTGATCAAGACGAAATGTTAACCGAATGGATTGCAGATGTTTTTGCAGAGAACCTAAATGCATTCCAGTGGTCACGCACACAAGGCTTTCGGGAACTGTGATGGATCTGGGAAAGATGAGTCAATACTGCTATGAATGCTTTGGAGAGAGCTTTGAGGACCTGGATAGAGATCGTGGGCAAAGACAAACCGCAAAAAACTCTGTGCCGTCTCATATGACCATGATAACCCACAATGAATTATTGTCTTCACAATAAAATTACTCCAAACATATAACAACCTACCGCTCCAGTGATTAATCCATTAGACTACTACGTTTTGCCAAGAGGCTTATTATGGTTTCATAGACCAAGAAAGGCCAAATGAATGCGCTCTGCAGGACCTGTTGCAGAACGTTTTTCAGGTGTATGGGATCGATGGAGAGCATCTCGTTGCCTCGATGTCTCCATTGAAATGCTCAAGTAATTGTGTTCGGAAAAACAGCATTGAGTCGAAACAATTAAATATGGGTGTCGGACTCGACCAGGGGGCGCGTACTGTAACATGTTATGTACATAATATTCATGACAAGCATTGACATGCGCAACTGTTATTGAAGAAGAAGAAGAAGAAGAAGAAGAAGAAGAAGAAGAAGAAGAAGAAGAAGAAGAAATCCCCTAACTAACTGTAATACATCTATTTATTTCATATAAAGTAATATCAAATCCAAAGACTATAAATTTGGGAAACTGATAGGACAAATATTGGGAAATATATTCAAGTTGTATCCGGACATTGCCCTGCTTAACATGCTGAGGCATATTCAGTACCATATCTAATGTAGTTTTGGTATTGAGAGTTTTGTTATTGTTGTTTTGATGCGAATCTTGCTGCTGTTGCTGTTACTACTACTGGACAACTCTAATTGATGTAACCTATACCATCATTGTGAAGACGTTTGGCTGGGGTTCGGTCGAGAATTGGATAGGCAATCGTGAGGTTGTGAGTTTGATCTTCGGACCAAGCCATATGTTATGTCCGTGAGCAAAACACTTTATTTCACGTTGCTCCTTCTTCCAGGATTTGAGAACACTAAATGGCATTAGTAATTGGAAAGACTAATAGAAACACTGTTTCCTCGGTACAATTTGGCGAGCTCCACTCCACTCATTAAGTGAATGAGGTCCGGGATCTTGTCGATCGACTTTTAAATACCATGCATTTCAATGATCAAATAATCGGTTTACCTCGATGGAGCCAGCACGCAACTGATGATTATACGAAGTTTTGAGAGAGATTTACTTGCTATTTCTATCGGGTGCAGTGCTGACGCTGTAGTTGCTTCAATTATTTGGTATGCATAATTTCATGTTTAGGTTTGTAGTGTATGATGTTTCTACTTTTTTTTTATCAATAAATGTATTTCTAACGCAGCACATTTTCGAGGCAAATAAGAGCAATTATTTTCCTGCTACCTTTCTATTTCTATGTTCCATGAAATTGCCTGGATTGAAGTGGTAATTATCATACAGACTTATTTAACATAATTATAGGGCGGGTATTATAGTCGTTCTTATCTCTTTCAACATGATTCTAAATATAGTGGCAATGACTGTGGTTTTTGGATCTCATTACACACATAAACTTTATATCAATTGCATACCCATGTGGTGCTGCTCGTATATTTCTGTATTGAACTTGTTTCATTTTATAGATGAAAATGTGTGTGGGATGCATTTGATGATCGAAAGTGTCATATTTATTAATTGGAACTATTTCGTGAGGAGTATGTGGAAGTTCAAAGCGAAACTGACGTTGACCGCGGTGAATATAATATGTCGTTTGTATAAACATGATTTTTTTATATAAGCCATATTTAGAAATATTTGTGGCATTTGGCATGTTATTTACAATTTACATTTATATAACATATATGATGGGAGTGTTCTAGACGCATTGTAGCTAATATCTAGTACATTTGACGTTTTGGTATGTAGTGTGTTTATGCATATGAATATAAAGGTTGTTCGTATTTGATGTTCTTAGGCATTGCTGGTAAGAAATAATCTGGTTGATTGATAATATTTCTAGGTAGTTGCTCTCGTATTTAATTTGTGCATCTAAAGGCGTGGTTAAGTTCATCAGCAGTGATGGCAACTGCGATAAAAAATATTAATTCCGGTATGCTGCTAGCTAAAGGTTGTTGTAACAATATTGTGTCAGTATTTTCTCAGACTATTCCGTAATTATAAATTATATTTGTTGCATCGTTTATCTGCTATGGTGTAGTCACCACAAATCCTGACATTAGAAAACCCTTGTGTATATATGTGGGTATCTATGTGAGGGTATATCTATGTATGTTGGTTTGTGTACGTGTACGTGCGTGCATATCTGGGTCCGTGTGTATATGTTTGTGGCTAAAACCGGATATTTAAACAATCAGAAATATACACTTTGAAATATAAAGTTAAAAATAAAAATGTGTTACACATACCTAATATTCCAGAATATCGAAACAATATTTATTAAAACTGAATAAGGAAATGTTGGAGATTATCGGATTAAATGCCTGGTAGATTTTATGTTGTTTTTCTGTCCTAAATAAATAAAATTAACGTTATGTGAACATTGAAGAAATAATTACCAATTGCAACTCGATGTTAATTATACACTCACACACACGCGCACATATATATATATATATATATATATATATATATATATATATATATATATATATATAACGAAGGAGGTGTGGTAAGGAACGAGATTGACCAAAACGCACCAGAGTACTTAGGGTAGTAGAGTGGGTGATAGGAAAATGTTTAACCCCCACGGCAGAGTTCAGGCCGTTTCGACGGCTATTTCTGGACTAGTCCATAAATAGTCGTCGAAACGGCCTGAGCTCTGCCGTCGGGGTTAAACATTTTCCTATATATATATATATATATTTCTGTACCCTTTAAATTCAATATTTAGAAACATATACTGTCACAACTTATCCGAATAGTTTATAAATCTGGTTAGTGAAGTATGAATAACGTAATTCTAATAAAATGGAATTTCCCACGTGATTCCCATTAATACATCAAACTTGATTTATGTCAGGAATTTTAACTCTGTTTTGTTATCTTTTACATCCTGTTCGAAATGTAACATAGATTATTTCATTTTCGACGTTTTATTTTGATATTTGATTTTTTACGTTTCCTTCTAAATTTCATACGTAGTGTAAAGATTGTTGTATTAAATAACAAGCTGGCAATTAACAATTTTATACGGCTGCAACAGTGACATCAATATACACTTTGAGCAGAATCCTGCTATGAATAGCGAAATTTATATTAAACATCTCGGACATATTGATAAAATTAGACCCTCTGCTACCTCTACAATCTTCTATACAGACACCACGGAGCTTGAATTTAGTGTATTTATCTCATAATAGTTGATATAAATATGTTATATATTGCAACACACTTATCTACACTGAAATACATTTATATCGGTAAATTATGATGACCTGATCCATTAGTTAGGTAAACCAACTGGGCATGACTGATCACAATGTTGTGTGACATAAATATATCTTTATTGCACTACAGAATATAGTGTGAAAGGTTAAGTTGTAAATGTACCTGATGGATTATATTTTAGTATACATTAGATTATTTTTGTTACAATATCGATATGTAAGCTTGGTCTAACATGATTTATATTTCTCTGGTTTAGCCGTGCAACGATTTATTCTGGCTAGATTGAATTACAACTTTCCAAACATCAGAACTATAATTTCTTCATGCTTACGTACTAAGAAATATGTGCATATGTGTCAGCTGATTGGGTAGGTTTCTGAACATATAGACTTATCGGTAAAGATTTCACAACACTGCGATATGTTGTTTAATTTGGGAAAAGCGCAGTTATCGGAGGTAATCAGACTAAAAGGGAAATAATTATGTAAACTTTGATTGACTGGAATTAAAAAAAAAACTAGGCCTCTGTTCTTCATCATATCACGTAAGATAAAGTTTATTTTATAGTCTTGCGTTTTGTTTTTGCCTAGACATGACGAACTTATGAATTATCAAAAGAGGCAGAATTGGTCAATGGGACCAGTGTTTGAAGATATGATAGAAAGACACATTTTAAAAGTTCTAGATATTGTAAATGACAAATTGACCCTAAACCTCTGATAAAAAGAGTATTTTGCTTTTCGGCATTTAATCACGCAAATACATACACAATGGCATCCGTAGCCGCTCTTCTTCCCCCCTCCAGGATACCTTCGCTGCTCCAGGCCTGGCTGCCACACCTGTCCCCATATCACCAACACCACCACATTCCAGGATCCCAACTGCCACTCTATCTCCGTCCGGCACGCCTCCGCTGCACCTCCTCCAACCTCGTTTACGGACTTCGCTGCACGGAGAGCAGCGCCACCTACGTCGGACGCACTGGACGTCACCTGGCAGATCAGTTCACGGAGCAGCCCCGCGATATTCGTCTCGGCGGGAGTTTCCCCATCGTCCGCCACTTTGGCTCCCCTGGTCATTCCGCCCACCACCTCACAATCTGTGCCCTGATCCTATGCCATGGGAAACCCGCCTCCCGGTCGAACACACACCATCTTCCCCCTACAGACACACACACCTCCCGGCATGAGCTTCCCACCATTATACCGTTAGCCTTCGAACGAAAACACACACACACAAACATCCCCCGCTAACACCATTAACACACTCCTCAACATCACCGCACCCATCACCTTGGCCTACCCCACAACTAATAATACTAACGTTACACACCGATACACACACCCACTCCACACACCCAACCACCACTAGCCTCCACTTATACACCCGCATTCAACCCCCCTCCCCACCACCAGTATTACTAACACCCTCTCTACCACACACGCACTCATATTCAAACACGCACACACACACAAAAGTACACAACACTCCCTTCTCCGTCCCCAACACCATTTCTCTCCCTCTCTCTCTCCGCGCTCCAGCTACACCCCTCACACACACTTTCCACTAACACCTCCATTAATATACACACCATGCCCCCACACCACCACCTTCTCCCTCCACCTTTCACAGCTACCCATCTTATCCCCTGTACACCGCATTTCCGCACACAGACACACAATCCACACCACATACAGACCCTTTCTTTACCTGTCATCCTCCTCTACTGCTATGTCTTCACCCTGCCTTGACCCTCTGACCACTTCCTGTTGCGAGATCAACCCATCCAAGTCCGAGGTAACAAACGTTAACTTAGAAGAGGCTGAATTCCACGACACCGTAATCAGCACCCATACCGTCCTGTCTGGAGTTAGGCTAAAGCCCCAAATCACGAAATGTATTCTCGACTCTCCAATTTCTCGAAAGCCGTAAGAGACCAAGCATGCAGAGTTATCCCGAATAGCAGATAGGCTCCGTCACATTGACCCTGCGCTCTTGCTCTTCACGAACTGCTTTGCACTCCCCAAATTTCTATTTACTCTGCGCAATGCTCCAACTCACCACAACGCACATCATCTTGGTGAAACTCGACACCACCACGCGACACTCTGCAGAACTTCCCTGTAACGTCAGTTTCAATAGCGGCGAGAGGCAAAGGTTGTATAACCAAGCGAGTTTGGGTAGCATCGGCCTCCGATCCGCTCCTAATAAGGTTTTACCTTGGCGTGGCTCCAGAGCTCAAACAGGCTCTGGTCGACTGGAGACGCGAAGACCTTTCCGTCAACCATTATACAAATGTCCAACGTAACTTCGACGACATCAAATGCAGGTCTTCCTTCAAACGCATTGAGTCTAGCTTAGACCAGCCCCACTTTGCCTGCCTCCAATCCGCTTCAGCCGCGCGTGTCTCAATTCGGTACCCTCCTTATCAATTGATAATGTTTTTGATGACGAGTGCACTCGCATTGGTGTGGCTCGGCGCCTCGGCCTCAACTTGTGTGAACCACATAAATGGGGTTGCGGTAAGGTCTATGACCCTAAGCCACCCGATGGATTTACTCTTTTCCCATTCGAAGGAGGTAGGTCTCTCATTTGTGACGTCACATGTTTCAACACGTTCTCCACATCCAGCTTAGTTACTTCGGCCATGAACCCTTCTACTGCGGCCCAAAATGCAGAGGAAAGGAAGACCAACAAAACTGGCGATGTCCGGCCGATTCCTTTTCGCTCGCGTACTTTGACGACGTACAGTCGAGCCCTTCCGTATGATCGGATCGTCAGCAGTCCACCTGATAAAGGAGCCCGCGAAGTGGGGTGTCTGTTGCAGTGGGTGTCGCTGGCGATTGTCCGTGGTGCGCAGCGCCTAGAGCTCATCACCGTTTATCTTACGGTTTTTTAATTTGTATTAATAAATCATATTTAGCAGATAGACTATAGACAATTTGGCAACGGTTTAAAATTCAACCCCTAATAAGACATTTACTCATAAGAAAGAAGCATCTGCAAGTATAGAACAATTGTCAAAAAACTGCCACTCCTCGCCGAAAGATATCCAGAAAGGTGCTTTTTTATCAGATAATATTTTAACTCAAGATTTTCATGCTGTAATGAGGCGAAATTGGTTCACGTATAATTCGCGCGCAGGTCTACAAGTAATATACAGTATTTGAATGAGTAAATCAAAATGGAGAAACAAAGTCGAAAATGAAGCTGATAACAATAATAATATCGATAACGAAAGCTATAAGGTTAGAATGTAGAATTACACAGTTTGATAAATTACTGTCTACAATTTGGTTACTAACTATTAAAATTGGTATAGAACAATTAATTTTTACCATTGGCACAATGCTGCTTATTTCTCTTGGTATGTGCTTCTGTGTAGGTGGATCTGGGGTTACAGTTTGTTACTTCACCTAATCCGATATATTAATGATATTGAATGCACGACGGATAAAGTGCAAATTCATACATGGTGGCATTTGAAAGCTAAAGGAAAATATGTGTATTGGTGTTATACAAATCTGAAAGATCAACCTCCCCATAGATATAACCTTTGCATTTCTCAAACATATATTCTTCTATATATGCCAGCAACAATATTTGTGCAGGTGTTTGCATAAATATTTATTCAGCAATCTGTTACATTTGTAAAACTGTTACGTTGATTGCCAAAAGTTTAATTATAATATTATAATAGACATATTTGCAAAAATGTGCTACACATTACTTACTCATAAAAGAGGTTCAGTGACATCACGAGGTGCATCCAAATGCGAGAGCATACAACAATGCATGTATTGCTACAGTGCAAACCAGTGCAACGTGATATCAGAAAAGAAACCGTATGCGAATGATTGAAGAGTATCGTTTGAACTCCACTAAATAATTCAGCGCGTGACTGTAGTAGTAGCCAGACGAAAGGTTAGGTATATGAACCAAGACAAGCGGTCCATGTATTTTCTCTGACACCTTTTATCTTAAAAAGCTTCTGTGTCCTCAATGTTTGATAATAGGATTGAGTAAAAAAAACAGTAATTTCGAAGCAAACATCTTAACCACATGACCCTAACAGAATCCACATAGAAATATGCTCCAAAAGTATTTTATTTAAAGACTTACCATTCCTGCGGTCAACTAAATTGAAACTGTTATAATTCATTTTTATATAAACGTTTTTTTTCTCTTTTTTATCACTAGGAGTATTGATTGTTTTTGAACTGAGGGTGGATAAGCAATTGCAATGCATAATTTAGGTTATTTTTTTATGTTTCCCCCTTTTTCGTGCTTTGCTTTTATGAAAACAACCAAACCACTTGATAATTAAGTAATATTGAAATACCAATAATATATCATCTATGACTTCCACACCTCTTTCTCTCCCTCACACTGTGTATCTGTAAGACCTTCACTTTTTCTCTTTCTCTCTTTTTTGTTGCCTTACTTAATTTATTGATGCGACATTTAGTATGGGTTTGTGTTTAGCGATCTTACTCAGTTTAAATAATTTCCTATGACTTTCACATTTTAAGTGTAATGTGCTGCCGGAGTATTAAGGGTATATGCGACATAGGACGATAACATGTAGTATAATAAAAAATAAAAAAAAAAATATATATATATATATATATATATATATATATCATATATATATATCATATATATATCCTGAGTAATTAGAGAATTGGATTCACAATCGTGAGGTCGTGAGTTCGATTCCCGAACCGGGCGATGCCTTATGTCCTTGAGCAAGACACTTTATTTCACGTTGCTCCTTCTACCTGGAGTTGCGACCGATAGATAGTATTAGCAATTGGAAAGACCAATGGAGATATTGTTTCCTCGGTCCGATTTGACGAAAGTCGATCGATTGTCTATCGATACATATACTATAAATTATGTCATTAGAATCATTTGATAAGATATATACTCAATTTCCGCTCCCAATTGGCATAATCAACCACACAAAAAAACAATTAAACCAGGCTATAAGATTAAAAGGCACCTGTGAAGAAATAAACGATAACCATTCATTCGCGATTAATAGCACGTGGAAATCGATAAAATATATCGTCAACCATACACAATTAGGTATAACATTAAAGTTAGAAGAAAAAAATGCATATACACATACCAGGATTACGTTTCATATATATAAATATATATATATATACATACATATATATACATACTATATTTTATCCTCCTTTCCCGCATGTATATGTGTGGGTGTATGACCATTATTTCAAGACAAATTCCCGTCACATGGCCTCCCGCTTCATCCTGCATGGATATACTCCCACCCTGATCAAAACGTCAGTCACACGTGCCCGTATTCTCCACGACCTTCTCGTGCGTATTTCCTTGTATTACCCTCCGAGGACTTCACCTACCTCTCATGCTTGTTCTCGTCACCGCTGTAACGACAGTCCTATCATTTCTAACCTCACCACTCTCACAGGCACCAATGGTTCATTCCATATCCCCAGTCCATCACCTGCAACTCCACCCATGCTTTCTATGCCTTCCAGTGTTCACTTTGCGGGTCCTTATACATCGGACAAACATAATGCCGTTTGGCGGACGGTTATGCTGAACATTTGAGAGCCATATGACTCGGTATGGATCTCCCGTTACCCGTCATTTGCGTTCCCCATGTCACTATTCCCTACATGTCTCAGTTCTTGGTTTCCTTTTACAGCACACATCAAAGGTCTCGCACACAGGACAGAATCTGCTTTTCCCCTATGGCTCCCCTTTCCCGAATGGACTCAACTCCGCTCCACAATTTATTTTATCGTACAAACATACGTTGTGCTTACTACTCTACCACTAATAACACACACACACACACATTCGCACGCACACTCTCACACACACATACACACGTTTACACATACACACACGTATCGCTCAATATACAAAACATTTTTCAGATAAATGCACCCCATCATCAACTTTTCTAAAAAAAACATATCATACACAAAACGCCTACATCAACAGTTTTCCAAGAAATGACACCATGAATCAACCTGTTATTTTCGCTAAAATGATTTTTCAAATTCCGCCCTGCCTGTCCTCTTAATCTTTTTATTTCTTTTTTCATTATTTCTGTTGATGAAGGATTAGCGTCTGAAACGTTAAGATCCTCTTCCTGCAATTTCAAGCGTTAAACTAATATACTTCTTCCACTTAATGTGGCGTTTGTTTTGTTATTTCTGTTTAGCTTTTACATATATATAAATATATAAACATTTTGAATTCATTTCTAGCGGGGATCATGGTAGAAGAAACTTAGTCCAGTCTGGAGTATGTCCTGATGAGTTCCAAGCCTCGTGGATTTATCGAAGACCGGGTATATCCAAAAAGTGTAACTAAACCACCGGTGGTAGAGACTCTGAGAATTCTGGTAAAATTTATGTGCATTTGTTCTTCAAACTTCTATTTTGTACGCGTAGTTAACTATTTTGTCTAGTCAATTTCTACAGGCTAGAAGAAATACTTAGATAAGTGTCAAATGGCTGTACATCGCGGAAAATAATCTGTATCATTTGTCTATTATTTCTTCATAAGGACATTCTAAACTTATAGTCTCGTTTAAATGATTTTTTATGTGGTTAATTTATACTGATTGGGAGAGAAAATACTGTATATATATATATTTGAAAAAAAGGAAAAGAATGACTTCACTTGTAGTTCTAAACAATTTGATTTAATTTTATAATTTTATAAAATTATGAGTTGGTAGATCTAATAAGTTCTTTGTTAACTTCGGTGGAAAGTTTTTGTAGATTAGACATATGTCAAACCTGAACAAATATTATTGAGGTCCCTATGCTCCTATTTTTGATAAATCTATGTTATCTCTTTTTGTCGTTTTTTTTTTTCACATCTAGGCGTGCATTGACCAGTGTGTCTTGCCTTACTTAAGAGCGTGATTTCAGTTATATCTGGCTAGCATAACCCAATGGATTTACATGGCAGACAGAGTTGTTTGAACAAATTACTGGGTGGAAGGATAAGATTTGAAGGTGCGAAAGAAGAAAGAGAGATCTGATCCCATGAAAACCACGCTCTTATATTCATATTTAATAATTGGGAAAATCAGATCAAGGGAATAACAAAATTAGTTATTCGTGTTTTTCTCAATCAGGTTTTAGATACTGAAAATGATAACAATAACCCAGTAAAGTTATAAATATTGACAATAATATCAAATATTGAGACAGGAATAGCGAAATGAGCCATTATTATAAATTGAAACATTATGTTTTTCATGAAACCCTCAATTTTATATATTATCTGTTACTATTTGTTTTCTTTTGCTCTTAACGCAATGTGGATGCTTCTAGTTTAATAGCCATTGATATATTAAATGTCCAACATCTTACTTCTACAATCAGTTTTCTTTTATGAATCACAGACCTATTTTACCATATAGGACGAACATCAAGTTTCAATATTGCTCCTCTAAGCCTATCCATGTAACAGTCAATTATTTTGACTAGATTCAAATAGATTGTCATTCCCTCTTCATGATTTGTTTTCGTTCAAAACGAATGAGAAATCATACTATCTCATATATATTGACATGCATGGCTCGGATGCACATTAAATGGTTAGTATTTTCATTGGTTGGTGTTGTGACATTGATTTGCTTGAGTAAATATTCATTGCACCACTCAGAATTAAAAACAATGATAATTATAAACGAATCTATAAATTAAGATGTAATGTCAAATATTATCTTATTATTCATCTCCAAATATTTCATTTACCATTGAAATTTGTTCGTTTTATCAACTAATGCGCATCTGATACTGATATAAAACATTAATATAATCATTTCACTGCACTTAATTACTGAGCTCAAAATCTCTGGGTGATTCTCTGAGATGTTTCATATGCTCAGCCCTATTGCTAAATCATATGTTCTGCTTCATACAAACAGGTTAAATAATAGCTAAGTTATATATTATAATGATCTTATAAAATGCAGTTTAAAGACTGATGCAAGAACTTTGTTGTGTGATTGTACAGAAAATTAAATTTCAATGTGGTTGAAATTATGGAATGCTTTTCATCACAATAAACAAATGGCTCATTAATCACTGTTGAATAATTACTGTATAGCAACAATATACATGTATATTGCATGCTACCACTAGCATAACATAGTTTAATATTTGAGAGAAGCGGACAAAAATGCAGTTAAAATGGAAATATTAAATACAGCTGATGAGATATAGTAAGAGCAAATATAGCCATGTGGTTTGGTGTTTAGTTACAATATATGTCACCTACAGTGAGTAGCATCTTACATAGCCTCAGGCTGACCAACGACTTGCAAGTGTAATTTAATTAACGAATACTGCTTAATTCTGCCGTATGTATACACACACAGCTAAGTATGCATTAGATAGATAGAGCTCAATAAAATACGAGGCTCGCGAAAATAAATAATGTGTCTATATGATAGACTAAATCCATTGAATACCATGCCCTAGCCGATATTCAGTTGAACTTCCCAAATTCAATATGTCTAACTACACTAAACAGATATTATTGTAAACTCCATCTTCTATAGGTTGTTTGGGTATTTCGTTAGTTATCATCCGAAAATGTTTGGAAGTAGATAACGATGATTATAGTCAATGGAATTAAATATTTAGTTTCTTATATGAAATTGTGTATCGACGTTAATTCTATTCACATATATAACGTTATTTTATCAACTTTTTTTTTTTTAAAGTAAACGGATATTTTATAACTCGACAACGATGTCACATTTTGTATATGAGAGTGTATGGTATTGATGAGTTAATATCTCTATACAACAACTGAAACGGTACGCGATGGGGTCCACCCCCAGCCACGGCGGACAGAATGGAGAAGGCGTTTCAACGGAGGGCGGCAAGGGAGACGCGCTGGAAAAGCCACTCCATCTCGCGGGGCTCACACCTGGGGCTGGCCAGCTCGGCGCCTATGGTGGTGAGTAAGGAGCTAGCCCTGGGACCGAGGACACCAGAAGTCTCCACGCCCGGGGTACGACCGCGAACCTGTCGGAGAGCCACCGGTATTTGAGGATTTTGGCCCCCTCAGCCCGACGTGCAGCAGAACCTGTGTCAGACGCAGACTGCACCAGGTTAAGGCTGCAGAAAGTGTCGGTGCGAGTGGCATCCCATACTAGGGGTTTGCCACCGCGGAACGGGAAGATGGTCATGCCATCGGGCCTTTTGACGTCCCTTCGATCCAGCCCCACCGGCTCGAGCTGGGAAGGGAAGACTGCAGCGTCCAAGCCATGGTTAAAGACCTCATTGAGGGCAGAATGGCGTGGGATGCGGCCGGCACTGTGGCGACAGGAAAGCGGATGTAGTCCGAAAGAGTCCACGGTGGAACCGCAGCGCCATTAATGTGGCTGGCAGATCCGGAGGCCTAGCATCAGGGAAACACCGATGCGCAGGCTATGGCTGTCTAGCTGCGTTCCAGTGGAGAAGGAGGGCAAGATATGGAGCCAGGCACCACTGTGGGGTTTGTAGGCCGCGCAAAATCAAGCAAGGCGGTGCTGGTCGAGCTGGCGCGTGAGCCTGTCTGAGGCCAGGCTGCACTGCATGGCATCCCACTTGCGTTGAGGTGACTTGACGTTAACAGGGGGAGAGGGATGTCGGACTTCTACTGGGCTAAGTCCCAGCCGGTCCCACGTCTCACAGTCGGTTTCACGTCCTCTGAACACAGAGGGGTCTGTTGTGTTTTGAAGAACCATGCTGACGAGGATGCGGCACGAGGTTACCGATGAAAGATACGCCGGCAAAAGTAGTGAGATCAGGGACTGGAAGCCAAGGCCGCTATACCTGACAAGTAAAGTGACATGTTGCCACGCTATGTCGTCAAACTTTAAGTTGCATATCTCCTCGTCTGCTGCTCAGATACAAGTATCGAGGTCAGCGATGAGTGATGTCTGTGTGTAGCACGGAGTGCTGCGGAGTGTATAGAGGAGCTTCGGCAAGGCGAAGCTGTTCCTTAGCAGAAAGTGAGCTGGGTGGCCGTCAATTAAGCCCAGTTGGCTCGTGAGGCTCTGGAGCTGTTGAAGCCTGGACGTGATGGTGGAGCGGATGACCGGCGGGTGGTTCGGTGACCTAGGATGTGGCCATCCTCTTTGGGGGGTCACTTGAAACTGGCGGAGAGCGGACCGCACGTCCAAGACGGAGGCAGCAAAACTCGCAGCGTCGATGCTGACATTCACCACGTCCGACTTGGCCGAGTTGACCTGGAGGCCGATTCCCGCCAGCGCAAGAACCACCGATTGAAGTTCATGCCAGACCGTCTGTACGGGACCGCCCCAACGTAGCAGCATCCAGATACAAAACGTTGAGGGGGGCCGTGATACTCCGTGCGATGTGGTCAATTTCCAAGGGCCAACGGGAGGGGTCCCAAAGTGTCGCCCTATTGACCTCAGTAGCCGAAGGTATGACCGTATCAGCAGCAAGTATCATGCTCGGGGCTCCATATGACAATGAGGACAGCGGGTAGGCAGAGCGGGCTCGGCTTAGACAGGTCTCGAGCAGATGATCCCGGCGTAAAATTTTGAAGGCATTGACAATGAGCTGTCTGGAGACCTTGGATACCGGTTCCGACGGGCTGCTGTTGAAGAACTGCCTGGTTGCATGAGCGGCCCCCTGACAGCCACCGGACACGCC
This sequence comes from Eledone cirrhosa, assembly GCA_964016885.1. Lineage (NCBI taxonomy): Eukaryota > Metazoa > Mollusca > Cephalopoda > Octopoda > Eledonidae > Eledone > Eledone cirrhosa. The sequence goes on from OZ024743.1 coordinate 156,523,999, forward strand.
GACACCCAGTTGCGCCGGACTAAACTCCTCACCCAGTTCGTGTGTTACGGACTTGCAGATCACTTGGCAGCACGCCTCTGGAAGACATTGCCCACAGCAATGGGGCGTATGCCACCCTCTTTCTTCCTGATAGCGGTGAGGCTGGCCGTAAAAAAGATTCCTCGCGCGTAAGGGTCCTATGTTCTTAGTAATCACAGCGTTCCTGTTTTAAATTGAGGCGAATATGCACATGACATATTTTCATAAGCATTTGGTCATTATCATTCCCTCCTATTTACATTCCGATATTTGTTCACATTGGTGTCTAATTTGTTAATGAATTGTTCGACATTATCCTCCTTATAAACGCCAAAATTGCTCTTGTCCTATAATAATCACGTTACGGACACTACAAATAGTTTTACATAGTAAGTCCTTGAAATAACAATGTTACCAATTTAAATATTTGAATTAGTTGCACATGAAAGGAAAGGATTTCATTGACCAGTTGTGCATATCGAGCATTTACATTAGTTGGAATTAATGCCCTTACTCCAGCCTGTACGGAATTAATTCCAATGAATGCTGCCTACCCACAGAATTATAGTATATAGTAAAACTTGAAATATGTCTTTGTTTTGATACCTATTATTTTGTAATAGTTGAATGAATTATTTCTGATTTATCAAATGAAACGAATTAACCAAAAGAACTATGACATTACAAAGTTTTAGTAAATTTGCTATATTGTTATGTTATTAATATTACCAAAGAATATATTATGAATTAGAAATAACACTATTATAAAATTACATTTTAATTTCATAGTCTCTTGGAATTTGTATTAAATAATTTGCTTTATAAGATGAGAAATGAAAATTAATAGCAGACAAGCAGGAAATACAACCATTAGGCGGGTGTGAAATGAGCTAATAGTTAATTAATAGATGAAATTGCACTCACTGCACAAACTTACAAATAATGTTGCAAACCAGCATGGCAATTGTTCAAAGGCAGTATTCAATACGCATGTTGTGATTAAAATAAACTAATTGATATTTACCTAATGGGATTTACCCATTACCAGGCTTAGAAAAATATAAGTTTTCGGGTTCGTATTATTGATTAACATTCTTGATTATAATGTTTCGACATCACAGTCGACTGATGTGAGTAACCATTACCAGAAACTATGAAATTTGCCTCTGCCGGTTTTGACAATGAGTGTCCCAGTTGTTCGAATAAATTAAAGTATATGTAGTTCCATGGACACCTCTAGTCATTGTGTAACAAATTCACGTATATGTGGCTCAGCTATCCAAAGGCATCTCCTATTATTACGTAATACTCAAGGATATAAAGAGTGCCACAGCACATGTTAAGGATGTAACTTTGGACTACATGTAGACTGCATCGGACATTTTCCGTTACCTAAATTTCACTCACAAGATATATGTCAATCCTAAAGTTTCTTTTTCGTCTCTGTATCGTACTAACAAATCTATTATTCATATCCTGTTATTATTTTATTTAAGAAATTTAGCTCAATTTTAAATCTGTCCTGCAAATACTGATAGGTTTACAAACGGTTCGCTTTCTACACCACAGACAAGTGTTTGGGCACTAGCTTTGCACAAATGTTTCGCAGGTGCAAATCGTCTGTTAAAATACTGCGTACTGCATTTTTATCCAGGCCCGTTTTTTTCTGCAATCATCATAACACATAATCCGTGATCTTCCACATCTAAGATAACCTCCATATTTCTGTAATTCATTGACGGGAGTTTGCTTCCTGAATGATGTTCGTCCTATACTTTTTCTCTTTGAAAGCTTTGAACCACCATTTATATAAGCTTGTGTTAAGGAATTACATGTTTCGGTGGTAGATTTGTTTAGTGTCGGTCCATGTAACCCAGGACAACTTATTCCCATATCGGGTTGTCGGACACTAAACCGGCATCCTCCCCACAAATTTTGATTGGTGGGGAGAGTGAGTTGAGACACCCTACGATATGAAAATCGATATGAAAACATGCCAAATGATGGAGGAACTCAGGAGAGTGAACAACCATCTAATAAATATGTATACATATATATACTTATATACATTTCTATATGTTTATGCTTATATATTTTTATATACAAATTATAATCTTTCACATCTTTTAATTATAATTTATACTCCTGAAATGGTCGTGTGGTTTCGCAGGAGGAGATGGTGAGGGTAAGTCATGCTGCCTTAAAACCAGTGACGACCAAGTCAATCATCAATTGATCTGCGGCCTAGTCTGCATCTGACAAATACAAGAAATGCCTTTAAGTTGAGAGAGGGGATTCAGTAAACATGATCTGCACATGCAAGATGCACCATAATAAAATTCACAGTGGTGACCATTCAGTAGAAAACCAAATGCAAGTCCTGCGGCAACGGAGTGATAGAGAAGGGGACAGGTGGAAGATGCTACTGGACATGTCTAATCTGAGATTTGTACCTATGGTTATAAGAAATGAATTGTCGTTCTGTGAATCGCCCGTAAGAAATTTCACAGTCCCTGTTCTATTCTTATCTATAAAGCAGATATATTTAGGTTGGTACTGCTTTCCCAGAAATGGGTGGGGCCAGAAAAGGTGCTCTACAAATTGTTTCCGCTCTTAATTCTTGACCATGCCGCAGATGACTGATGTACAATCTGCAGTCGAAATAATGCAATTAATGATACAAAATGTCGAAGTCTTGGAATGTACGTACGTTGCAAGACTACAAGAAACAGCCTGAACTGAACATAGCCATCGTTGCATGGGATGTAGGAAAAGCGAATTGACATTGCTGCCTTGTCGGAAACAAGACTTCGAGTCTTTGGTCAACTTAAGAAATACGTAATTATTTCGAATTATTTTGGACTGGCAAAAGTGAAACTGAGAAACGAGAATTTGGAGTGGGATTCACCTTTAGAACTGGCATTGCAAACAACCTAGAATTAGTGCGAAAGGGCACAAATGAGCATTTTATGCATCTACCACTTTCAGTTGGTAATAGCAAATATCTCACCGTGATTATCCACTATGTCCAGACATTGGGGTATTCTGAGACTATGTGTAACACAAGTGATAAGATTATACAGCTGTGTGATTTCAATGTTCACGGTTGTGTAGATCATCTTGAATGTCAAGATTGTCTCAGTAAACATGGCCTAAGTAAAGTCAATTAAAATGGACTTTATTTGGTCTCCTTGCACAGTGAGCCTGGTCTCAGTATAACAGATACCTTGTTTCAAGAAGCCAAGCAATATGAAACCAACTACAGGAATATAATACCAGGCCATGGGCATATACTTGACTATCTTATGTAGATAAGATAAAAGTGATTTCACAGTAATAGGAGTATTTCCCTCAACATAATGTTGGCTATGCTTTAGAGGAAAGGTGCATGAAAACGAAGTTACATCCAGCAGGTAAACATAATAGGAAAAACCTGCCGAATAAATTCAACATCGCTAAGCTTGAAACTGATACAAGGAATATTTTGCTTAATGCTTTAGATGAAAATCTCCAGTACATAAACATCACAGAAAATATTGAAGATTCGTGAAACCAGTTGTGAGATAAAATCAATATCTGTAATTGCTATTACCAACTGAAACCAATCTTGGTTTGATGAAAATGATGAAATCATAAATTTGGAACTTAAAAATAAATATACAGTCTACACAAAAATACTGGACAGAATTAATTCTCAAAAGAAAGAAAAACATCACAAAGTAACAAAAGACGGTTCGAGCATATAGGAAATAAAATAGTAGGGTGAAAATGAAAAAGCTCTCCAAAGTTCCCTTTGTCAGGCATGAAATAAAATCTTCCTTATTGACATTTGAAAGGAGTGTTTGGGCCTAGCAGTGATGGATACGCTCCCTTCATATCAGTTGATGGCAATCTCTTGTCTGCTTAATACAAAGCTTCACCACTTCTGCGTACATACTGGTCAGTTCTGGCAAGTGATCTCTATGTGGCGTTTAAACCTGACACAGATTTAAAAGGGTCATCAGCGTAAATTGCACATTACTTTGGTTCAGCTTGAACTGCCTGTTGTCTGATTTTGATGAACGTTAAAATGTCTCTTTATACCTCCTTTGCAAATCCGGTTTCATATCTGGGTAAACTGGTTTGTATGTTCTGTAGTCAGTAGGAAGTGTTATATTGTGATCTCTTATATGAGAGTGAGGTCCAGTCAGTTTTTGACATAAACTGCACAGGTATAACAAGTTCCATTAATTCCATTTACTATTAATGGTTATTTTGTCTTATATTCCCTTTAATATTCATTCTCTTTATTCAGTTTAGCCCAAAAGTGTTTCCACTGTTCCATGTGTTTGAACCCGAAATACATCACTGCGAGGTTTTCGAGTTTTGGGGGTGAATTTTTAATGTTCTCTTTCAATGCATCTTTGAACGTTTCTTTTGGTTATTCTATTTCTCTATTCCACGAGCAAGTTCCGTATGCATCATTTGCCTAGGTATATGTTCCTTACCCATGCGGAAAATATCTCTAGACCACTGCAATTAGTTTTTTTTTCAAAATCATTACCTGGATGGAACAAATACCAGATTCAGCTATCCCATCAGAGCCGGCAGTGAATTAATTCCATTATATTTCCAGAATATGGCGTCAGCAATTTTGCTGTATCGTTGCAGAATACTAAAGTGAAATGTGTAACACTTTTAAAATATCAAAACAGTATAGATGAGAAGATAACACAAAGGAGTTATAAACAAATATTTTTGTTTCATTCTTGATATGTCTTTGTGAGCAAACCCGAGACACTAGACTACCAAAAATATGTTGTTGCCTTTTGAATACTTATAGATATTTCTGAATATGATGATTCATCTTTATTCACTGCACATCCCAACTATACGAATGATTCAACACTTTATGTTGTTGTAAACTTAGATGAGGTGCTGGTTGACACAAACTATCGTTTTCTTTAAATCTATAGTCAATCGAAGTATATCACATGCCGAATCAAATACGGAAGTACATCAACAATTGCAATCCATGCTCAGTATGATTGAGATGGTCACAGTAACAGCATACAATACATTTCTTATTAGGCAGGTGATCACTTTACTCTTAAATGTCATCGTTGGTAAATTAAAAAATAGTTGCTGTGGTACGTAATCTTACATATATTCCTTCATTGGTGGTTTGGAATGATTATAGGCCTTGGCAACGAAAACTATTGGAAAGAGAACAGCTTTGGTAACTAAATATACTGTAAGGAAATTAGCTGCATCAAGGTTGCTCTGTTTCACACCAGGTTTCACTGCAAAACCCTCAGAGAATGTTCCCCGAAAGTTAATTCTGGGTTTCATAAGTTGTCTAAGAGTTTTCAATATATCTAAAAACCCTCTTTGATGCCATCGAAATATAGACAGAGCATTCCACTGAAGAGATCAAATAGTATAGAGCGAATATATATATATATATATATATATATATATATATATATATATATATATATATATAATGGAAAAATTTGAACAGGGACAAAACAGAGAGGCAGTACAACAAATTTTTATTAATTTCACGGTCTGGAGAGTGTGGTGTTGGTGGGGGACGACGTTTCGGGCATATGCCCTTCCTCAGGTGGGAAATGTCTGGGAACAGAGTTCAAAGGGTGTGTAGGGGAGTGGCGGAGAGACATATAGCGAAAGGAAACGGTGCAAATGAAAAAATAAAAAATAAAGATAAAAATAAAAATAAAGCATGATCAAAATACAAGGAGTGAGATAAATTTAAAAATAAAGGCATGATCAATATATATATATATATATATATATATATATATATATATATATATATATATATATATATATATATATATATATATATATACATATATACATACATACATACCTGGTGGCCGACAACTCGTCTGCGAGTACGGCCACTACTTTATATCCATGTAGGAGAACCCCAACCGATGCGGTGAATGAGTGTGACTTTTTCGTCCAGCCAGCGACTTGTAAACGCTGGTGCAAACACTATACTTGTAACATTTGACCAATTTACAGAAAAAGTTGTGCATAGATACTTGAGACGTAAAACACAGATCGTAGAGGGGATAAACCACTCAAAAAGACTGGCATGGAGTTCCGACAAATTTATGGGATCACACCTTGAGGGATATCTATATGCAATATAGGAACAAGAACTCCCTACCAAATATCTGCTGCACAAAAGGGCAGGGCCATCAGCTGACAATAAATGTAGGCTATGTAAAACAGAGATCGAGGATGTAATCCACATTGTTGGCAGCTGTGAAAGAATGTCATCTCGCTACTACCTCCCCATGATACACGATGGGATAGCAAGAGCCATCTGGAACGCACTTCAGAAAACAAAATTAACAACAAACGAGGAAGAATATATTGAGACAGATGGCACTAAGGAATACTGGTGGAACCTGAAAATAAAAACTCCGACCAAATTAAAGCAGAACCAGCCTGATATTGTTGTTTGGGACCACACATTGAAAAACGTGTTCTGTTGTGGAGATCAGCTGCCCACTTGATTTAAAATTTGTCAGAAAAATAAAGGAGAAGGGGGACATCTACGGACCATTGATGGGGAGTTTGCAAATCCAGTATCCAAGATACACCTTTAGCTTCATACCCATCATTATTGGAGCTACGGTTTATATACCAACATGTTTGAACCAATGTATGACTGAACTTCTATTTGCGGATAAAGAGCGCAGCTCCCTAATTCATAGTCTATAAATGGCTGAGATAGCTGGCACCTTCAAAATTTGCAAAACATTCTTGCGATTCAAGGGATGACAATTTCTTGTCTTTTACAACCTTGCCACCAGGAAGGTGGCCGGACAAAAGAATATACTCGAAATTAAGAGAAATAGATAACATACTTACATATATACATACATGGTGGTGGCTGCCAACTCGTTTTCAAGTACGGCCACTACTTTATATCCATGTAGGAGAACCCCTACCGATGCGCTGAACGAGTGTGACTTTTTAGTCCAGCCAGCGACTTGAAAACTCTGGTATAAACACTACACTTGTGACAATTATTGACACATAGTGCTGGGCCCATGGTACCATGTGACGACAAGTGCAGAGAGATCTCCAGATATAAAGCAATGCCTGTGCCGTGAAGCTTTTATAGTGAGCAAAGACACTGCCTCAAAGCCAGTCCCACTCTCTTAACCAAGATGATATTTACCAAAAAGAAGTACAAGTCAACATCATTGGATACCATCAGGGTTGCAGGTGTTATATCACAGTTTCCCTTCATACATACATACATATTTAATTGTTATAAAATGGCAAAAAACAATCCCTCCTTTGGTTATATGAATAGAATGAAGCTAAACTGGGACGAGATGCAACCAGAGCTAAATTATTTCACAACCGAAACAATTACGCCAACAATCGACGTTTGTTGAAAGTAAAAATAAGATAAATATTATCTTATTCAACAAACATTGAATCAACCATACGTGCTACATATCGCCATGCTACTAGACTTCGTAGCAGCCAGGTCGAACAACGCCTTGAAACAACTATGCCTGTAAGAAATTTGACACCACCTATACCATCTAAGTCTACATCGAATGCTGGGAAAATCTCTATCGATAATAATAATAATCGAAGAAATAATAATAATAATCGAATAAATGTGACACCACGTATACCATCCGAGTCTACCTCGACTGTTGTGGAAAATGCTATCGATAATGATAATCAAAAGTATAAAAAATTTAAAATTTCCCTCAACAAAATCTTCCAGAGAGAAATTAACTCATGTATAAATATCTCTCTTGCTGAACAATGGTGAATAAAATAACAAATATGTGTTATTGACGAAATAGGGGATGAATATTTACGACGGATAAAAACCCCAACATTTTGGTAAATCAACGCCTGTTTATATGCCTTAGCAATGACAGTGAAGCATTATCTTGGTGATAGCAGAGATATTAACAAGAACAAAACACCACCAAAAATACCATCATATATAACTAAAATAGAAAAAAAGAGTGCTGACCTACGAAAAAACATAGGACATGTGACGATGATCCTTACATGCAAACAAACGCAAAAAACCTCACTCCTCACCAAGAAAGAGTGAAAAATAAAATAGAGACGATGTTTGGTAACAGTAGAACCAGAACTCTCCTATATAAGCTGATCACCCTCAAACAAAAATTGAGAGCTGTTAGCGAAACACGCCGATACTTGAAGAAGGTAGATGAGAGAAAAATGCTTAATAAAAGATTCAGACGAAACCAAACATCACTATATAGAGATATGAAGGGCAAATAATAAGTGTCACTGAAGCCCCATCCCAGAAAGACATAGATTCCTTTTGGAGAAATATATGGGGTAAAAAGAAGAATTTCAACCAAGATGCAGTGTGGCTAAGAGAAATCCGAAAGAACTATCGCTCCTACACTACAACAAAACACATACGAAATAAATGAGGGTACCCTTGAGACTGTGATAGGAAAACTCCAAGATAAGAAAATACCAGGAAGAGACATGATTGTCGGCTACTGGTACAAACAAGTAATATTCTATCGGAGGTATCTTACTGACCTCTTACACTTATACCAGAATGATTGACATTAGCACAAACGTTACTGGTCCCCAAGAACAAACACACCCACTTGGAAAAAAATACCGACCCATTGCATGCCAGAACCTGATGTATAAGATGTATACAGCCTGTCTGAACCTATTCCTCCAAGATCACTGTGAAAATAATAACAACATCACAGATGAACAAGCAGCTGGAAAGAAAAGGGTTTGGGGATGTGCTGAACAACTCCTAATCAACAAAACTGCGATGTCGGAGGTGCGACAATTTAGGAGGAATATGACTACAGTCTGGCTGGACTACAGGAAAGCTTTCGATTCTGTTCCCCACTCTTGGATGATAGAGGCCTTCCAACTTGCTAAAGTCCCAGACATTATTGTCAGAGCCATAGAGAGGCTGTCTTCTTCTTGGGCTACTATCCTAAGGTTAAAGACAGAGAGGGAGGACTCTATTTTCACTGATAAAATAAAATATTGTAGGGGTATATTTCAGTGATATTGTTCATCTTGTCATTTAGCCCCTTGTCCTTTCTGCTCAAGAAATGTGAGGGATACATCATTGGCTCACAGGAGGACAAAAATACGAACCTAACCCATAACTTCTTTGTGGACGATCTGAAACTCTATGACAAGATCATGGATGGGATGAAGAAAAATCTTGACCTGGTTACAACGTTCTCAAAGGATATAGCAATGGAATTTGGCCAAGATAAATGCTCATACATGACTGTAAAGCGGGGAAAAACAACAACCCAATATAGCAACATTGTCATCAATGGTCTAACTGTTTCACCGATATCTGATAAGGACTGTTACAGATACCTGGGGATAGATGAGAACATACCCTATAATGGTATCTGTAATAAAGAACGCGTATATCAGGGAATACTACACCCGATTAAGAAAGATCTGGTCATCGGAACTCTCTGCGCAAAACGAAACAGTGGCTCACAATGTGTTTGCTGTGCCTGTCCTAACCCCAACATTTGGAATACTCAATTGGACGATAGACGAAATCCGAGCAATTGATGTTGGCACTCGAAAAATACTGAACAACACCGGAAACTTTCACATCAACCGTGACATAGACCGCCTTTACTTGAAACGTAAGCAGGGAGGCAGAGGCCTAACATCAGTCCAGACAACATTTGAATGTCGCATCATATCTCTCCGACAACATTTACGAACCTCGAAGCGTAGGAGCCCGCTTCTTGAGCAAGTCTATCTGCATGAAACAGATAAGATCATGAGAATTGGGAAGGAACTCCTTGAGAGATATTCCCTGTGTGATAATCAAAAACTCACACCCAGGGATGTCGCTCAGCAGTATCGCACTGAATCCATGGATGAAAAACTGCATGCCTATCAGCAAAAAATCATGCATGGATATGTTGCCAGGAAGCTCCAGATTGAGAGTAATATAGATGAGGAAAGTAGTCTATATTGGACCAACAAGCGCTATATTGGCTCTTACTTTGAAGGATATGCTTTTGCAATCCAAGAACAGGAGATTAGCACGAAATACTTGATTCACAAAAGAAATAGGGATGCAGGCAAAACACCTAGATGAGATAACAAGTTCAGACTCTGCAGAACTAATATCGAGGATATTACCCATGTCATCAACAGCTGTCCAAGTATGTCATCGCGGTACTATCTACCTATGATGCATGATGTAGTGGCCAAAACACTGTACAATGCAGTTTGTAAACAAGATAGCCCCGATAATAAACACATTAAAACTACAACAATGTGGAAGACATCCATGTACATATTATGAAAGAGTACTGATGGAATATTCCAGTAAAAACCCCAATAAAATGCAGGCATAACAGTCCAGATATTATGATATGGGACAGGGAGAAGAAAACATGCACAGTAGTGGAAATTAGCTGCCAAGCAGATGCAATTATAATATCAAAGATTAGTGAAAAGGAGAATATTTATGCAGAACTGATGAGAAATCTGCAGATACTCCACCCTGATTACACCTTCAGATTTATGCCTGTGATTGTTGGGGCACAGGGATATGTTAGTAACTGCCTCAATACAAATCTTGAGAATCTAGGCTTCACAGGAACAGAAAGAACACAACTAGTTAGGAAACTACAAGTACAATCCATTAATGGAACAGTAAAATTATGTAAAACATTCCAAACATTTTGCATCTAATAAGTGCATATACACATGTACAGATGCACAGCATATACACGGGCACACATAAAACTCAAAATATACACGTCCACACATACAATGACATCCATATCTACACATGCATACATACATATCTAGCTAGTTGATGTTGTGTAAATTCCAATGAGAGAGTCTTGTGTCTATGTTAGAAACATACTCTCTCTCTATCGGTAAAATTTGTGAAATTATAAAACGAGAAGAACATACATACATACATACATACATACATACATACATACATATATATATATATATATACTCACATACCCTCTCTCCCTCACTTCCACGGACCCAGTAACCCCCACTTGTTGATACATATCGGCACAAGCCTTCAAACGGTTGTTTACGTCGCGCTCTGTATCACTTAGGAAAAGCATATCCTACTCAAACGTACACATATATACATACATACGCACGCACATACATATTCGCGGAACCTTCTATACATTTATATATATATATATACACAATCATACACACACATATATCACATATATACATACACACATATATACCCATACATACATATATACACACGTGTATACACACACACACACATATATATATATATATATATATATATATATATACACATGCATACATATATACATACACACACGTATATACGTAAGTGTATACTCACACGTGTCCACACATACATACGAATACACATACGAAGATAAACATTACATACACGCGTACATACATATATATATATGTATATATATAGATGTATACATATAGTAGTAGTAGTAGAATATTGCTGATGAGGTATATCCATAGTAATAGAGCACACAGTCCATCGACTCAAATACAGTACCAAAGACCAATAATGTAATCTTCCACACGCACCTTTAAAGGTTTCCATAAAGTAAATGAAAAACTAAATTACATACACAAGGACGCATGCCACCACCTACAGTTTTTAGAAGCCTCGTGAAAAATCACGGCACTAATAAATCAATATTTGACAGAGCGGAACCCTACAACAACGCGGCGTCAGCTAACAGCGGCTTCTCGCAACCAATTGCTTACTCCCCTACTAACGCCAACAACAATATGGAAAGAAATCGTGCTAATGGAAAAATAATTTGGAGCCCTCCCCCCTACAACTCAACGTTAAAATTAATGTAGGCAAATTTTGTTTAGCTCTCTTAGATAGACACTTCCCCATAGGTCAGAAATACCATTCCAACTTTAACAGTCCCAGGGTGAACCTAGTATATACCTGTGCTAAGAATATGAAGGCCCACATCACCAACAGCCCTAAGAGCAGCACCCCATCAGGATGCTCTTGCCAAAGGCCTGAAAATTGTCCCCTTCAATAACAATGTAACACGCCTGCTGTAATATATGATGCTGTGGTCACTTATAACGTACCAAATGAACAATAAGAGTTTAAATCCTATGTAGGCATGGTGGAGGTCTGGTTTAAAGAACGCTTCGTCAATCATCGGTCCACCTTCAAATACCCGAACAAACGATCGTCCACGTAACTCGTGAGCCACGTGTGATCCCTCAAGGACACAGGCGTTGATTACTCCACCCAATGAAAAGTTGTGGCTAAGTCTAAGCCATACGGAAATGGAAAACCATTATGTGGGCTGTGCATTGAATAAAGAATCAATATCCTAAGAATGTTACGTAATAGCCCTTGTCTCAATTCAAGGAATGAAATGTTCATGCATTGTCCACTCGTCTGGAAATACCTATTACATAATTACAACGCTCAAATCTATAATATTCTGGACTGAATAACATAAATAATTTATAATCATTCCGAGTATCCACAGTTGTATCCCTCACATCGATCTATCGTGGGTTTACCTAGCCTTTTGTAAGTGACTGTTTATGCACATGGGTATTGGTACAGTTGTATTTTCCTTTTTCATACAAGCCCATTTAAACCTAAAGCGACTTGATGATCCAAATAAGGTGAAACAATTACTCTCGATAATGGTGAACTAACTGTTGTGGAACTACTTCTCCTCACTCTCTCCCCCCTCTCTCTCTCTATCTATCTATATCTCTATATATCTATATATATATATATATATATATATATATATATATATATATATATATATATAGATATATATATAATTTAATACAGAAAATGCTTCTATGTGCCAGCACTCTACTCCTTATCGGCTCCTCCTCGTTTCCCAATCGTTTCTATATTCCATCTGCCTGTCAACCACGTCTCACCTCGCATTTTCTCTTTAGTGGCCACTAGCCACTGATTTCTGTCCTCTGAGGTATTTTACTCGATGCTGTTTTAACAGCTATTCCTGCATTGAGTTTTCAGATTTTCCTATGAATTTAAATATACTAATGTTCAGTCACGATTTGGAGACAATAATTTTTACACACACACACACATATATATATATATATATATATATATATATATATATATATATATATATATATATATATATATATATATATATATATATATATATATATATGTGTGTGTGTGTGTGTGTGTGAGTGAGAGAGTATATATACATATATTTATATATATATATATATATATATATATATATATATATATATACATAATTTACTTTAGGTTTACTTTTACTGTTATTCGTCTACTTTCAACAAGAATAGATAATTTCTGCTCTGGGCTAGGCAGATGCAAATTTGTATATTTTACATATCAATAAGATATAAATATTTATTCTATACACCCTTTTACTCCGTTCCTTTTAATTACTTACTTAGTTTGCAACTAGATGTGCGAGGGATAATAGAGTGAAAAAGGATTATATTATATATACCACAATGCAATGCACCGAAATCACCATCACCTTCATTACCTAGTGAGATACCGCCATTAACCTTATAATCAATTTTAATTAGACACGTAATAAGAATAACATATTTGAAGTAAATGGCACATTTTTGTCAAGAGCGAATTTCTAGGAAGTCTGAATTCCTTAAATGTTAAATGAAAATAAATTGTATGTACTGAATTTGATTTTTGATTGATATGACCCTAAATGTGGTCGTTTTCAGCAGATTGCTTTGCAATAAATTATTTATACATAAAACCACTTTGAAAATATATGTTTTGTGAAATTATCTTATTATGTAATTTGATAAACTTATGTTGGGGCGTTTCGTTGTTATTTCATAGTGCATGAATAGTCTACTGTTCATTATTTGCTAAACTACGCATTGCGTGGACCTACGATGATTTTGAACCCTATTGAAATTACTCAGAATAAATAGATGAAACGAGTAACTTCAATTTAAATACTTGACAAGATCTGCAATGACGTGGGCTCCGGTAACTCTTTAATTAATTAACGTTTCCAATTTCACTCATTTGACAATCTTCATAAGAAATGCCATTATCACTGACGATAGTCATACTCTTTGCGGGTTTTAAAAACCAATATTTAAAAACCAATATTTCATGATGATATAATATGTAGAATAATTATCAAGCAATCAAGCAATCGAGCAGTCAAATAGTTTGGTATGCATATCAAGAAACGTATGCAGCTGGTAAAAAACCTAACACCAATTTATAAATCTGATATAACAATTTATAGGTAGAACCCTTTCATAGAGCAAACGTTTATTTCCATTTCCTGTGCAATTAAATAACAATACTGTTGGCGATTATCTGAATTCTTACATTTTAGGAAAATCCCTTGTGGCACGTTTTCCGACTCTTTGCGTTTTGAGTTCAAGTTCAATTGAGGTGCTCTTACCCGTTAATCTGTTCAGGATGATAGATGAATTAAACGTCAAATAAACAAGCCATCTACTCTCGTTATTATTCTACATTTACATTGGCTCTATTAGGATCTGATACGATAAAGAGGATCGTGGATAACCAAATCTTCTTTCCCAATAAGACATGAAGAAGACTGAGTAAGAATCTAGCAACCTTTACACATCTAGTATAATATAAAAACTGTAAACATATATTAGAGCATTACGATGTGACGTAATGCATAAAAGTATTTAAAAGACGAAACAATAAGGTGAACATACAGCAAATACTGTCTTATTACGATATTGCACTTGAATAGAAGGCGTTTGAAAACTGTGTCTTTAAGAGCTAGAAAATCCAGGAGATTAAGTGTGCGAACACACCATCGATAACATCTTAGGCATACGCTCATGGCAGTACATAATCGATAAACATACACACATAAATGGCTACACAAATGCACTAACATAAACACAGACACAGACACTTCCACACAGATACAAACACACACACACACACCCAAGCACAAACACACACACAATCACACATGGGTACACACAAACACACATGAGCATACGCAGATACACGCACACGCGCACACATGCATGCGCACCAACAGACAAATGAACGCACAGACGATGGCAAAGAGATCCACAAAGACAGGAAGAAAATAAAGAACCTCTGGAAAATAACCTATGCACTGTGACATTCATTACCAATTGTCAGGAATAATGGTCTCTGATTGACATTTATTGCTACGTTGATTTCAATAGGGCAATAGGACAGTAGTGAAAATAATTGTTTGGCGTGCATGGTATTTAGAAGATACAAAAAATATATTTGCATTTTTGTGTGTCATGAATTGGGGAGAGGGTGAATGTGTTATAATATTTCATTGTGAGGTGTTAGTAAATATGGCAGTGGAGGTTGTGTAGATGTGTTTGTGGGGCCGCTGGTAATCGTGCTGTTGTTGATGGTTGTGGTAGAGGGAGGTTTTGTTGGTTGTTATTGATTTTTCAGTGCCTTCATCTGTAGTAGTTTTGTTTTGCAGTTCTCATTGGTTTCTTTATTACAGTTATTTACAAATAAAATATAAGTGATTCATTCATAAATATGTTACCATGGGTTGTCGTACTTTTCAGCGGTAGCGGCAACAGTATAATAATATACACCATCGTCGTCGTCAACGTTGTCTTCATTATCCTGAGCAGAAATAGAATTTCCGTCGTGAGAATGATGATAAAAAGATAATGAGGATGAGAATAAAGATGATGATGATGATAATAATAATAATAATAATAATAATGATTTATTTATTAACCACAAGGGTTTACACAAATTAGACATTAAGGACAGTGCAGGACAATACAGGTCGGTACAAATGGGCATTTATGTGTGTAAAAAACAAAAACAGAGGATGTAACAAAAAATAACAAAGAAAAATACTCCAATAGGGGGGAGACTTCCGAGGGACATTTGTGGAGAAAGCCCATTAAAAGACCACAGTGACCCCGACCACCAGGGCAAGTGCCCTCTCCCAGTTTTCTACCTTTAATTTACAGACACATACTCAGAGAAGGCCCATTCATTCGGGCCATACTTGCTTCTCTCACCCATCTTTCAACAAAATGCTGGGAAAAGAGCACTCCCCTCTCTACCCTGATTTTCCTTTGAAACAGTTAATCAGGGTATCACCGAAGAGGTAAGTGCTCGTCTTCAGCCCTTTCAAACGTGTCCACCATACTATCTCTTTCGCCATGGCCACCAGACAGATAAAAACTGCCTGCCCTTCCCGGCAAAAGTAAGAGGGCGGGGCAACCTCACGATGGACTCAGCTGATAGCTGGATCCGTCCTACATGCAACAGCATGTGTACGACATGAACCCACAAGTCAGCAATGCTTGGACACTAAACGAGTGTGTGCTGGACGGTTTCGTCGCCCTGCGCGCACCTCGGACATGCCCGGCTGACAGCACCTCCATGCCTGTAGAGTTTATCCCAAACTGGAAAATCTCCACGGTAGCACTGCCAGGCCAGTGATTTCTGGAAGTTGTCCATAGGCACCGGCCTGAAAGTTCTTCCGAAGAGATTGGCTAGTTGATTTTCGTCAACAACTAGAGTTTCCCCAATTATGTCACCGCTCTTCCCCTCAACTAATCCTCTATAGGTGGAGTTTCCACCGATCACATTGCCTGATTGGTCGAGTTCTGTGAGCGCCTGAAGACATTCCAGTCGCCAAGCGCTCCCTCTCGGTCTTCGTTTGACCCAGGACTGCAGCTCCGTCAAGGAGACGTGCTAGGGAAAGACGCGTCTAGCAAACGGCGACCACACCTGATCACCGTCGAGGAAGAGGTGGAGATGTCGTAGCCTGAGCGCGTGTCTGCGCATCATCAGCCACGGGATGCCCATCCCTCCACGTAGCGGGTGTTGACAGTAGATGGACCGCATGATCATCGGAGCGCGTCCCTTCCACAAAAAGCGAAAGAGCAAACGCTCCAGCACAGTCAGGCGGAGCTTAGGACAAGGTACGACGGTCAGGCGGCAGCAGATGACAGACGCGATACACGCGTCAGCCACCTCCGCTCGACCATTCAGAGATAGCTTCCTCTCCGCCCATTTCTGGGTGAGAGAAACCACCCTGCTCGTCACCTTGTCCCGGTTTTTGTTCGTCTGGAGGTCCGTACCGAACCAGACGCCTAGCAATTTAACCGATCCGTCTGTCCAGCGTCCGACGACGCTGTTCGACGGCATGGAGCAGCCTCTCCAGGTGCCGAGCTGCAGGCCCACTGACTTTTCTTGGTTGATCATTGCTCCTGTCACCGCTTCGTATTCTCTTAGTATAGTGCTGATAGCCTCGATGTGTTTGGCGTTCGACACCAATACGGTGACATCGGCCGCATATGCTGACACGGATCTTCCGCATCCTAGTTCGCGCGGGATCTCCAGCAACGTCTTCAGTTTGTGCAGTAATGGCTCGAGAGTCAATACGTACACGAGGGTGGAGAGGGGACATCCTTGGCGGACCGAGCGCATGATGTTGAACGGTTCCGGAAGGTGACAGTTCACTCTCACCACAGAGCAAATGTCGCTGTGCATGGCAGCGATCCAGCCTCTGAAGACGGGGCCAAAGCCAGCCACCTTCAGGACTATCGCTAGGTAACGATGGTCGACCCTATCGAAAGCTTTCGACTGATCTAAATTGATCAGGGACCCACCCGTGCCAGGTTCCCTAGCTACCCTCTCTACGATGTATCGCATGATGTGGAGGTTGTCGTAGATGGTTCTGTCGGGAATGGCGCATGTCTGCGCCTCTCCAACCAGACCACCAACGACAAGCACCAACTTCTTTGCTATCACCTTGGCCAAAATCTTGAACTCTGTGTTAGCAGAATTATGAGCCTAAAATGTTCTATGTTATCCCCCTTGTTCGGATCCTTTCTCAGCAGCGCCATACCTCCTCGGCTCACAGAGTTGGGAATTCTCCTGTTCTGTTGCCAGTTGAAGTAGACGTCCGCCCAGACAAATGTGGCATCTGTACGTGAAGTTCATACGGCAGATCATCCAAACCAGGCGATTTACCCCTTGTGCAGCCAGTCATTGCCTCCCGTACTTCAGCGGCTGTTATCGGCTTTTCGCAACACTCCGCCTCAGTGGCCGAGAGCCGCGGCAGTCCGTCGAGGTAGACACTAAAGTCCATCCCTCGATCCGGCCCGCCGCTTCCCCCGAACAGCTGAGCGAAGTGTCGCTGAAAAGATTCACACATTTGCCCGGGATCGAGTAGATCAGGCGGTAGTAGATGACGGACGCCATAAGCCCGACCTTTCAGTGATAGCTTTCTCGCAGCCCATTTCTGGTTGAGACTTGCTAACCTGCCCGTCACCTCGTCCCAATTCTTATCCACCTGGAGGTATGTCCAGAAACAAACTCCAAGCATCTTTACCGGTCAGTCCATCCAGCACCCAACGACACTGTTGCACGGCATAGATTTGCCTCTCCAGGTGTCGAGATGCAACCCTACCGACTTTGCTGGATTATGTTTCGCTCCTGTCAAGCTTTCATATTCCTTTAATAAGGGGCTGACCACCTACATTTCCGAGGTGTCCGACAACATTATAGTCATGTCGTTCCGTATAAGCCGACACACCCTTTCCGCGTCCGGCTTCGAGTCGGATGCTCTGCAACAGCTCCAGCTTCCGTAGTAAAGGCTCTAGAGTCAATACGTACAGAAGGGAGTAAAGAGTGCACCTTTGACAGACCGATCGGGTGACCTAAATGGTTCCGGAGGTGGCCATTATCGTTGTCCACAGAGCAGATGCCGCTGTGCATTGCAGCGATCCAGCTTCTGAAGACGGGACTGAAGCCAGCTGCCTTGCGAACAGCTTCCAGGTACCGAATGCTTTCGATTGATCTAAATTGACGAGAGCCCCACCGGAGCCAGGTTTACACCACACCCTCTTTATGATGTATCGTATGAGGTGGAGGTTTTCGTGTATGGACCTGGACGGGATTGCGCAAGTTTGCGCCTCACCAACCAAATCCTCGACGACTAGCGCCAACCTCTTCGCTAAAATATTTGCCGAAATTTTAAACTCTACGTTTAGCATATTTATGGGTCTGAAATGTTATATATGGTCCCGTTCTTTTGGGTCCTTTCTCAGCAACGCTACTACCTCACGACTCACAGAACTGAGAATTCTCCGGTTCCTCCCGCCAGTTAGCGTAGATTTCCCCTAGGATGTCATTCAACACATCTAGCATGTTAGTGTAAATATTGTGCAGCTAGATATTGCGCCCCATATTGCCTCGTCGCTTATCGGTTATTCGCAACACTCCAACTCCCTCGCCGACTGGTAAGCTCTGACATCCATCCCTCTTTCCAACCCACCACCGCTCCCGAAAATGCAAGCGAAGTGACGCAGAAAAACCTCACATATGTGCTTGGGGTCAAGTACCATGCTCCCGCTGTGGTTCATCAAAGACTGGATTGTGGCTTTGTTGCCATAACTAGCCTCCACCACTTTGGACCATTGAACGGCTTTCGTCCCCTAGTTCCTGAGATAACGCAACTTAGCTCGGGCAACGCAGCCTTGGTGCTTAGAATTGAAGAACTAGTGCAGGGCCACTCTCGCGGTGAGCACGTTGGCTGAGATGTCTTTCGTAAGTGCCTCTACTAGTTTTCAAACTATATTTCTCTTTAACTTAGGTCCGTCTATTGTTACAGCCTTACTAAAATTTATCGATTCCTCTCTAATAGACGTTTTGGGGGCGAACCACCATTTGTTGTTGAAGATTGCTCCTGCAATATCGCCATTATAAGACTATACAATGTGTAATGAAGTATAATGGGAAGATAATGCAAATAGCCATGAAACATGAACAAAAGTAAATAATGATTTTGTGTCTCCAAGGAAGCCTCAAAATTGGCAACGAACAAAGCTGCATTGCCAGATGATTATGATGAAAATGAAAACAAAGAGCCAATAGCAGAAACAGGGGAGAGGATAAAAAAAAAGTAAGACCGAAAAAAATAAAATAGCACGCGAAAACGATGCTGATATATGGTGGAATTGCGCATGCAAATCACCATAAGCCTGGTTAATACGCGCTGGAGTAAATGTCGCATATAATCAAATCCTCCCCCGAACCCTCACAAAAGGTATAAACAATGAAGCAGAACATGGTAAGGGCAGAATATACTGTAGTGGCATGAAAAGGTTAACAACATTGTCCCTGGCTTCCCTGTTTTTGACAAAAAAATATGTTCACATATATGATAGAGTTGGGATTAAGATATATAGAAAGTTATGCCAAAATTGCGAAATACACACAGAAGAGAGGTGGTGGTGACATACACCAGAAAAAGAATCAGTGAATGACAAAGCAACGGTGTTTTGTGATATCCCAATACACAGAGACAGGGAGATCAAAGCCGATATTTTCAACCGGATATTTTCGACCGGATTTTATAATCAATGAGGGAATATAAAATGATATATCTTCTATATGTCATACATGTCCCCACAAACAACAGTAAATCCCGGAAATTGAGAAATTATCCAGATATAAAGATCAAGAGATAGGAGTATATCGAATGTGGTTGTTGAAAACAGAAACCATCCCTATAATATTAGGTTATTTGGGAAAGATAAAAAAAAAAACAAGCCAAACAAATGCATGACTAAAACCCCAGGATTTATAAATTCATACAACATTCGGAAAATAGGTGTACTACACACTGCACGCATGTATCGAAGAGTAATCTGAACAGAACAGAATCATAAACAACTAAAACAACACTGCAAATATGCGAGTTGCTCAGAGCTGTGCTGGTTAAAGTAGTGATGACACACAATAATAGTAAGACTAATGGTAATTATAACAATAATAGCGATTAAAAGAAAGCATCACTATTAATGGTGATCCTTTCTTTGATCGGCCACACTTTCTTTTATCGGCGACATTACGAGGAGGAAATAACACTAAATAGTTTTTTTTGGGGGGTTTTTTTTTTACTTCGAGTAAAAGAAGGGGAACATCGCCGAAGTGAAAGCTGTAAGTATAAAAATAATACAGAATTTGAAGAATATTAATAGTAGCTATATATTACAAAAACGACAGTCAAGTAGAAGCAGGTCACCAATATTATCAGCCATTTAAGGATCCAACGAGAACTCCACAAAAGAATCGGATATCTCCATCACATACCGGGCATTAGAAAAGTTAAGTCAACTATATCAATCTTGCTATTCACCCCGTCTTCCATAAAAACTACTGGAAGGCAGCACGTCCCTTTGTATCCTTCCTTCTAAAACGATGTAGCGGCATAATCCTCAATATAGAAACAGCCGACAGATAGATTTGCGCTACAAGTGATAGCAGCTGTTTAGCATGCCTGCTAAACGTTATCGTACAGCACCTTTCCTTTGCCCTGCGTGCAAAAGTAGTGCCTACCTCGAGCAGATAGTGATCATCCATAGCATTGTTATGCCTAAGATGTTTGAAAATTGTCCATAATCCCCATCTTCTAATTCCTCTAGAAGTGCCTGTTCAAACTCTCGTATTCAGCGCCAAGAGCCACTTCCCCACTCGTTTGATTATACTAGCTCTCTGTCACTAGCTCTCTATCGAATGCATATGTTGTTTTCTAGGAGTCTGTGGCGGTGTTCAGCTTGTAATTTTCTGTGAGTTCCTAGCAAAAATTTGATAATTTATGGACCGAATGTTACCATTTCCCATCGTGTACCCCCTATGATATACCTACCCCTGCTAATTTCATAACAAAGCTATTTAGATACAATCCAGCCGTAATTGCTCCAATTGGGTATTGCGGAAAACTACTCTGTATTTGTCAGACAGTGAGACTCAACGTATCAGGTTTTTAGGCTTTCGTATCACAAGATACACACAACCATACCCTTTGTTCGTCCTTAATGCTATTTTACTCCCTGGATCAAAATAACAAGAGGTTCCGAGAAAGACCACTAACTGGTTGAATCCAGAAAGTGCGCCCGTATGTGTTGGCTAGAAAGATAGGGAGAGAGAGAAAAAATATGGATCTGTTGGAGAATTGGTGTCTCCATATCTATATTTGTGTGGGATTCATTTGACAAATTATTTAGAAAGCGGTTGGTTGTCTTAATTTTTGTGTTCCCAATGTCATGTGGAAACATTTTCCTCACAGTTTTATATATTTCGACGGGCATTTTTACTATATGTTAATTTGTGATACATTGAAGGTGATGATATTGAAAATCTCCACTTCTTTTGAATGACTTACCTTTGTCGCATGAGTAACATCAATTCGTTGCCCATTTCACTGGCACACAATTCGGGGTAGCTGAGGCCTGAAAGCTCTAATGGGCTGGTCTCACCACATGAATGGCAGCAACATTTTCTGAATTCAAATGCAAATCAAACTTCGACTCAATTCAGCTGGTTAATGAGGAGTGGGAACATATGTTAAACCTGTTCTCTGACTACCATATTCTTACGTCTATAAGGGCATCGCTACCTTCTAGAAAAACGAGGCCAGGATCCACCAAATGGCTAACTCTGATGATATACACGAAATCGTGACTTTTCTAGCTCGTGTTCCAAAATGTGAAGTGTAAATAATGTAGCCGCTTCCACGATAGACACAGCATCAGATTTTATGGCAAGGGCTTCTCTTTTGAAAAGTACTTCTATTCCACCAAAACGCCCTGCATTTGGAACGAATTCAACATTGTACTAAAGTCCGCTTAAACGTTTCTCCGTCTGAG
Source organism: Eledone cirrhosa (assembly GCA_964016885.1). Taxonomy (NCBI): domain Eukaryota; kingdom Metazoa; phylum Mollusca; class Cephalopoda; order Octopoda; family Eledonidae; genus Eledone; species Eledone cirrhosa. Next base: position 156,546,784 of record OZ024743.1, read on the forward strand.
CCTGTAGCTCTAGTTCTGGGTGTCTCATATTTACCCAGATAAAGTGACATGGATGCGTTTTGTAGCATATAAACTTGACATAACAAAAGCAATACAAATGGAAGTACAGTTGGCAAAGGCCAAACTAAACCTTAGTTCACTGTGACAATTAATGGCAAGTCAGCTTTCCTTTTCTTACCTTCAAACAAAGGCACATATTATCCAAACTCATTCAGTTCATCCTTTTAATTATCAGCCAGTTTTGAATAAATATTTTATGAAGATCGCGTTCATTTCCTCTACATGCACATTGCCAATTACTCAAAGACGAGGTTCTCTGTTATCTCACTTTTTATGGGTACCCACCATACAGTTGTTCTCTGTAACGACAAGAAAGAGGGAGAAATATTTTCTTTCACCAGCATTGGTTTTCTCTAGACACGATTGTTAGGCAAATGTGTCCTACATGTTATCAGCTTTTCGGCATATTCTCATAAATCTCTTTCATCGTACTGCCAAAACATAATATAATCATGGAAGATAGCACGTCTATGCCTGATGCTTTTTTATACTCCCTGCATCGACAGCAGGAGTTTCCCCGAAATCATCATCATAATTACCCTACACTAAACCTATTGCAAGTTGAGAGTTTCAGAAATTGTACCCCTAGTTAAGGGCTGCAAGTGCGACATAATACTTCACAAGACAGGTGCTTAGTCGTGACCTTTTTGTTTCATCTCAGGCTGCAGCAAAATCTGTTCGACAAATATATGGCCACATTTGCACGGCGTTCATATATCCGTACAAAATCCGTAGGCTGGGTAAGAATAGTCAATCAGGTTATGGCCTCCATACAGATGCTTTTGACGATAGATCAATTATTGGAGAAGTGGAACATAACCCTGCCACAACAAGCGGAAATATAGTCGCTCAAACCTGGTAGTGTGAAATCCTAGACAAAGCAAAAGAGTATGGAGTACGACACGACGTTGTTCGACAGCTTCTCCAGATATCGGACTTCAAACCGCTACCCTTTTTTGCTGCTAATGACCTATATTAGTTTAGAACGACACCGATCATCCCCACTTCGGTGATGACCAAAACATTTACGGTGAAATAATCCGAAGACGCCGAAACCGTTTTCCTACCTCACAATTTGAAAGATATGTCTATCAATAGCTCCAACGTCCGCACTTGTGGCCCGTGAGCAGAGTAAATGGAAAGAAGAACAGTTCATCCCTGAACACACGATATGAAATTGTTCCATGAAGTGACGATTTATCTGTCTACCGGGCAGTTTACGCTGTGCATTGAACCAATACAGCCTCTGAAAACAGCTCGTCCTTCGTACAGATGCAATGCTTTCCATATGTTCGAATCTAGCAGGCCTCACAGGAACCAACATTTTGACATGGGTGTACCCATTTCATATTTTATTATGTATCATACAAAGTGGTGTTTGTCTTAGTGAGATCTGTTTGGGGTAACGTATCTTTGCATTTGGCAGACAAAACACTCGATGAACAGCATTTTTGCTGATGCGTTCGTCAGAAATGGTTAACTATGTATTCAGAAAATATATGTGCCGAAAACTACAATTCATACATCATTTACGCGTCTATCTCTGAACCATTACTACACTCCGTCTCCCAGAACTGCCAAGACATCGTGCTACCTATTGTAAACCTCAGAGGTATAACATCAAATTTCCACCTATATCTTATATACCGTTGTCGGTTTTTAGCAGCATCTTTTTTTCTTTTCTTTACTATTTCCAATATTGACGCAGTAGGTTGTGGAGGTTTGCAAGAAAAGTGACCACCATTTCAGACTCATTAATCATTCCGGTGAGGTGAACAAAATGGTGCTGAGATGACGTGGATATAAAAAACAATAGTAATTTATTGATAGTTATATTTTATCAGTATGCTAAATATTATCATTTATGCCAGTATTAATAACATCAGCATCAGAAGCAACTGCAGCAATAGTAGTAGTAGCAACAACCACAGCAGCAGCAGCAGAGACAAGTGCAGCAGCAGCAGCAATAGTAGTTATAGCAACAACCACAGAAGCAATAGTGGTAGTAGTAGTAGTAGTAGTAGTATTAGTAGTAGTAGTAGTAGTAGTAGTAGTAGTAGTAGTAGTAGTAGTTAGTAGTAGTGGTGGTGGTGGTGGTGGTGGTGGTTTTATTAATTTTTAGTTGTTATTTTAATTGCATTTGGATTGTTATTGCTTTATATTTCAGTCGTTTCATTATGTGTCTCATTTTATTTTTTTAATTTTAGTTGAATTTGCAATTAGAATTGTTTTCTGTTAAGTTCAGAAGGATGTTGAAACTTTAAATAAATTACTTGACACATAATCACCAAATTACTTTGAATCACTTCAAAAATATATAATTTAATTACAAGGATCAATTAGTAATAATTGTGGCTGGAATTTTAAATGGAATTTTCTCTTTGAATGGGGAATTGGAAATTATATTTTTCTATTCAATTTTTGCCTAAATTTCATTATTTATATTTCTCTGCATAGTTGTTATTATTATTATTTTTAATTATCATTAGTATTATGATTAAACGTAACATAATGAAATATATATATATATAAATGTATATGTATATATATATATATATATATATATATATATATATATATATATATATATATATATATATATATATATATATATATATATATATATATATATATTTATATATATATATATACATATATATTCCTTCATAATATATACGTGACAGAAAAAATGAAGATAGATTCAGCAACTGTAGCTATTTTATTTTAGACCTAGGTCGAATTTCACTGATCAGATCTAAGTTTAAATTCATCCTAGTCGTGTGAATCACTTCCTCTTAAGTATATGTAAACCTCGTGTATCCTTTCTCTTATGTCTTTATTAAAACAATTAGACAACTGAGTATGATTCGCTGGAGAACTACCAGCTATATTTAGAAGATAGCGTAACTCTGTGGAATTTCTTTAATTTACTCAATCATTAAGTTACTGTGATGGAATATTGATGAACTAATCACGAGGTGGAAATGATCGCTGGTTCGCTACATAGAATATCAAATTGACATCAAGTGTGCCTGTATTTGCAACATCTAAGACAGCTTTACTGGGTGGTTTAAATGACAAAGTAGGAATATAACCATCAATAGGAATACGTTAACTGGAGACATGGAAAAGAAACACATCACCATATTGTCTCAATCAGGTTTAATTATAATAATATCTCTATATGCTTGGAAGGGTTAGGGAATTTCAAACTGAGCAGTTTATCAGCATTGTACCAACAAAAAAGAAATTGTGTGAATATGCATCAGAATAATGAAGTCGTTAGAGCGTTGGAATCACAATCGTAAGTTTGTGACTTCGAATACCGGACCGGCTCGTGCGTTATGCTCTTGAGCAAAGACTTTATTTCACGTTGCTCCACTTTACTCAGCTGTGAGTTACGACATCAGTGGTGCCATTGCCTTACCCTTGGACAACATCATTGGCATGGAGAGGGAAGACTATTGGTCTTCCACAAACATACCTTGCCCAGGCTTGAGCCTCCGAGGGGAAGTTTCCAGGTGCGAAACCATGGTAATTCCTGAATTGTTAGGTCAAGTGTTCGCTGTCTGTATTTTTGTCTGGTTAATTTGATTGTGCATATATCTTGTTATTAATCACCCAGAAACGTCTACAAATTGCACTATGTGATCAGAAGACCTTCCACTTTAACATATTAGTGAAATCTATAGCTGTGGAAATCGTCACTCCTCTAGAGAGCGGAAACTTTGTACTTTAGCGAAAATCACTTGCTTGATCTCGACTGAAGTGCGTACAGCCCATGGACTATATGTAATTTCCAGAAATGTCTGACCTGGCAAGAACACCGGGGTTCATTTCTGATTCAGGATAATCTGTAAAAATACAAACATGGAGAAATGTGTATATCCGGCGCATATTGGAGGATACTTTCAATACTTCTTAAATCATTGACCAAGCATTGCTTACTGATGACGATATGTCAAAACGGTGTTATCGCATGCAACAAATTTCTTTTCATTGGCCGCAAAGTTGAGGCAATTTTCTTGATACATGATACATGTATGCGACATATATGTTTAACACGACTGAAAGATTAGAAGAGGTGCATATTTCTTTCCCAATTTATTGAAAGTGAGGAAAATTGAAGATGGGAAGAAAGTTGGGTTGAAAGAGTAGGTGCAGACTCTCGTAAATTAGTTGAAGTCACTATTTATTATTCCTTGCATTAATGCATTTAATTGTTTAGCCTCCTATAACCAGTCTAATAATGAGTAACAATCCCCACTAACCATTTCACTAAAACTCTAGTGCAAACGAAACTTACCATAGCGTACTGAGAACGTATAAAACAAAATCCCCTGGAAAGCAGCACAACAACATTTTGATAATACTATTTTACGTGGGTGGTAGAGGGTCGGACGCCATGCTTTCCAGCATAGTTACATCCCTTTACGGACTGAGTTCAAATCCCGCCGAGGTTAATTTTACCTTTCATCCTTACGGGGTCGATAAAATAAAGTTCCAGTAATACACTGGGATAATTGCTGGCCTTGTGTCAAAAGTAGAAACTATTTTACGTGATCTGCCTACAGATTTGTACACGGTCTCTACTCGTTACGTACTATATAAGTGCACTATTTCTTAACGAAGATGCAATAAAGATATCCGTTTATATGTACCATCAAAATAATTAGAAAGTATTTATAAAGAATAGAAGTTGTGTCAATTGAAATTTTATTCCGCTCGGTAACATCTTTTAATTAGATGTTACTGTTATTGCTCAGTGACGTTTTGCTATGTCTGGTGGGGTTGCAAGGTTTCTCATTGTGATACAATTTCAATATTTGACATCATTACTTTATAAACAGAATACAATATTTATGTGCACATGAAATGTGACTATTTGTTGCTTTAAGATGTATGAATTCATTTTGTCTAGGCAGGAAGCCAGGTTTTCTAAGTCAGCGGATTTATTTCTATATATTATTTTCCTTTTGTTGACCTGGAAGGCAAATGTGATTATAATTCCAGGATAAATATGAAACTGAATTTAGTCTGGTGCTGTACAGTTTATTTAAGATAATCAAATGTTTTTTCTTCAAATATTTATCAATACTGTTGATCTTGATGGTATTTTAAGCAGACTAATTCGATATAGAAAGCATAAGAAAGAAGTGAAACAAAATTATTTCGTCTTTCAGCAACAAAATGGATGATACAATGATTGTATTGTTTCATAAATTGTAAGAATATGTATTCCTAATAGAATCCATTTCATAGCTTTAAACTTCATTTTGTATTATACTGCTGAGAAATGTCAAAACGCAGCAGAAAAAATAGTTTCCTTATATAATCGAATTGTATATATATATATATATATCTATATATATATATATATATATATACGTGAAACTATTCTAGGTTCACCCATTACTATAGCTGAGTTTTGACGAGCTTTTGATTCCAGAGTCGAGCCAGATCGATACAGATCGAACCTAGAACTGATCAATAGCAAAACGCACGTCACCAATGAATAAACGTAATAAAGGCTTAACAAATCGTCCTTGTATTATTATATACTAGCTGAAGAACCGCCCCAGGCGGTTTTCTTCTGGCATATATAGTGTGCATATTGATATACCCAAATATATATGCACATAGATATGATACGTAAATTGACAATATACAAATAAACTGAACAGAGACTGTTACACTTACTTGTGTCTTTCATCACAATCTGTCTTTCATCAGAATCATCTATATTAATTGAGCGTTGATTCGTTGTTATCTCCATGGTTTCCACATAGTCCCAGACATAGGATATCTTGATGGTTGCCTCAACTATTTGTGGTCTAGCACCGTGACGTACAACTCGAAGCATTTGCTTCCAGTCACCAGATAGTAATACTGTTAGACCACCAAATGGCTTTTTGCAATCTCGAGCCTCATTGAAGCTCCGGTCAAGGCATTCAAAGATATGCTTATGTCCCATATCTATATCATCAATGATTAGCAGGTCAGCTTGCTGCATACGTTTACTTGTGTCATCCCTCTTTTTGAAGAAGCAGGTTGATTCAGCAGTCACATTGAGAGGAATCTTCCACTTTGTGAAGCAAAGTGGTGGCTATCCAAGATGTGGCTGTGGCAAGTGCAATTTCCTTTTTAGATCGGAGATAATCCAATAGGATGTTTATGACATAAGTCTTTCCTGTACCTGCACTTGCATTCAAGCAGAAAATACTGCCTTCATTTTCATCACAGGTGATTACTTTGTGAAAAGTAACCAGTTGCCCAGGATTCAATGTTGAAAGAAGTTCATTTAAGTTTGCTTGCAGTTGGTGTGTATTGAAAACAGTTTCTGCCATATGAACCCTGTTGATTTATGTTATGACAATAATAGTTGTGTCTAGCCGAGGAAGTCCATAGTTGGCATGGATGTCCAAGGTATCATTTTGAAGTTTCTGTTGGATCTTCTCTAGAACAATCTGCGCGGTTTGCATGGACATGGCTTGCTCATGATATCCACTGCATGATATCCTCTGCAAGACAATTCTTCCATTTCTGCAGAGGGTCATTTGGCATGCAGTACAATAAAATGGTGCAGAAGATCTCTCGCAGCTGAGGACCAAGCGTAAGGGATGAGGCATCTTCCATAGCTTTGTCTTTTTTTCCATCTTCATGTAACAAACCAAGTTTCCTGCATGCTTCTTGGAACGTTGGAAATTCAACTCCTTCAATTGGCTTCAAATATGTGTATGAAGTTGACCCAGCCTTGTGATGTAGGATCATTCTGAGGTAATATATTTCAGATTGATGTCTACTGAGAGATACTGTTGGAATGTGTCGAAGAGATTCACTCATAAATTGTTGATCACCATCCAGATGTCACTGTTTTCTTCTTTGCTACTTTTTGTTTGTGCAAGGGAAATATTTAGGAATATCAGTATTCAATGTTTTTTGCCAGTGGGTCTCTAATATTCAGTTGAAAATATCCCGTCAACTTAGTCATTGGCTGTCCCCTAGAAACACCACTTTTCTCCTGCCCTCGCTCATACATGATCATTTGTCCCGCAGATAAATGGCAAGGCAACTTTTCAACTGGCGGTTTTCGACGATGTAATGGAAATGTATAGATTCTCCAGAATGCTTCAGTGGCTGAGATGTACCGTGCATTGATATAGGTCTCAATCTCATTTTGGGCATGGACACAATTTCCTTGATCATCCTTAATAGTGAAAGTGATCTTGTCTGATCCTTTTGTGATGTACTTATATGAATACCTAACAGCCTCAACACAGTGGACAACCTCACAATTGATGTGGCACTGATATCTCAATGAGGGGGAATGGTTGTATGGAACAATCCAACGATTATGAACAGTAAATTATTGACCTTTAAGTTGGATTGTATCGGTGTGACCACCATGCTGTCTATCCCTTCTTCTATACTCCGGAAAGGAATTTTCGGCAACAAATGTGATTTGTCTGAATGACTCGGGATAACCTTGTGAGCAATGACGTTGTTGTCCTAGCCCTTCCATACATGGGCACATCACATTAGCTTGTACACATAGGCCATGAATGTTGCAGGATGTGATGATTTTATGCAGAATTGGATTGGTCTCTTTATCAGGAATCTCACAGTACACTACCTGATCAATGGCATCAGCAGTTTTAGGCTTGCTATCTTCAGCTATTATCAGCAGAATATGAGCATGAGTGAGGCCTCGTTTCTGCCATTATGTTGTAGCAGAATGAGCCACAACCTTTACTAGGGCATTTTCCTTTCAGTATGTCATCCATGAGGCTGTCAAACTTGATCTTGAAGACACTTCCACAGATATTAGGACGGTCTCTAGGTTCTTCACCAGGGTGCAAACTATTTTTTTTGTTTCATCCCAGTTAGGGTTAGTTGTTACCGTGATGAAATGAGATGGCTTTCCCATGTGTCGAACCACAGTTATCGAATTCGGAAAGCACTTGCTGTAGAAGCGAGGGGAACCAAAGATTGAAGGAGGAAGAAGAATTATCCGGCCTGCATTTACTAAATATACTTCAGCCACAGCATCATACAAACCCTCATACCTTTCAGCTCGTATGATGGTTTGCTTGTTGCGGGCCTATTTGAGGCGACAATGTTCAATTTTTCATGGGCATCTGCAGTATATTGCTGCATCAGCCGTCTGCTCTTCATGATAATGTTACAGTCACCTTGCCTAACCTGAAACTAACAGTAGAAATGTGAGTGTGTGGTTGTTGTCAATCCTTTTCAAACCAACCTGAAACCCATCATTCCCCCAGGGAAACAGTAGCACACAATGCAGAGTATCATAAGAACGGTGCAACTGAGGAATTCTCTGACGAGCACCATCTCGTTTATGAATGATGACATCCAAAAACCTAATTCTGTATCAGGTTAAATAACAGCAATCTCAGATGCCATGGGAAGCTTATATGTGCGACAACGAAAATCAGTGGGTTTTACTTTGTCAGAATGTAGGTCAATATTCACACTTTCAGAGACTGGCATTTCAATGACTGCCTTGAAGCCTTATATAGGTTTTGCAGTAGTGGAAGTCTTCTTGCAGGTACTGCAGGACAGCATCATCTAAATTAGCATGATGCAAGCGATTCTGAAGCTCATGATCTGTATCATATAAGTAGAGCTGCGCAAACTTGGGTGAAGCATCACTTGGAAGTAGTGATCCAATAATATTACAAATCTCACCTTGGATCTTAAATGTGGGACTAAATTCTGGTGCTTTAATCTCTTTGCAACTAATTGAAGCTAAGGCAAGCAAATTGTTATATGCACGTATCTTATGGAGAAAAGAATTTCCTGCTTGAGTGATATCGAAATATTTCACTATATTTGGTGGAGGAGGAGGAAGTTGAGAGAGTTTCACTTCTCCCTGGAAGCGGCACAGAGATTTGGGTTCATGTGGTCAGCGATAGGCTTTTCAGAGCGGACAAACACAGGCAAAGAGACTCCCTGCATTATGTTTTGGCATTATGGAAAGAAGAGTTGTTTCTTGGAAAGCTTCATCTGTAGGATTCTCTGCCAGACCCTCACTTGACCTGTTCCTTCCTCTCTGAACGTTTGGTGTATTTGTTGCAAGTTGTTGTTGGTGTGTTAACTGAATTACATTTGCAGAAATGTGTTGGGATATTGTAGAGCGATTATTGTTTGATTGATTTGCCCTCATCTCTTTTTGTCGTTGTGTGTCTGATGCCATTCGTGGGATTTAGATGAGAAATGTTTTCTGCGTCCCATGTTCACTTTCTGTCATGTATGTATAAATATATGTTATCTCTACAGAGAAATCTTAGAAATAAATATATGTTAAAACAAAAAAAATAAAAGTAAATATATCTATATATAGCTGACACGGAGAAAAGATATCTTTGAAATAAATGTATGTTTGAAATATATATTATCGTCTGATATTCGAAACACCAGATGAAATGAGAAAGAGAGAGTAGCATGAGGTAATCATAACAACAGAAGTATCAACAAAACAATATGTCACAGTCATTCTATATATCTGTATATCTCTCTTCATATACTCACACACAATCTCCCTCTGTCACAGTCACTCTATCTGTATGAGAGAGAGAGAATAGTATGAGGTAGTCATAACAACAGTGGTAGCAGCAAAACGCGTATCAAAACAATATATATATTCAGCGAGAATCACATTTCGGCGGGTAGAAAAAGCGAAACGTAACGCAAATTCAGAGTCATGCTGGCAAGCGCTCCATAGTTTAAAAATCCAGAGCTATAAACATATGTTATAAATGCCATACAAACTAAAAAGAGGGTCAAGAAGGCATTAACCACCTAAGCCAAAAATCAAGTCAAGCTAAACAGGTCAGACAAAATACATGACAAAATCATACATATATATATATATATACATATACATGTATATATAAATAACCTAGACCCATTGGAATTGATGTAAAAGTCCAAATACAGGGTTTCTGTGAAAACTAAATCAATAATACTGTCTGCTTAAAACCATAAGCTTTTGGTATAATGATCGAACGAGGAACATCACGTTATCAACATGTATTCTGTTCTGCGCTAGTGTTGTGAATGACGTAGTGATTTGTAAAATCACATGTGTGACTCACAATTGCTTGATCGAGAAAGAGAGATTGTATGTGTGAGTATATAAATAGAGGAGTGACTGTGACATATATGTGAAATAAAATAAATAAGTCAAATATTTAAAATTTGGCTTGGTTTATTAAAGGTTTACAGCTATATATATTTCGTTGACAGCCATCTTTGGCTGTGACCTCTTCAGGCAGTCCGAATTGGTATAGTAGAGACGGGCACACATGTTGTTTAGGTGTTTAACTCCGTCAATACTCCGATATGCCCAATTCCTGTTTGGGCTTTTATTACTCTGAGGAACTGGAATCATATGAATTCGAACAAACGAATTTCGTCGTCAAAGGACACTCTCTCCTCCCATTGGTCAGTTGTGAGAACATTCCTCAGTCAAAAGTCTATAGACATTTTTTCTGAGGCAAGGCAATCTGTTGTTGTTGTTTTTGTTAAGTACAGCTGACCTCCTCTCTTATGTTGGTAGTGGTGTTGGTGTTGGGGTCAGCTTTAGTTCGGCTGCTGCCATTTTTAGAAGAATTTGTGTGTGTGTTGGCATCTATCCTTCCACCATTTCTCGTATCTGTGCCAAGCAGATGAAGAAATAAGATGAAGTAAAATGGAGAAATAAAAGAATATAAGGCAATAACATGAAGAAAAAAAATAAAAAAATTAAGAAAATAAAAAATAAAAGAATAGAATAAAGAAATGAAAAGGTAAAATGAAATAAAATATAAATGAGCAAAAAAATAATAAAATAGTAAAACCTATAAGATAAAAGAATAAAATAAAATAAAATAAAATAAAATAAAATGCGTGTGTGTTATAACCAATCTCAAAGTTTGAAAGATTTGGAAGATATTGACCGGAGTAGAAAGGCTGTGTCAGAATCAAGAAGTGCAAAGGATCATAATCTTTACACTATCATGGTGTGGTGCATTTCAAGAGCAAATGAGACAAGGGTTGAGTGTAAAACACCAGAACTCGAGTGTTAAAATCCGGATATAAACGAATAAAATAAAGAAATAAAAAAGTAAAATGAAATTTAAAAAATAAATAAACAAAAAAATAATAAGATAGTAAAAAGAATAAGGTAATAAAAGAATAAAATAAAATAATAAAATAAAAAGCGCGTGTGTTATAACCAATCTCATAGTTTGAAAGATTTTTGGAAGATATTGACCGAAGTAGAAAGGCTTTGTCAGATTCAATCTTTACACTATCATGGTATGGTGCGTTTTAAAAGCAAATGAGACAAGTGTGGAGTGTAAAACACCATAATCCGAGTGTTAACATCCGGAAATGCAGATGACTACAGTTCCTATCTCGGCATAGAGCACATATGCGTGTATGTCAACTCACATCGTTCCAAGAGCACACACTCACGGGCACAGGCCCAGGTCCATCCCATATGCACACACACACACTCACACATTATAACCCCCCCCCCGCACACACACACACATACACACGCACCCACACATACACCCACATGCACACGCACATACAACACCCACACACATACATGTATGTATCTGTGCATGTACAATCTTAAATAACAGTATCTATGTATGGACATATGCATAAATATGTGTTGTCAAAGGAGTCGATCGAGGCAGGGTTAGGGGTGGGGAGTGTGCAGGGGTGGTTTACCGTGGGCTCGGTGTGGTGGGGCTGCTGTCCTTATAGCTAGAGGGAAGTTCCCATCCCAATGTGTCGTTATTGTCCATATAGCTTGAGGAAGGTCCCGGCCCTGAGGTGTCAGCTGTCCCGGAAGAGCCCCTATAGGTTGAGGCGAGTTCCCATCCTAATGTGTTGTTACTGTCCATATGGCTTGAGGAAGGTGCCGGCCCTGACGTGTCTACATGTCCCGAAGAAGTCAGTCCTGAGGTTTATCAGGCTGCTTCCACCTCTGAGTATCTCGAGGCTCTCGCTCAGACATAGTTTGCAGATGTCAGATCTTCATCAGACACATTGTGAAGTACTCGTATTCTACCACGAGAAATGTGGCCCAGCACATAGCTAGAATTAATAGGGTTAGACTTAACAACCACACACAACCAGAAGCTGGCAATATAAGCACCTAGCAGAACCATGTGGAGGGAAAAAAGGGTGGACCCAGTGCCCACCCTGGAAACCCAATCAGACCCAGGGACCCCCCTCCCCCACCGGGCCCGGGGGAAGACTACTATATAACACGTAACGGGAACACTTGGCACGCGGACGTCGACCACCCCTGCAACTGCAGAAACCCCGAATTATGCCCACTTAGTAATTAATGCCTTAGTAAGAACTGAATATACGGATGTAGAGTAAAAACCCCAACTCTGAAAACATTTACATAGGCGCCACATCAACGAGCTTTAAAGACCGAATTTATAACCACCGCCATTCCTTCAATAGGGATACAAAAGGAAAAGTACAGCTCTTTCCGTACTGATCTGGAAGCTCAAGCTGGACATGACCCCGTACTCTCTGGCCTGGTCCATAATCAGGCAAGTACCTCCTGATAAAGGGGGATCTGGCATCTGCAAAGTATGTCAGAGCGAGACCCTCGAGATACTCAAAGATGGAAGCAGCCTGATAAACACCAGGACTGACGTCTTCGGGACATGTAGACACCTCAGGACCGGGATCTTCCTCAAACTATATGGACAGTAACAACACATTGGGATGGGAACTTCCCTCAAGCTATAGTGACTTCTCCGGAACATGTAGACACCTCAGGGCCGGGACCTTCCTCAGGCTTTATGGATAGTAACAACACATTAGGATGTGAACTCCCCTCAAGCTATAGGCACTCCTCCGGGACATGCAGACACCTCAAGCTATATGGATAATAACAACACATTGGGATGGGAACTTCCCTCTAGCTATAAGGAAAGCAGCCCCACCACACCGGGTCCACGGTAAACCACCCCTTGCACAGTCACCCCTGCCTCGATCGACTCCTGTGACAACACATACATATGCATATGTCCATACATAGATACTGTTGTTTAAGATTGTACATGCACATATACTTACATGTGGGTATGTGTGTGCGAGTGTATGTGGGTGTGTGTGTGCGTGTGTGTATATGTGTTTACGTGTGGGTTTATAATGTGTGTGAGGGGGGTACATGTGGGTGTGTGTGTGTGCGTGTATATGTGTGTGTGTGCGTGCGTGTGTGTGTGTTTGTGTGCATGCCTGCATAGGGGATGCGCCAGGGCCTGTGCCTGTGCGTGTGTGCTTGGAACGATATGAGTTGACATACACGCTTATGTGCTCTATGCCGAGATAGGAACTGTAGTCATCTGCATTTCCGGTTTTAACATTCGGGTTCGGGTGTTTTACACTCCACCTTTGTCTCATTTGCTCTTAAAACGCACCACACTATGATAGTGTAAATAATGTGATCCTTTGCACTTCTTGATTCTGACACAGCCTTTCTACTCCGGTCAATATCTTCCAAATCTTTCAAACTTTGAGGTTGGTTATAACACTCGCCTTTTATTTTATTATTTTATTTGATTCTTTTATTATCTTATTCTTTTTACTATTTTATTATTATTTTGTTTATTTATTTTTTTATTTTATTTTACTTTTTATTTCTTTATTCTATTCTTTTATTTTTATTTTTTTATTTTTTTATTTTCTTCATTTTATTGCCCTATATTCTTTTATTTCTCCATTTTACTTTATCTTATTTCTTCATCTGCTTGGCACAACGCCCCCTCCCACCACCAACACGAGAAATGGTGGCAGGATAGATGCCAACACACACACACGAATTATTCTAAAAATGGCAGCAGCCGAACTAAAGCTGACACCAACACCAACACCACTACCAACATAAGGGAGGAGGTCAGCTGTACTTAACAAAAACAACCACAACAGATTGCCTTGCCTCAGTAAAAATTTCTATAGACCTTTGACTGAGGAATGTTCTCACAACTGACCAATGGGAGGAGAGAGTGTCCTTTGACGCCGAAATTCGTTTGTTCGAATTCATATGATTCCAGTTCCTCAGAGAAATAAGAACCCAACCATGAATGGGCATATCGGAGTATTGACGGAGTTAAACACCTCAACAATATGTGTAACCGTCTCTACCACACCAATTCGGACTGCCTAAAAGTTCACAGCCAAAGATGGCTGTCACCGAAATGTATATATCAGTAAACCTTTAATAAACGAAGCCAAATTTTAAATATTTGACTTATTTATTTTATTTTACATTACTCCGGAGTAACTAAACCAACCTGCGCACTTCGTTGAGTGCTCCATTCTGCATACTGAGGAGTCGGTAAACAACAAACATATACTCAGAAAAAAAAACAAAAAAACTATATATATATATATATATATGTCACAGTCACCCCTGTCTTTATATAGTCACACATACAATCTCTCTTCCTCGCTCTAGCAATTTTATAAAAGAACAACAACATACAAACACACACATGAACGTGTTGAAAAAATACAAATCGCTGCATCGTTCTGTTAAACGCTCTCTCTCTATATTTATAAATAGTATAGATATACCGGAAGTATTAAAATTTGAATCTTTTTAAAAGAAGTGAATCTTGAATAATATTTTTTATATATGTTTAATCATGTGTTACGAAATGTAATAGATACATTATGTAATCTTCATTCATTATTTATTCAAAGTAATCCAACTTATTGGATAACGGGATAAAAAAAAAATATATTCTGGACGCAGTCCCGTGCTCTTTGCTTTATTATAGTTTATATATATATATATATATATATATATATATATATATATATATATATAGATAGATGGGGAGAGAGAGAGATATTTATAAATAGTTAGATAGATAGATAGATAGATACATTTCTTTATTAGCCACAGGGGCACAAAAGAAGGGGACAAATACAAATGGGGATTTTAGATACAGGTATTTGAAAGTAAAACTATTAATAAAATAACAAATAACAATAGAAATCCACAATAGGGGGAGGCGTTACACACCCCGAATAAATGTAAAACCCTCACCTTCAGGAGCACCAACATTGAGTACTCCCTTCTTCGCTTCCTCTTTTTCCTCAACCTACATGATTATATGGAGAGAAGGCCCAACCAATCTGGCCATCTTTGACACATTCACGCACCTTTTATAAAAATTGCTGGGGTACAGCACTTCTCTCTCCATCCTGATTCTTCTTCCAAAATGATATTTGAAAAAACGAATCAGTTGCTTGCTGGAGAGAAAGGTGTCTGACCTTAGCCCTTTTAACCTCGTCCACCATATAGCCTCTTACACCATAGCCATAACACATAGGAAAACCGCCTCTCCCTCGTTTTTGAAGAAGGGTGGCGGTTTGATCATGACAATGGACTCGGTGGTCAACCGGATTGGTCCCACCCGCGACAATAGTCGTTCTACATAGACCCACAGGTTGGTAACGCCCGGCCAGCGTACAAATGCGTGCGCGACGGTTTCCTCGTCTCGCACGCATCTCGGACAGATCTTTTTCGAAGGGTCCCTATCCGGGTGCCCATGTCTATAGAGATTGTCTCGAACTGGTACAGCTCCTCGGTAGCACTGCTAGGCCAGGGACTTTAGAAGTTGTCCATTGGTCCCGGGCGGAAGGTCCTACGGAACAGACTGGCCAGTTCGTCCTCCTCTACGCCCAGAGTTTCTCCGAGAGCGTCGTCGCACTTGCTGTGAACCAACCCTCTATAGAGTGTCGAAGTGGAGTCTCCACTGATCGCCGGTTCCGTTTGCCAGAGGACTGTGAGTGCCTGAGCACATTTGATGTGCCAGTCGCCCATTTTCCTCGATCTTTGCTTGACCCAGGACAGCAGCTCGGTGAGCGAGACGAGTCGTGGGAAGGCTTGCCTCACGAACGGGGTGGGGCCCACACCGGTTGTCCGGTGAGGAATACGTGGAGGTGCCGCAGACTTAGCGCGTTTTTGCGCATCGTCAGCCCCGGCATATCCAGCCCTCCGTTTGAAGGGTGTTGGCAGCAGATGGATCTTCTCACCAAAGAAGCCCGTTTCTTTCAAAGGAATTGGAAGAGCACGCGCTCCATTTTTGGTGAGCGTTTTGGATGGACAAGGCACGACGGTCAAGCGGTAGTAGATGACGGACGCTATAAAAGTGTTCGCCATCTCCGTTCGACCTGTCAAGGAAAGTTTACACTCGGCCACTTCTGAGTGAGCGCAAACACCTTGGCCGTCACATAGTTCTAGTTCTTCTCCACCTGTTCAACTTCGCTCCTGTGGACATTTCGTATTCCTTCAGTAAGGTGCCGACCTCCCCGATTTGCGAGGTGCTCGACACCATTACTCTCACGCCGTCGGCGTATGCCACGCCGCTTTTCGCAGTCCCGGTTCCAAAGTTATGCCGTGCAATAGCTCCAACTTCCGGAGTAGTGGCTCCAGAGTCAGTACGTACTGTAGGGAGGTCAGAGGGCATCCCTGTCGGATTGATCGAATGATATGGAACGGCTCCGAGAGGTAGCCGTTGACCTTGACCCTTGAGCGGATGTTATTGCTGTGCATTGGAGCAATCCAACCCCTGAACACGGGTCCGAAACCTGCCGCCTTGAGTACCGCATCCAGGTAACGATGGTCAACTCTATCGAAAGCCTTAGACTGATCCAATTTGATCAGGGCCCCTCCGAAGCCGGGTTTAGCCCCTACCCTTTCTATGATGTATCGCAGGAGCTGGAGGTTGTCATGTACGGACCTGGTCGGGATTGCGCATGTCTTCGCTTCTCCCACCAGGTTTTAGACGACAAGCGCCAGCCTCTTTGGCAACACCTTGGCCAAAATCTGTAACTCTGTGTTGAGCAGAGTTATGGGCCGGAAGTTGCCTATGTCATCCCCCTTATTCTCGTCCTTCCTGTCTAACGTGACTACGCCCTTGGTCACAGAACTGCAAATTCTCCCGTTCTACTGCTAGTTGCAGTAGACCGCTTCCAGGATGCCCGGAAAACAAGTCCGGTACTGTTACGTAAAATTCGTAGCGTAGTCCGTAGAGACCTGGAGATGTGCATTTGCCGCATTGGCTCAGCGCGTACCCTATCTCAGCGGCTGAAATCAGCCTTTCGCAGAACTTCGCCTCGCTGTCCGAGAGTCGCGGTAGGCCGTCGAGGTACGGACCGAAATTCATAGCCCTCCCGGCGCGCCGCCCTGCCCGAATAGTTGAGCAAAGTGCCGCTGAAAGGCCGGGCACATCTGCTTCGCCTCACGTATCACGTCTTGGTCCTATAAAGACCGAATCGTGGACTTGTTGCCACTTTTCGCCTCTGTCACTCGGGCCCAGCTAACAGCTTTGGCTCCCTCATTTCCCATAGCAAGTATTTTGCACGTATTTTGCCTTCATACTTTGCGTCGAAGAACTGGTCCAAGGCCGTTCTCGTCGCTAGCACGCTGATATATATATTTACTACCGTAAACTTTTGGTAGATGTATCTACATATATATATTTATAGATAGATAGATAGATAGATAGATAGATAGATAGATAGATAGATAGATAGATAGATAGAAATACATATTGCCATATAAACGTAATTGCATTTATTATCAAACCAAAGTAAACCACAAACCCCAGTAAACGGTAATGAAACACCTACATCCGACCCCACCCACAAAATGCCGACCACTCAACGAAGAGTTGAATCACGTTTATTGTTCTAAATATTTCCCCACCTGGGAAACTAACCATCAACCCGCATAAACTATTTGTATGGGGAATGCTAGACGGCATCCAGCTGCAGCCGTCGCATTACGTATGTTCTATATATTTAAATCTGCAGCCACTACGAACCCATTACTTAAGATGCATAGAACTAATGAATAACCAGAACTAATCTTACGAAGTGACCACGCCACATACCCCTAACGAAACTTACTTGGCACAGAGTCATGCTCCGATACTAACTCTATCCTCAGCCACAAGAACTAGAACCATCCAGATTCAACCGAAACTCTCCAATCACCATCGAATAATTCAACATGTTTACCCATTAATTGTGGTGAGAAGTCCAAGAAGGCAAAGGCTGAAGCCATATGTTCAGCTAAAAATAGCCGAGTGAAGACCACTAGACACCTTATGAAGCAATTGCGTATGAGAAAATAAAGTAAATAGTAAAAAGAAAAAGATAGAAACAATTAAAACGCGGCAAAATACAAAACAAGAACTAAAAGTGAATGAATGAAGCATTTGAACGTAAACCATAGTTTGATAGAAAATAATGTTAAATGAAATTATTCTATTCATAATATTACATAAGTAACATACAAAGCCGCAGAATAACTTCATAAAATTTACTCGATAACACGTGTATGTAGTCCATCGCTGCAATTTGAGATATGTTGAGAATGCCACCTCGTCCTGTCCAGAAGTAGCCTAGGTAGGAGACACTAGCTATGACATCTTCAATACAAGACAGTATTTTATACATCTATCAGTCTGCCATATATCAACCACCAGCGCACTCTAATTCGCAGCTACGTAAGCAAGTGATTCAATCAGCCATTACAATCATAACGCTATCCAGGTATGCTATTCATCGAATGTAATCCATCATAGACTACTCACTGTGCATTCAGACGAAAATACATCATGAAGGACGGTAGACATCTGAGCTTGGCTATGTAAGTAATGAAATGAACACAAAATTAAAAAGACTATGGAAATTCCAAAGCCTTTTTATTCCAGACACATCCATACACACAAGAATACACACACACTCACTCAGACACACACGCACGACGATTGATAGATTTAATTGCAATACACGAGAGGAGTGCCAACTGTGAAACGAATGCCTCATTAAGAACATCGTTTTCTAGTTTGATGTTGGGACTAACAAGATAAAGTACACATACATTGGCACCACATCAACTACATTTAAGGAGCGGATATACCTACATAGCGCTCATACAGCAACATATACAAGCGCTCCCACTCACGTTTGACCGACCTGATCTGAGACCTGAAGCAGAAAAACATAAAGTACCAGATTGGGTTGTCTATACGGAGACAGGAGGTCCGGTTTTCGATCGGAAAGAACCACTGCATCTTGTATCTAGGAGAATCGGCATAAATCTTTAAGTTAAAAACAGCGATGAACTTAAAAGTGGAGATAGTTATGAACTGTCGCCATCGAAAAAAAAACCAGCTTTTCCGCCCTACTATTCGGACCAAAAGCAACAACAATTAACATACACATCAACATCTTCAACATTATCACCACCATCTTCAACATATGTAGGTTTATATCTATGTCCATATGTGCATGTGTATATATGTACATATATACACACACACACACATATACAAGTGTGTGTGTGTGTATGTATGTATATGTATGTCTGTTTGTGTATGTATAATAATATGCAAATATATATATATATATATATATATATATATATAATATGAGATCAAAAGATGGTTAAAGGAGTTCCATATATTTTATTATGCGCATTTCAAAAACAAACATCATCAAGCAATAATCTTTGTGTTTTCATCAGATAAAACAGGAGAACATGATATGAAGGCCAAAAAACACCTGTGGATAGTGCAGTTT
Source organism: Eledone cirrhosa (assembly GCA_964016885.1). Taxonomy (NCBI): domain Eukaryota; kingdom Metazoa; phylum Mollusca; class Cephalopoda; order Octopoda; family Eledonidae; genus Eledone; species Eledone cirrhosa. The sequence continues at coordinate 156,566,494 of OZ024743.1, forward strand.
TAAATCAACATATGAAAAGTGGTTTTAGATTGATGTGTGATATTGGGAAAAATATTTTATTTAGAGAGGGGGGGAAGGATGAAAAGGGAAGGAGATGAGAGGGAGAGATGGGTGATAGAGAGAAAGAGATAGTTTTTATAACTGAGAGGAGATATATTTTTTACATAAAGAGGTTGAAAACCGTTGGAAGATACTGTATAAATTAAAAATTTTGAAAATTAACGAAGGGAGGATATGTGCGAGGAAAAAATATTTTATTTAGGGAGGGGGGGGGAGGATGAAAAAAAGGGGGAGGAGATGAGAGTGAAGGTGGAGAGGGAGAGATGGGTGATAGAGAGCTAGAGATAGTTTTTATAACTGAGAAAAAGATATATTGTTTTAATATAGAGAGGTTGGGAACCGTTGGAAGATAATGTATAAATTAAAGGAATTTGAAAATTAACGAAGGGAAATTCTGTATGAAGATAGAGAGAAAAAAATAATAATTGTGGGTGAATATTCTAACGTCAAAAGAAGAAATGTATGTATTGTGGCAATTTCAAAATTAGCGAAGAGAAAAATTGTTAAGGTTTGTGTGTAGAAGGATTTGAGAAAAATAATGTGAAGTTAAAGTTTGTATATTGATTGAATTGATAATATGTGCGAATAAAGAGTTAATATGTATTAATAATGAGTTCGTTGATGGGGAGAACAAAATAATAATAAATTAAGGATGAAATTGAGATTAAAAAGATTTATGATAGAGAGAAAAAATAATAGTGATTGCGGATGAATATTCAAATGTCAAAAACAAATGTTATGATTTTACGAGAAGATAGAATGAGGGTAATGAGTAAACGAGTATTATAGAGTGTATAATGCCCTTTAAAGTAAGGTAGATGGGTATATTTTAAAGAGGTGTATGTATATGTGCCTTTGAGAAAAGATTCTAAATTGATAAAGAATTGAATATTAACTGTATACTTTGTGAAAAGTTCTATGGAATTTATGCAGGCAGATAGAAAACAAATCTGAGCGTCTATTTATTATAGAATCTAGGTTAGAGATAATGGTAAATTTTTCATTTAGGCAGAGATTACAGATTTTAGATAGAGAGCTGTTCAAGTATGAGGATGCAGAAGAAATATTCTTCCAAAAGATGGTATATTTAATGTTTTTGTCTTTTAAGGACCATATGAGTTCTGAGAGAGCAGTGTTAGTTATTTTAAGTTTGTATTTGAAAGATGAATGATGATTATAGAGACGAGCTTTAAAAGAGGTGGAAGTGGAGCCAAAATAGGTGAAGGAATTGGTGCTAGTTATAATTTTACATTCATAAATTAATTTTTTATCGAGGCAATGGTTGTTGAGAGGACAATTATTTTTAATGCGGCAGTTGCAATTAGAGAGATTATTAATGAGTGATCTAGTGTTATCTATAGAAGGAATTGGATTGGAGAAGTTGTTGCGATAGGAATAATAGGAATAATAGTTTCTTGATTTAGATTTGGATTATGAACATTTAGCGAAGTTGTGTTTGACGTTGTATTTGGGTTTACAGAAGTTAGCCTAGGGTTTACAATGACGTCGGGAGTACTATTACTGTTATTATGAAATTCAATATTGGAAGGAAGAGATTTAGTATTTAATATTTTGTTGTTGTGTTTAGAGATGATGTTGCAAATATTGGAGGATGTAGAATACGAAAATTTGATGGTGTGTTTGTTAAATATTTTACTATAGATATGTGAGGGAGGGAAGCATTTATTTAAGGCACTAAAAAATAATTTAGGAATATTGTTATTAATAGAGATGGAGAAAGGAGCATTATACCAGATTATGTTTTTGTATCTAGGTCTTTTATTAAAATTATTGGAATGGTCATGATTAATTATTCTACTGTAAGTTTTTCTAGAATTTGTTTCTTTATTATATTTGATTTTATCTGGATAGCCGGCTTTAGAAAGTGCGTTATTATAGTAATTGGCGTTAGCATCAAAGATGTTTTTTATTAGAAGATATGTTAGATATTCTATTTCCAATATTATTAACTATAGCATTCTTGATATTGGTAGGATGGTTAGATTTAAAGTTAACATAATTAAGGTTCTCATTGTTTTTATGGTAAGGGTAATATAGGCCAGTGTCAAGATTAAGAGATACATCCAAGAAATTAGCTAGTTTGATAATATTATCAAATTCAATTTTTAGGTTATGTTGGTTAAAGCGATTACGTATATTGTTCTTAATAATATTAAGTTTAACTATATTGCAATTTAGGATAGTAAAGAGTCCATCGTCACGATAAATTCCACCGCGAAGTTGAGGAATTTTCCGACTCAAAGAGTTCAAAATGAAGATACCAATTAAATCAGTCAATTGGGATGAATCGGATGCTCCCATTGTGATGTCGAAGTTGTTAGAGGTATCGGCTCTGGTCCAATATTCGTTGT
>OZ024743.1:156573925-156586425 GCA_964016885.1 Eledone cirrhosa
ATCTCGTCACCCTTACCACCTCCGCTATTAAGATATTGAACTTAGCCCTATATGAGATAGCTGAGTTTCGGTGGATCAGATAATTGGAAGTCATGAGTTTGGCATAATATGAATGGAGATTTGAACTTTAACATTCCTCGTTTCCATCCAGATTTCTGTGTCTAACACGAGTAATCTATGGTTGGGTGCTTAGCGGAGTTGTCTACTGTTATCTTAATGCTCTTGTGAATGGAGTTAGCTATTTGCTTGATGCTCTCTATGGTAAACACTTTTGGTTCCGATTCATCAACATAGCGGGAGTACATGATTATGCCTATGGAGTTTTCAGCTAAGCGTTGTTTGAATTCCTGTCCTACCACACCATGAACAGATTAGCCTCATCATCAGTGCCGCTTACACAGATCGCCGCCCCTCTTCTTGGGCGTACGTTTAATCTTTATATATTTGATTTGGGATGTAAGTAATTATAGTATATTTACGATACAGTAATAATTGTTTGTTTAAAAAAAATGGTGTGTAATTTTACATTGAAACATTAGAAATTTAAGCTGTTTGCACTTAAGTAGTAATTTAAGAGAGATCATTGTTACGGTCTGATATCAACGACTTGGTGGAAAGTTATCTTTGTTTAGAGGTAATAAAGTTCTAAAGGCCTTTGTTAGTCTTTTAGTTTGACTGATATTTGACTGCAGGGCATTAGCTATTGTTGCCTTTGTCTTTACTTTCTCACTTTCTCTCAGTTGGTCTTGAAGAATGGTCGCATTGCTAGGAACGATCCAGCTATGTGAGGCCTGATGTCAGTAGTTTATTTTGTATATCTCAGATTATGTGTTTGAACCTTTTCATATATGCATATTTTAGTATATATTATTTCATCTTAATTATGTTTTGCATTCGTATGTACATACATTTATTTAAAGTAAATAATTGTTTTTAATTTAGGCACAAAGCCAGCAATTACCCAGTGCATTACTGGTACTTTATTTTATCCACCCCGTAAAGGATGAAAGGCAAAGTCAACCTCGGCGGGATTTGAACTCAGATCGTAGAGGGACGTAACTATGCTGTCCGACCTTCCACTGATACTACCAATCCACTGTTTTATTTAAAGTAAATAATGACACTTTTTTGTCGCTATTGGTCATCGTATTTTCTATCATATTTACATTTTTCATCGTGGATGCATTTCGTTCATTTCTTAAATTCATTTCGTATTTTATTGATTTTTAATTTGGTTTTTACGTTATGTTATTAGAACTAGACTTCCCGATGATCGGCATCACGTCATATTAGTTGATAGATTGAGGGTGTAAGATAGAGCGTACACAGGAGATCGTGGAGCAGAGGGATTGTATTAGCTGCAGATAATAATAGCTTCGGCTTGTTATATAGAAAATACATAATATAACTGCTGCAACATCAGAGCGTCTGTCTTCCCCATTCGCTTGCAATTAAGATCTGGTTACGTAAGCCGAGTTTGAGAGAATACGTAGTTCACGTATGATCTGATGAATTTGAACTGTGACTACGGCTTGTTTGACTTGCGTCATGGGTACAGGTTGGAGTTAGGGTTAGGGATTTTGTTGAGGGTGTGTAGACTGATTGGAACAATAACGGTCTTATGTACGTGTATGTATACAATATTTATCGACTCATCTATAGACTTTGGTCTTTGTATTTATTATTACTACTACTATTATATATATATATATATATATATGTTGATTTAGTTATTAATATTGATATTATTGGGCACCCACTGAAGATTTAGAAGATCCCACTTGCATGGGAATACATTGATCTTTTGCAAGCTTCTACATAACCTGGTAACATTTCACCTACCATGTAGAAATCTTACAATGAAACGATCGTATGGGGAATAACTTTTTAATATATCTCATATAAAATAATACAGCCGATTATCCACAGAATACAATATAGTTAGCACCCCAAACGTTTAATTGGGAATGTACTCCGGTATTTCCTAATGTTTGTTGGGTGAGTTGGAAATTGGTCGGAGTATCGCTAATAGCTTTCTCCGCTTATGCATTTGTATATATATATATATACAGAGCGAAAGAGAGAGAGAAAGAAATGAGAGAGACAGGAGAGAGAGAGAGACAGGAGGGAGAGAGAATAGAATTATAATTTAGCTGCAGGCATAGTTGTATACAGATATGTATTTGAATTTCATATTTCAGGAAAAATACGGTTTGTATATAATAAACATGGTGTTTTGGCATACCTACCTCTCTCTAAATGTTTATTATAGACATACCGTATTTCTTCTGAAATACGAAATTCCAATACATATATTTATACAACTGCGCCTGAAGCTAAATGCTATTGTATTAAAAGTTGAGCAATCGTATACAGCTTCATATGCACATGAAGTTAATCACCTTGTTTACACAGACCACAACCATATATTCTCTCCTGTTTTCAAAGTTCAGCAGTTTCAAGAGTGGGAGGGATCGTGCTGAGGCGAACCAGTTCAGTTCGATATATATATATATATATATATATATATATATATATATATATATATATATATATATATATATATATAAATATACAACATTTAGTACAGCAACAACGAAGCTCTGGTTACAGCCAAGCTAAAGAATGCATTCTCGATGTGCAGCTAAGCACTCGATAGGGTATATTACCTTAGAGTTATAACATTACGTTTAGACAGCTTTGCAAATCGAATAGAGTGACCGACAGAAGGGCCGCCGTGACCATAGCGGCGAAAAGAACTCGACTCAGGAAAAAATGTTTGACTATCCTCCACCATCGCGTCGGAATCCTACTTAACACATAATATATATCATATAATATACATCACATCCTATATAACATCTCCGCTAGGTTTCTGTAAATCCGAAATCCACAAAATCCACTTGCAGGCGTCTGCAAGTTAATGGTTTTTGATGATAGAACAGTGGAGTTTATTTCGTCAACAAGTTTTCCGTTCTAGTCCGCCCGAGTGTGTATTCTAGCTGTAAGCACTGCTAAAAGGCACATGGTTTTCCAAGAGGGAGGTAACCCCCGGTTTTTGCGGTGAATTCAAATTTGGAACAAAGGAATAACATTCCCTTACACAAACCGAATTAAGCACTCAACTAGAAGTTATCAAACAAACATAAACAATTAATCGATCAATAGAATTGTCTAATTAAATTAATCAATTAATCGTTAATTCTAGGAGATAATAATACACAAGTTAGTACAGCATCAATGAAGCTCTGGTTGCAGCCAAGTAACGAATGCAGTCTCGATGTGCAGCTAAGCACTCAATAGGGTATATTACCCTATATATATTTATATATTAGAGAGTGAGGTCTTTTTACAAAATGAGAAAAGAACGAGGTGTCCTACACGAGTGAAAGTATAGGGAAAAGGAATGAAATCGAAAATCCAACTGCAATCTTTTTTTTTTAAATATATATTTATTTGGTTCCTTTACCAGTTTCGCAGTTCTTCTGCTTTTCAAAAGTAGAATTGAGATGGAGGTTTTGTGGTTTTTCTCATGTATATATATATATATATATATTTCGTTTCTGAATTTGTTTAGCAAGATTCTTAATCTGAAAACGTGTGTTGAAACCGATATTGTTATACTTTGGGAGGGTCATGTTGCCAATAAGAAAAACACGCACCAGTTGCTTTCACTTCAATTTATTATAATAAATTTATAAACTTAGGAATTTATAAAATTCTGGTTGGTTGGTTGGTTCCACAACCAGATAGTTGTTTATATATTGTTAAAGTTCTTTCATCACACATTATGTGACCTCTTGATAGATGGAACGGGTAGACCAGAGCCATACGGACACCCGAAAACCACGATGAACTGAAGAAAATGATTGCACATGCGGTAGGGGCCAGCATAAAACTAACCCTTTAGGAACATATGTTCAAATTTAATGGAAAAACATATGCCCAAGAGGAAGGAGCAGCCATTGGTGTTAGCATTGCAGGCGACATAGCTAACTTATTCATGGTATGGTGGTACAGTAGACTTAAACATAAACTTAAAGAACAATTAGAAGACCCCTTAACCCTGATAATGTACTCCCGCTACGTTGATGATATAAATATCGTAGTTAAGACACCCCCACTAGAGAACAGTCAGGAATTAGAGAAAAACACAATGGAAAGCATCCAGCAAATAGCTAACTCCATCCACCAGAGTATTAGAGTTACTATAGACTACCCAAGTAAACACCCCAAGACACAGGGCTCTGGTTAGATAGCATTAATAACAAAAAAACATATCCTCCATTCCCATTATGCCAAACCCATGACTTCCAAACATCTGATCCACCGAAACTCAGCTGTTTCGGACCATATCAAAATTAACATACTGATTGCGGATTTGGTACGGGTGATGAGAAACGTGTCCCGCTTGTGCAACCCCGAAGAACTAGAGAGGTACATACAACACTTCATCCACCGTTTGCAGTTCTTTGGTTACAATCAAAGAGATAAAATCAGAGTGTATAGAGGAGCCAGAACCAAATGGGAAAAAATGGTAAATAATGACATAAATGGGACCTGCCCCTTGTATAGGAGAAAATTTTGGAATAGAATAGAAAGAACTAGGAATAAGGCTAATAGAATAAACTCATGGTATGATAGCAATAAATATCAGAGTGTAATGTTCATCGATACAACCCCTAGAGGTGAATTAGCTTACACATTTAGAAGGGCCCTAGATAAACATAAACTCAATATTAAGATAGTAGAAAGACCAGGTACCTCCGTAAAAACAGTTATTAGCAAGACATACCCTATTCAAAGACCCCCCTGTATAGATAAGAAATGTATAACCTGTAAAATTAGCCCCCATATTAACTGTAAAACTAGAAATGTAGTATATAGCATAAGATGTACTGAAGAACAATGTAGAGACAAAAATATAGTGTACATAGGTGAGACATCTCGTAGTGTAGGGGAACGGATAAACGAACACTGGCGAGACCTTTAAGATAGTAAAGAATCATCTGTACTCTACCAACATGCTAAAATAGAACATAAGGGTAAATTAGAGAACATAGAAATAAAAATAGAATCTACACAAATAAAAGACGCAATGTTTAGACAAATCACAGAGGCAATAAACATAGAAGAATTACAACCAAAATTAAATAGAAAATATGAGTGGAACAGCCACATCACAACTTACAATTAAGGACAAAATGAACACACACACGCACATAGAACAAACAACCAACCGGTAACATGTAAATAAACAAATAAATAAACGAATATAAACACACATAGACACCCAGATGTGGCGCATGCGCAGACAGAGCACACAACACACACACAGAAACAAAATGGCGTAGGACAGAAGAAAGGAGAGTCACAGAAACAAAGAAAAGAATCCCCAGTCACTGAAGAGGTCATATAATGTGTCGAAATAACTTTGACAATATATAAACAACTATCTGGTTGGGGAACCAACCAACCAACCAGAATCTATGAATTTATAAATTGATTATAATAAATTGAATTGAAAGCATCTTGTGCGTGTGTTTCTTATTGGCAACATGACCCTCCCAAAGTATAACAATATATATATATATATATATATATAACGAAGGAAATGTGGTAAGGAACCAGATGGACCATAACGCACCAAAGTACTCAATACTTAGGGTAGTAGCGTGGGTAATAGGAACCAGTAGGACCCCGACGGCTGAGCTCAAGCCGTTTCGACGGCTTATTCTGGACTCGAATTAGTCCAGAATTAGCCGTCGAAATGCTTGAGCTCAGCCGTCGGGGTCCTACTCGTTCCTATATATATATATATATGTATATATATATATATATATATATATATATATATATATATATATATATATATATATATATATATATATATATATATGAATGTATATATAGTGTATTTTGCAATACACTGTATGCTTAATTAAAAGCATTTCGAAGACCTTACGCTGTTGTTTTCGAGTAGTGACAGACTCACTTAATTTCATTTTCAACAAACAGGGGAGATAAAGCTGACAGAGCTCTGTTTCGCACTTTTTGGTGCTTATCAAACTAAGTACTCCTCCTGTTTGATGAAAATCATGAATGTTTGATTCTCATAGAATTCTAGTAATTATCAGGAACTGATTATACAGAGCGGTTGCCGGTCAAGCAGAAATTGAAAATTATAATTGGTGCTCTGAAATAGCGATATATATATGAATGTATATATAGTGTATTTTGCAATACACTGTATGCATAATTAAAAGCATTTCGAAGACCTTACGCTATTGTTTTAGAGTAGCAATTCTAATATATATATACCAACCAAATCTTAATACCTCTGGAGCCACTTTTTTCACATAAAACAGAAAGAATTTCCCAAAACTGATCAGATTAAAGCAAAATTCACGAGCGTTCTATCTCAAAATTATTTTTGAAAAGCATCAGAAATGCGTAACCGGTAAGAACTTAAAACTATAACTAACTAATACGTATTACTAATTTATACTTATTCCTAATTAAACTATTTTTCACTGGGAAGTATTTGTCACCATTTTCTTTTCCTTTTTACTAATATATATATATATATATATATAGTTATACTTCATCAGTCTGCGATCAGAATATTAAACTTAACACTACCGTACATTGCTGAGTTTTTGAGTATCAGGTGCTTGCAGGCCATGGGTTTAGTGTAGTGTGAGTGGAGAATTTGGGCTCTCTCGTCTATAGTGTTAATCCAAAGTTCCGTGTCTAATACAGGTAGTCTATTTTTAGGGTGTTTGGGAGGGTAGTCGATAGTTACAGTTATATTCTGTTGTATGGAATTAGCTATCTTCTGGATGATTTCCATTGTGCTAAGTTCTAAATCAAACTTGTTAGTACTCTCTTGTGGGGATGTCCTTATTACTATATTGATGTAGTGTACGTACCGAGAGTACATGATGAGGTCTATGGAGCCCCCATTAAGGAGATCTTTGAGTCACCTTTCCTACCATACCATAAAAAGTTTGGCAACGTCACCAGCTATGCAGGCGCCAATGGTTTCTCCATCATTTTGGGTGTAGATCTCGTTGAATTTGAATATGTGGCCCTTTAGGGTAGTTTTAATACTAGCCTGTATTGCATGTGCGACCATTTTTCTTACCTGATCATTGTTTTGGGGGTTCCGTATGGCTTTGGTCCACCTTATCCACCTGCCCATCGGAGTCATTTTAGCCATAGAGATTATGGTGAGGGGGGGGGGGGGGGTCTACCACTTATGGGTCTACTGGGGCAGAAATGTCTAAAGGCATGCCTGTCTAGGTAGTCAGTTTCATAGGTAGGTCTACGTAGAAGGCCCAGTTCGTCTGTGTCGACGTCGCAGAACTCCGCCTCACTCTCAATGATCATCTCTACACATTTTTCACAGCAAAATCAATATTAATGTATGGGTATAGTGACACCACGTCCATACTGCCTATTATGCAGTTGGATAGGTTTTTGTTTTTGTCCCAGTCACTGATTCTGCTGAAGTGGTCCTCTGTACTGTCACATACATCTGTGGACATCTTGATTATGGGGCGTATAACCATTGAGAGGAAGTAGGAGATCGTGTAGTTGCTAGCTATATTAGCTCCGCATACAGGTCTTGTTGGTTGTCCTGTTGTCGGGTCGTCGACTGTCTTATGTTATTTGCGGAGCCCATACAACGGTGGTATGCCATTTTTAGACGCCTGGAATTTGTTGGCAGTGCGTCTGCTTGGCTTTAGGATGTCGGTCCACATCATCATGTGAGCGTTGAGGATTTTCCCTCTCCCCTCATGTATTTGCTGTGCAATTTCGCTCGTGTTCGTGATGTGGGGTTGCACAGCCTTGATGTAGTTCAGCATGCTGTCTATTGACATCCTACCAGAATTATCCGTGGGTAGACATACTACCTCACCATCCCTTGTGCGCTGCTTGAGGCTAACCAAGCCTTCTACAGGTTTCCTCCCAAGTTGTTGGACCTCTGGTCTGCTTTGTCTCTTAGTATATCGGTCAACTATTTGTCTAATCTTATATCTAGCTATGGTGAACTGTGCCTCTGTCTCCTCATCTATTTGTTGTGGTATACAAGCTATTTTATTAAAGGGTAATCTCGTAGGATAAATATTACCCATCTTATATGTTTTGTCAGCTGGATTGAAGAATAGTTTCTCTAAGGAGTTGTTATATCTATGGTCATAGTTGTGTGTGTTGCTGATATTGTTATTATGGTGGTTGTTGTTCCTATCATTAACATTATTATTATTATTATGATTGCTAGGTGTATTGTTGATGTGATTGTTCGATGTATTGTTTTGGTTTTCTCCAGTGTCATTGTTGCTGTTACTCTTATTTCCACCATTGTGGTTGTTACTTTTATTATTATTTTTCTCGTTTTTGTTGTTGTTGTGTCTACCATTAATGTTGCTACACGTATTATTAAAATTATTACTACTGTGGTTGTTGTTGTTACTCGTATTATTACCATTATTACTATTGTGGTTGCTGCTGCTGTCTCTGTCGTTAATGTTTCTATTATTATTAGTGTGGTTGTTGTTGTTCTGTCTATCGTTAATATTATTACCATTATTACTATTTCTTATTCTCCTGCTATTATTATTGTTATGACTATTACTATTATAGCTGTTATTTATATACTCAGAGTTATTGTTTATATTACTACTATCTTTATTATTATTCTTGTTGTCCGTATAGTTGTTGTTTAATTTTGTTTTCCAACGTATTTTTGTGAAACACTTTTCTAGCTCCGTTTTGCACTCGATAGTATTAATGTTTAGCTGTAGAATTTGTTGTCCCTGTTAACTGATTAAAGTGATCCCATAAATATTTACTGTATGGTCATTGGTAAATTCTCCCGGCAATGCTTCGGATATTGTTGATGTTAGCAGGGTATTTTTGTGAATTTTCTATTTTTCTCTCTAGTTTTTTCTTCTTCGTCCATTCTAGTTTTTTTATGAAATGCCTATAGCATTCGCTTAGTGCGTATTTCGTTTCACGTCGAATGACGCTCATGAATTCCTCCATCTCGTTTGGTGTGGTGAGATATCGAACTTCCTTACCGTTAATGCGTTTCTGTTTGTAAAGTTTGTTAACTTGTGTATATGTTGTTCTTTTCATATTGAATGTTATTGTTTGTTTTAGTCGTTCAGCTTGTGTTTTGTTTACCAATATATTATTTCCTTGTTTCGATATGTTTGTTGTGTATATTTTGAAGGAAATACAGTGTTTTAAGAAGCGGATTTGTTCTGTTTTTGTTGTAGTTTTTATATAACAGAAAACAGTGTGTTTCAATGACCTTTCAGCTTGACACAACCTAATGCCATAACGGCGATGAATTAGTTTTGCGAGGTTTTTGATATGAAATCGTGTGTCGAAACAAATATTGTTATACTTGGGGTGGGTCATATTTGTGTAATAATATTGCCAGATTTAATAACAGAACACACTCACTGTTTAGTTGGTTTTCGCCTCTGTATCTTTAATATCAGTTAATTTAATTTTACCATTAATTGATCAACGGTCAAAAATACAGATATAATTTAGACACAAACACATATATATAGTTTATCAAAGTTCTTTCGTTGCCCATCTGCAACATCGTCAGTGGTGCTATTATGTTTCCTCCTGTTGTATTGTATGTCTACGCCATCTTTATTTAATCTGTTTATTTATTTATTTATTTTTTTTTTTTTTATTTATTTATTTATTTATTTATTTATTTATTTATTTATTGTTGCCTTCTCTGCGCATGCGTTTGCGTGTGTTTATAGTGTTTGGTGTGTGTTCGTGTTTGGGTGATTGTGTTTTGGTTATTGTATTCAATCTTAGTTTATTAGTTTGTTCTCCGGATACAACCAAAGAGACAGAATCAGAGTATACGAAGGGGCCACGGAGAAGTATAAGACCCTCATAGAACTGGACATGAAAGGTATTTGCCCATTATACAGGAGCAATTCATGGAATAGCTTAGATAGGAGTAGACACAAGATAGGGAAAACACCTCATAGTACGACAACCAGAGATACCAGAGGGTCATGTTCGTGGACGCTACCCCTGGAGGGAAATTAGCTAACCAGTGTAGATTGGTCTCGAGAAAGACCCACTTAAAGATTAAGGTTGTAGAAAAGCCAGGAACCACCATAAAATCCCTGATCAGCAAAACCTACCCTTTTAAGAAAACCCACTGTACTAATAGGAAATGTATTATATGTAAAGTAAACCCCCGGATAAACTGTAAAACTAGAAACGTAGTCTATAGCATAAGATGTACAAAGGGTACTTGCAGAAAGATTACAAGCACATACATAGGCGAGACAGCTCGTAGTATAGTTGAACAGATAGACCAACACTGGGGGGAACTAAAAGGACGTAAAAACGGTTCACTACTATACGAACACGCCAGACAACAACACGACGGTAACATAGACAACCTAGAAATTAGAATAATATCTAAACATAGATATGATCTAGCAGATAGGCAAATCAGAGAGGCCAGCGAAATAGAACTTAGAAGGCCAAAGCTAAACAGAAAAAATGAATGGAATGACAACACCCAAACAAACAATACTGATCTAAGAGAAGTATAAATAAATAAATAAATACATACACAAGCACAATAACAACAAGCACATATAAACACACACTAGTAAACTAAGATAGAATACAATAACCTAAACTCAGTCACCCAAACACGATCACACACAAAACACTATACACACAGGCAAACGCATGCGCAGAGAAGAAGACAAATATAAATAAATTAGTTAATAAATAAAAGAAACAGATTAAATAAAGATGGCGTAGACATACAATACAACAGGAGGAAACATAATAGCACCACTGACGATGCAGCAGATGTGCAACGAAAGAACTTTGTTAGACTATATATATGTGTTTGTGTCTATATTATATCTGTATTTTTTACCGTTGGTCAATCAATGGTAACATTGAGGACCGAATAAATTAAATTAACTGATATAAAAGATACAGAAGTGAAAACCAACCAAACAGTGAGTGTGTTCTGTTATTAATTCTGGCAATATTATTACACAAATATGACCCTCCCCAAGTATAACAATATTTGTTTCGACACACGATTTCATATAAAAAACCACGCAAAACTAATTCATCGTCGTTATATGTATACACACACACACACACACATATACACACATATACACACACACACACACACACACACATATATATATATATATATATATATATAAAGAAGAAGAAATTAAAGTAGGTTAAAATAGTTCCATATATTTTATTATGGGCACTTCGAAAACAACATCATCCTGGGACAAAAAAGTGTGTCCTCATCAGATAAAATAAGGTAACATGATATGAGGCCTAAATACCAGAATATGTAAATATTATACACTATAACAGTCAAATATACGTACGAGAAGGTATACATACCTTCACAAAACATACGGGTAATATATACTTACCTATGCAAATAAGTAAAGGAATAAACAAAACATATACTTATCTCCCACATCAATACGTAAAATATCCACGTATAGATCGTGCTATCTGTTAGGGTATAGCGTGGGGCTGTAATACAGGAAAGTGTTGTGCAATTTATGTTTACAAGCCGAAATTGCCTCAGATTTTTTGTTTAAGATGTGGTGGTAGCGTTGAGTATTTCCAGGGCCTCAGCGGCGCAGAGGTCACATGGTCTTTTATTTCCGTTATACGATCTAGCCCTAGCTAGGATCTCCCAGTGTAACTTATATTGGGTGTGGTTGTCTTTTAGACTCCAGATATAAGCTGACAGTGACGTCATATTCCTTCTTAGAGGGTAACGAAAAGAATGGGTATGCATGTAAAGACGCTGCTTGAAACTATTGGCGGTTAAACCTATGTAGGCCCTACGGGACGTGGGTGTTACAACCTTACACTTGGAGACAATGTTACTAGAGAGGCATTTCCCGGTTAGGGGGCAATCAATATATATTACCCGTATGTTTTGTGAAGGTATGTATACCCTCTCGTGCGTATATTTGACTGTTATAGCGTATAATTTTTATATATTCTGATATTTAGGGTTTGGCTATGTGTATACGGGAGTGTTGCGTCCGCGTGAGTGTGCAGGTTCGTACGTATGGTGGGTGTGTGTATATGTGTACTTCTTGTTTTAGTTGACTTACGTCTCTGAACATTCATGTATTTATATGTAGGTATGCGTGTGCGCTTGTTATATACATATTTATTTACTTATATACGTTTATATAATTATTTATTTATTTGTACACAAGCATACACACGCACACATATTTATATGTGCGTGGTTTTTATACCCATGGTAAGGTTTTGCGTATGCTTGTGTATGTACGTATCTGTTTGCGTGTATGTATTTATTTGTTTCTATTACTTCTGTATTGTATTTATTTACTTTGTTCTTAACTCTGTAGCGGAGATTCATTTGGTCTCCTAGTTAGAATTTTAGTTTATGATTTCTGCTA
>OZ024743.1:156591425-156601425 GCA_964016885.1 Eledone cirrhosa
TCCGCATATTTTATCGGCAAAACCAACCGTCAGGAGACCCAGTGGCAGAATCCGAGCCACATGGTTGCATAACAGACATGAGCTTGGTTGTTCTCGCAGTGAGAATCAGCCGGATCAGTTGGAAAAGGTTGCTTCTGAGAGGACCCGATCGATGGAAGGTTTTGAGGATTCAGTCTCTGCGCCCCTCTCGGGAATCGGTTGAAGAAGAAGAAGAAGAAGAAGAAGAAGAAGAAGAAGAAGAAGAAGAAGAAGAAGAAGAAGAAGAAGAAGAAGAAGAAGAAGAAGAAGAAGACGACGACGACGACGCACAAGAATCGGATTGTCTGGACATGAATAATATAGCTGAGATAAAAAATATTAGAAGCATGGGCATTTACATATATAATATACATAAGTTATGTTAATACACGTTTAAAATAGTGTAACTGTGAAATTGGAAAATAAAATTGAGTTTGACAAACAACACTACAAGATATATTTTTACTTTTGATATGAAAGAAAATGTCAGAATGGTGACAATTAGTAGACTGTTGTATAAAGAACGCAACAGGGTACTGCTATAACTTACGATATGAATGAATATAGTGGAGACAGTTCCAGGAGAGTCTGAATGACGCATAAGATGTCTTCCCAAAATTTGTAAGGCTACTGATATTTGTATTCAAAATGTCTATTATCGAAATATAAGGTCGAATATATGCTTCATATATTTATAATGGGGAAAATGTTCTTGCGTTTGTCTAGAAGTTGATATATTTATGTCTTCTACAAAACAAAATAAGTATATATTATATATATATGCTAGAAGAGCAATTAACAAGTTTATGTCTACAACAGATCTTATTTTCATTCGTACCAATAAATATATTTTCAAAAGCCCGGTTGGGATCTATGAAGACATCAATATGTCTGAAACTGTTATATTTCATGATCTATTGAATTTTGTCTATATCTTCGAGAAAATATTTCAAAACTTGTCCACTGTGATTGAAACAAAAAACTTAGTGGCACAGCATCTGACATAATATAAGAGAAACAAATGTGAGACAGAAAGAAAAATAGTCAGAGGAATATAATAATAGTATAAAAAACATATATAATGAATGATAATTAATGTAAGTATATAAATACTGTAGTATACAGATCTTAAGACAGTTGACAAAGACTCATATATATAACTAAATAAAAAAAACTTTTAATGTTAACATAAGATTATTTTCATATAAGTAAATATGGTTTTGTGCAACAAAGTTAACTTTATTTTCATATAAATGAAACATGTAAATTGAAATAGATATCATGCAAGTGATCAATTGTGAGTGAAAAGTTGGAAAATTAAATAGAAATATTGGGGAAACTAATAAGAACGGAAACACTAATAATTGTTTTTACTTTTGGCACAAGACCAGCAATTATTCCAGTGCATTACTGGTACTTAATTGTATCGACCCCATAGAGATGAAATACACATTTACCCTCGGCGGGATTTGAACTGAGACTGTAAAGAGTGGTAACTCTATGCTGCAAAGTATAGCGTCCGACCCTCTACCGATAATGCTAATCCACGGCCCATGCCAATCCTATGTCCAAAATGTTAAAATATAAAATCTTTTTAGATGGTTCAAACACGTGTAACTATGTTAGCCTAGTATAAAATTCCACACTAGCTTCACAAACATCTACCTTTGTATGTTTAATAAGCTATAATCTCTCAAAGTATTAGTAATTTCTGATACGGAATAGTGCCTAAAAATGATTTGTCATGAATTACTATTTTAAATAGAGAGTAGATAGGCCCGTAAAACTTCTGCGAATTTAAATGCACTTATTATTTCTATTTTGATGCCCAGATTACAGACCTTATAACGTTGTTTTTTTTATTTTACATATTACACATACGACTTCGATTTCGTTCTACAGATAAATTTCTCACAACATAACAAAGATAAAGGTTTTCTTGATGTTAATAAGTATAGTTTCTTATATCCTAACGCTTTTAGAAATTGTAATGAGCAAACAACTCAATAAATGGACCCAATATTAGATTATATACTATATCGATACTCGAAGAATGAAAGGAAAAATTAACATGAACAGAGCAATAGCAGTAATACGACAGAGCAGCAACAACAAATTATTTATTACTGGCAGTGGTACCCGGCGTTGCACAGGATAAGGTAGTTTGGAAGGCGGGCCGCCAAAGACCTAATCGTTGAAAAAATGCATGCCTCGACAATATGTAAAGAAAATAAACCGAATACTCTGATGGCTGGATAATCTTTAAGATTTTCCTCGGTGAAGCAGGAAAAATGCAGGTTTTCACCTAATGCGAGCCCTAGCGGATCAAGAAAATGAATGTCTTCATGTGAATAATATGCCTTTAAATTTCGGGAAAATCGGCTAGACGTAACGCCTAAAACGCAAAGCTGAAAAAATGAAGTTTTTCACCTAATGCGGGCTCCATTAAAAGTTGGATTTTCTTTGCTCACGGTATGACGAAGAGACTGACTAATACATAGGCTTTCATTTTTAGTGTTGTGTGAAATATATAACCGCCTTCGCTAAGCTTAATATTGCCACAACTACGGCTGGCAAAGAAGTAAGGGTCTGGTGGTATTCAAGTAAGCAACACTGTGGCTTAAAACGTGAGGAAGAAGTTGTGTGCACTTACCAACTGTTTGGGGAATGAGTGTGAGATTTGTCTTGAGCAAAGGTGGCAGAATAACCGAGGCAGCAGACAACAGACATACAGACATATATAAGGGCGCAACGCTATATGGATGTATCTATCTAAAAAGAGAAAGACTAAGAATTGTAGAGAGATATCGCTAAATCGCCTAATGCGGTCCCTAGGGTATGGAAAATTTGAGATTTCTTTGGCTCAGAATAGCCTTGAAACTTAAGTATTACATGTGTAAAATTTGAAAAAATCGGTCTAGTACTTCTCTAGTTTTAGGGATTCTAACTCACACACACACAAACAGACATCCTCAGTTTTATAGATTAATATTTCTGTATTGGCTAGTAGAGCAAAGCAAAAGGTACAGTACAATATTTACATAGAACCTGTAAAAAATTGTAGATAACAATAGTGTGCAGCATCACCCAGGGACGTTCGCGAACCCCACAGATCCGAATTCACCATGATCGCCGAGAGCATACTAACAAGATCGAACTGGTGCATGCTCACTGTAGGCACATTCACTTGGGCTATCCTTGCTACATTCACCCACCGTTTAACAAATGTAATGTGTCCAGCACTTACCTCTCTACTTCTACCTCATGCAACTAGGATATGTCCGTTTGACAACCCTTCCTTGCTTGTAGAGTTTATCTCGAAATCCAGGCCAGGAATTTCTGAAAATTATCTATAGACACCGGACAGAAGATCTTCCGGAACACACCGAGTAGTTCGTTCCTGTGGACGCCTAGAATCTTCCCGTGAACATCGTGGAAATTTCCCATCATTAGTCCTGAATATAACGCTAGCGTGTAATTCCCATTTTGCGTGTGGATCGTATCAACCTAGAGGTCTGTATCGAACCGGACCACGAATAACGTCACCGGTCCTTTTGCCCAAGCAGTGAGGTGACTGTCGAATGGCATGCATTTGCAAACCAAACACCCTATCCGGCTTGATTTTCGCTCCCATCAACATCTCATTCTTCTATAAGAAGTTGCCAAACAACTTCCTATCCGAAGTGTTCGAAACCATCACGGTGCCGTCGTTCGTGTACGCTGACGCAGCCCCCTCAACGTTCCGGCTCGAGCAGGATATCCCTTAAATAAATTCAGCTTTAATGGCTCCATTTTCAGCATATACAGAATTGGGAGAGAGGGCATTAATGAAAGACCCTGTACGCGATTTGAAACGGTTCCGATGGGTGGCCACATATTCTGTCCACCGAGCAGAGGCTGCATTCAATTGTAGCCCTTCAGCGTCTGGAGTTGGCGTCAAACCTGGCTGCCTTGAAAACATAATCCATGTATCGGCGGTCGACCTTATCTCAAGCTTTCAATTGATCTAAATTCATTAGAGGCCCAAGGAAACAAGGTCTACTCCTTACCCACTTTATGATGTTTTCGCTGGAGGTGGGTGTTGTCATATATATATATATACACGTAGTTCAGATTGCACATTTTAGGCGCCAACCTCACTGCTAGCATTTTCTTCGAAATATTAATATCTTAGGCAGGCTGGAACGAATGTGACGGTGACGAGGTGTAGCAACAAAGCGGTCAATGACTGACGCAAGATATTTGATTCCAAGTAGAAGTGTGCGATTATTCTGCGACAATTCCATTTAATGTTCAGGGGCGATGATAGTTCAGAAGAAGAGGAGGGTTTAAGAGTATATCCGGATGCTCTGCCATGGTTCTAGGTGATGGAGGCGGAGGTTTGCGAAAATACGATAGCAACTAGTGATATAGGTGATGCAATGGCTATTTGCATGATAGGCACATCATCTGAATTGGATGGTCTACGCTATGAGCTATACACAAACATGCCCGATTTTTTCGGCGACATCCTAACTGATGCCTACAGTAGAACGGTTGATAAAAGCAGAATTTAAGATTTTCGCCGATGGATTGGCGGATGAATTGGCGAGGACGTTGGTGCTTGTCGTCGGTGGTCTTGTTGGGGAGGCAGAGCCAAAATCCATACCTGACTGATCCATCCATGAGGGCCTCCACTAGCTTATAGAGAGAGTGGCTAAGGAACATGTAGCGGGTGGGGCTCTGATCAATGTAGATCAATTGAAAGCTTTTGATAGGATCGAACAACGCTACAGTCAAAGCAGTCGGCTCCGCACACATTTACGTAAACTGGATCACTGTAATGCATAAATTCTGTAATACATAAGTAGTGTGGTTAGAGTGAAAGATCACCTTTCATGAACCGTTCAAAATAATGCGCTCTCCCCATTAAGGCTTTCCCCTCTCGTCTCTTTTGTATGTATTCAGTCGCGAGCCATTAGTACATAAAATGAACACGTTGATGGGCATATCCTGTTCGTGAGACAACTGTATCAGAAAATGCTGACGACGTCAACCTTGTGGTGTCGAACTCGAAACATATTTAGATGATCGCAATCTCTCTCAGGGAGCACGAAGTGGTAACAGGAGCAAAGATTAACAAGGAAACATCGTTGGGCCAACGACGGCGTCTGCTGCCGTGCCGGTTAAATTGCTCGGGTTTGGGATTGGACGAGACATTCAAATAGACAAAACTTGGTATGAAGTATCGTGCAGAGGCAGTTCTGTTACTCGGCAATGGGCCCAGAGGCAGCTAGCTCTGAACAGTCGAGTTGGTGAACGTATAAATTTGCGCTCGTTATCCAATACCGCTTGACCAAGCTGTAATGTACTGGTCGACGTCTCACTAAACTGGGGCACTGTGAAAGAGAGAAGCAATGTATATCCTGTCGACACCCATATGCACTGAGGCTGCAACATCTCAAACAAATGTGGTCACCATTCGCCAGCCACATTTTACCCCTACTTGTCCCCTTAATAGAACTGCAGTCCAGAGTCAAGCTATGACTGAGATATAGCTAAAAGACTGGAATGTATCCAATTACTCACAACCCTCGATTAATCTGGCAGTACGATCGGTTGAAACTCCACAGTAGCGTCCTTTAGAGTGTTTGTGCGTAAACAACGTCGAAGTTTTGGGGGAGAATTTAGGCTTTGACGAAAATCAACTAACCACACTGTCTCAAAGGATTTTCAGTCCATGTTCCCTGGATCATTTGCCGGAATCCTTCGCCCGACAGTGCTATCGAGGAGCTTTGCCAGTTAGAGATAAAATCTATAGGGATGCAAATGCCATCAGCCTGGTGTGTTCGGGATGTGCACAGGGTGACGAAACGGTGCTGATTCGCGCTCATTAAGTGTCCGAGCAGTGCTGACTTGTGAGACACCAGTGTGCGGGCACTTGCCCTAGTAGTCAGGTTGACCATGGCGTTTTATGAGCTTTTTCACAACTGACACTCAGAATCTCTCCACTTTTCAGGAATTTGTTATGTTTTATTTTAAAATGAATATTTTCTTAGTCTCTGTAATAAATTATAATTTACACACACAAAAAAAAAACTTCGCTATAATTCCCCGTGTCATCCTATGTCATCTGAAAGATTTCCTTAATGTGAGCCCTATGGGGTTAATGAATAAAAGATTATTAGCATTGGGTAATGCAAAGACCGAGTGAGAGCACTTGGAGATTAGAACGTCTTCAAGCGCTCGCAGCCCTCAGCCAATAGGGATGTGCCATCGGTAGAAACTTCAACTTAAAATTCTATAGTATATTAGTGGAGATTAAGAACGACGACGACCTTGGGGAGTTCTGGACATTGACGAAAATCAAGTAACAACAATTTTCCAGAGTATCTTCGGTCCAGTGTCCATGGATAACCTCCAGAATTCTCTGTGATGGCAGTGCTACTGAAGGAGATTTACTAGTTCGAGATAAACTCTACAGGCATTGCGACGAAACCATCCTACATGCACTCATTAAGTGTGCGAGTATTGCTGATATGTGGGTTTATGTCACGCACCATCTGTCACGTGTCGGACAGATTGTGAAGGTAAATGGAATTTAGAAATATTATTAACATAGAGAGCCAGTCACATTTAAATATGTTTTCCTCATTTAAAAGGCCTCAATTCTCTGGGAATTTCAGGTCACAACTATACTTCACTTTTGAATGTATCTTCATCTACTGCTTATTCCACACCTGCCACATTAGAACTAGAGTAAATGTTGGGTATATTTCCAAAATATATAATAATGAAACATAGATGTAAGAATATTCAACTGAGAACAATATTCTGAATCAAACTCGTCATTATTTTTATGTTCAAGGGCTTTAATATGAGATATGTTGTCCAATTATGGAATAACCGCTCATGTATATATGTAGATGTAGCAATGTTCAATAACATCCAACGTATCATCTAAAACAATTATGATATCAAATATATGAAAAAAGAAATAATATAAAATAAGAATCTGTTGTTTTTTTTTTGTGAATTAATGTTTTCTTTCCACTTGAACTCAAATCAGTATTAATTTGCATGCCTGACCAATCGTTCAAAATGACGTTTACATGTTCTCCGATATCTTATTTTTTGTTTCCTGATGTTCATTTTGTTTGTTTCTTAGATAGGAAATATGCCCTATTCTCGCATTTGCTTGATTTGTTTAATGTCATATCTGCAAATTCATATTATTACTTTATATATTCAGAGTAATATATGATTTGTTTAATGTCATATCTGCAAATTCATGTTATTACTTTATATATTCTGAGTTATATATGATTTGTTTAATGTCATATCTGCAAATTCATATTATTACTTTATATATCTGAGTTCAAATCCCGCCGAGGTTAACTTTGCCTGTCATCCTTACGGGGTCGATACACTGGGATAATTGCTGGCCTTGTGCCAAAAGTAGAAACAATTATTACTTTATATATTGTTACTTTTGTTTTGCTCTTCACACAACAGTTAATATTTGTTATTAAGGCTGAAATACTTTCTGTCGTTTGAATGATGAATATTCTTTTTCTTCATTGTGTTGCGTTCAACAAAATAACTCGCTCTTTTTCTTATTTAATTTTGTCTTCATATTTTGTCATTCCCTTGCCGAATTTCTGCTATTAATATTTGTTCTTCAAGATCTATTTATCAGAAACAAAAACAGGTTATTATGATTGGTGTGTTTTTATCTAATGCTATTTCGAAGCATCTTCAGAAAAATGGTTTCATCTTGTTTCAGAGTGAAGTTTGTTTGTCTTATTTTATATCATATTTATCTGAATTATAAACATTTTTTTGTTTTGAATGTTTCTCATTATAGCCGGTTTGACATTCCGATGAGTTTTTTTGAGTTTTTTACTATAAATACTAACATTCCCTTTCCAACATGTTCACACCTCTTTTGTTCCATCTTATTTTCCATCTGAGTTTCTCAGTCAAGGTAAATGCAAATAATTAGTGTAATATAATTATTTTTCCTGAATAAATAAAGGATTTGAAATTTACCTTTCGGCATATATTTAGCAAGTCTAACATAGGTTGAATTGTTTCACAAATGTATATATTTACAGTGATATAGCTACAGTTTTACATGTATTAAATATGCAGGCAGCTAGCATTAGAATAAGGTTTGAATGTAGGTTTTATTCCTAGTATCCGCTAACTTGTAGTGTAATATAGACCCGAGTAAGACCTTACCAACCATTCACTCTTCTGTTTCGTTAGCAAACGTTATGCAATACATACATTCACTTTTTTAAGATATGTACTCACAGCCTCGTACTCACTCCCTCGTTGGCAACTGTTTTCATTATGGCATCATGTCCATCTGCAAATACACCTACGATACATATGTATATATATATATATTGATATCACCTTGACCGACCAGTCTATCGGGCACCATTCGGCGCCGCTGATCACAGCACGTGCTGTTTTAGCCATAAGATGACGCCATCCCACTGGCTGGGCGGGCAGGCCGTAAGTCTTCTCCACTTTTGCCCGACCCCACCTTGAATACTGTTGTCCACTGTGGTCACCCCAACGAAACAAAGTATCATGAAAGTTGAAGCACCCCAAAGGTCAATTACAAAGAAGATAGATGGCATGACAGGCCTTGACTATTGGAGTCGATTAGAAAAGCTCAAACTTTATTCTCTTCAACGTCGACGTGAGCGCTACATTATCTGTATGATGTGGAAAATATTCCATCAGCTTTGCCCAAATGATGTTGGCATCACCTTTAGTGTACCCACAAGGCTTGGGCCCCTTGCTATCCGAGACGACAAAAATCTCACTCGCATCACATAACAACAATATGTCACAATTATTTCACCTCAATTGGCCCTGAGCTCTTTAACATTACACCAAAACACATCAAAGCAGACACAGACCCCATCAAGTTCAAGAAGTATTTGGATAAATTCCTTCAATAAATCACGGATAAGCCTCCTACACCCGGATATGCCGCTGTAAACAATAACTCTCTGCTCGAGTGGGCCATGGTGCCCAAACACTAATTTGTAAGACTTCGCCAAGTGGTGCTATTAAGTTAGACATGGCCTGGGCCAATACTGGCCGAAATCTTTTCAAAGTTAACAAAGTTATAATATATATATATATATATATATATATATATATATATTGTTATACTTGGGGAGGGTCATATTTGCGTAATATTGCCAGAATTAATAACAGAACACACTCACTGTTTGGTTGGTTTTCGCTTCTCGCTGTCTTTTATATCTGCGATCTAACTTACTCGGTCCTCAATGTTGCCATTGCCTGACCGACGGTCAAAATAATACAGACACAATATAGACACAAACACATATATATAGTTTACATAATTTACATAAATCTTTCGTTGCACATCTGCAACATCGTCAGTGGTGTTATATTCTTTGTTCCTCCTGTTGTGTTGTATGTCTACGCCCTTTTTTATTCAGTCTGTCTATATATATATATATATATATATATATATATATATATAAATTTTAGTACAGCATAGACGAAGATCTAGTATACGGCCAAGCAAGCGTGTATGCTTATTCGGTTTGTAGCTTTAGCACTCAGATGAGGTAAGACCCCAGAGTATAACATTATGTTCAGACAGCTTAGCAAATTAGATATAGCAGTCGGCAGTCCGACCGCATCACTAGAGCAACGAAAATACAGGACCCAGGTGAAAATTTTATATATATATATATATATATATATATATACATATTTATTTAACTGCTCTGTAAAACAACTGATGTTCATACATTGAGCTATTTCTCTTACTGGTAATAAGGTAATTAAGAAATTACTGATCTTCCTGTTTATAGATGTTTATACTATATACATAACTATAAATAGTATTATTATTATATATATATATATCTAATAATACAACCACACGATACAACTTAAACTGAACAACCACCACAGCTACACACCATCATACAACAACCGC
>OZ024743.1:156606425-156806425 GCA_964016885.1 Eledone cirrhosa
GGCAGTCGCAGAATGCGCATCAACACGAGATATTTCTCTCCACAAAGTTCGATTACCAACAGCAGAATTCAAAGAGCAAAGATCAAGTCCTGTCCATAAGTTGACATTATCAAGCCTTGGTTTTTGCTGCCGGCCTCTGCTCCTCTTACCAGCCAACCTTCCTTCCAGGCATAACCTACTCACACCATGAGTTGATATTTTTATAGAACCGTATCATTTTAGTACTCTTGACTTTAGAATTGACATAATTGGTCTGAGTTTGGTAATGTTGAGCAACTCACTGATACAGCTACGGTTGCTGAGTTGCTTGCCGATCATAAGTTTCATGATGTGGTTCTGGCATTTAGAGAGCTTCTGAAGTGACCTTGCCTTCCAATTAACACAGTCAAAACCATATAATACAACTGGTAGGATGTACGTGTCTTATCCTTAGATCTTAGCCAAAGATCAAGCCGTAGCTATCCGCAAATATATAACTGGGATTATATTATCTATTCATCATTCTATAATTTGAGACAACAAATTGTGAATTGCTAGAAATGTGGCCCTATGTTAAAGCAAGTTAAATGACAACATACATGGTCGTCATTTTGCTTGACTCTGATTGTTTTTATCTACATTCTGTTATAGTTGATTTTGATGAGGCGGTTTAGTCACGTCTTACAAAAGTCAAATTGTCCATAGTTATTTTACTTTCACAGAGAAACTATTAATGTTTACTTTATAAAATGTAGTCTTCTTTGAAAGAGTAGGGTGTGATTCAACAGAGAGGCAGATAAAGAGGGAACATTTAGGCCATTACTGTACTGGCAATTTATATATTGATCTCATGGGTATTTGAACTCAGAGCAGTAAGAGGTGTTTGAAATGAATGCCACAATGTATTCTATCCAGTGTTCTACAAAACATTCTATTCAGTGCTTCGCTGCCTTTACACACAAATATACACGCACACTAACCCAGATTTTTATATGAAGCAATAATGGTAAATTGAATCAACAGTCGATCTCTATGAATAATGGCTTTTAGTCTTAACATTTTTAGTAAGCACCAATGCACCTTCTTCGGGTACCCAGTATATATTGCTGATGACCACAGTATATATCGGTTGCTTATAATCCAATTCTCTAATATACGATACATGGTTTGTCAAGAAATTAGAACTTGATCCAGTAATGAAAATGTATGTTTTCGTTATCTTTGTATTTATTCATTTAGTTTTTATCGATGGAAAAATGCATGATGTAAAGTAAATGATATTTCTCATTATCATTACATAGATTTTAATACTTACTTGTCTAAATTAGGCCTTCCAGACAGTGACCAAGTCATCATAAATGTTGGCAGTGTGTACTCAATATTTAGGAATCAATTTTGCTTCCTTTTCTGATTTATTTATAGATAAATTTGTTATTTCTAGCTGTTATATATACTACGTAGAGGTTTCTTCGTTGTTTCACGCATACATTTATTGTTTAGGGAAGTGTAACTATAATGCTATGATAAGCACGAATGGTAAGTGCTTATGGTGATGAACTCAACTAGTAAATAGATCAAGAATTAAAACCATCAACACATAAATGAAAATTTATCGGCAAATTACTATAGAAATAATTCGAGTGTGAATAATATATATCCAAAATTAATTTGGGTGATATTTTTAGCATATAAACGCATTATTGTTGCTAATTTTCTGTTTATATCATATATTCCCTCCTTTACCGTTGTCTATTTCGTTCTCATTCTAATTTATCAAATTCTTTAGTTCACAGACCAAAATATGTGTTTATGTTGCGTGCTAAATGGCCTATATTTCAATGGATTTATATTGGTTAATGAGAATAGAATAATTCGCCGTCGTGCTCAGAAGCAACTTATTTTCTTAGATATGAAATAAATATCTAATTAAATTTATTCGAGACACTAAATAATGTTGAGTGCCTTTATGAAAATAGAGTATGCCAGAAAAAAGTATGCATATGTTGATTAATTGTAATAATCTGAAACCGCGATAGATTTCCCAGGAAAAATATGGAATGTATATTTTTTTGTATATACTAGTAGACCGAAACGCGTCGGGAGAAAGGAGGAAGAGTTACGTACAAGGTCTCAATATATAAGTATGAATGATGAATGTTAATGCTGAATTAATGAATGATGAATTTTAATACATAAACGTATTAACAAAGAGAATCATAATCTTAATGATGTTTCCAACATCGATGATTGGTGATCGATACTGATTGCTTTATTCGATGGTGAACATTCTGATTCTCTGAAACTGATCTGCGTAGTATGTATGTAAGTACAACAATATTTTATCATCAAAGATTATATTTTTCAATTTGTATTTAAATCTACATATCAATTGCTGTATATATATATATATGTATATTTAAATATAGTGTGGGTAGTTCTATGGGTTACCTTCGGACAACCACTTGCGAAACGCGCGTAACAAGTCGATACACAATAAATATCTTTTACATGTAAATGAAACTTCCTCATTTTTATTATTATTATTATTATAATTGCATTTATCTTGCTTTATGTTCATACGAGTTATCACCAAGTCACAACCGGTGAACTCAAGAGACAACAAGGTCCGCCATGTTCAAGAAAGAACCTACATACTCACACATGCATCTTTAATGTTTAGACTTGTGATGTACTTTTATTGACAGAATCTTCCTTAGTATATGGGCAGTTCCCATTAGTATTATCTTTTGTGTTTCTCCTATACCCGGGTTTCCTGGGATTTGCGATAAGTAATCATTAGACCCCTTAGGTATCATTCCCAGAGCGCCTACAACAACTGGTATTGGTTTAGTTCTCAATTTCCACATTTTTTCCAATTTCTACCTCCAGGTCCTTATACTTGCTCAAGTTTTCAAATGTTTTTATAGATACATTCTTGTCTATTGGAACAGACATATCAATTAGCAGGCATACCCTCTTTTTAAAGTCCTTCAATATTATATCAGGTCTATTTGCATCTATAGGTCGGTCTGTTTGGATGCTAAAGTTGCACAAGATTGAGATGTGATCTTTTTCAAGTATGGGAGGTGGTTGAATCTCCCACCAATTCTTTTGATGGGGCAGGTCAAAATGCTTACACATTATCCAATGTATGTATTGTGCAGCTCTGTCATGCCTGTTTAGGTATTCGGTTGGAGCTATAGGACTGCACATTGAAATTATATGGTCAATGGTCTCTGGTTGTTTTTTGCATACACGGCATAATGGGCTGCATCCATTTTTTATTATGTTGGCTTGGTCATTTTTTGTTGGCAGACACTGATCTTGTGCTGATATAATCAGTCCTTCAGTCTCCGATTTCAGTCCAGAGGATGCCAACCACTGATGGCTTAAAGTTTTGTGAACATGTTAGCTCGCTCTAGGTATTTTCCATACAGAGGCTTTTCTTGCCATTTCTTAGCCAGTTTCTGTAGCAGTTCTTTCTTTGCAGTTACTTTTACCTGCGTTGCTTTTTCTGTGTTTTCCATTTCAGCAGTAAATGGGATTTCTGAAATTTGTAGTCCATTACTGTATCTTTGTGCATCTTTTGTAATGGAATATGATCTTTTGATGCTTTCGTGTTTCAAAACGAGTTTGATCATCCAATCATGTGATTCCCTTAGATATGTAGATAATCCAATTGTTGCAGTTTTCAACGCAATGTCTAACTAGATTAACCCCCGTCCTCCTTCTTTCCTAGGGAGATATATTCTATCAATATCTGCCTTAACCATGCATTCTGTGCATGGTTAAGAATTTTCAAATGTTTGTATCGAGCCTACGGATCTCTGTGCTTGACCAGTTGATGACATTGTAACTGTAGGTTACTACTGGTATGGCAAGCGTGTTTATGGCATCGATCCTATTCCTTGCAACAAATCCGTTCTTAAGATTGCTCTTACTCTGCGGTAACATTCCTTCCTTATCCTTTCCCTCATTGTCGAGTAATTGATTCCGTCTCCTTCACAAACACCAAGATATTTGTAAGTTTTTTCTTGATCAAATTCTCTTATCACGTTCACCCGATCAGGATTAATGTCTGAACTCTTCAACAGCTTTCCTTTGGTGAACGTTGCCTTGGCGCATTTATCTAGTCCAAACTCCATTTTAATGTCATCACTGAACTGCTCCACAGTGAATAATAGCCCTTGCAATTGTTCATCATTTTTTGCAAATAGTTTCAGGTCATCCATGTAGAACAAGTGATTAATGGTTTTGTCATAGACTTTATATCCATGTTTTGTTTCATTGAGCATTTTACTTAATGGTATAAGGGTGAAGCAGAATAAAAGCGGTGATAAAGAGTCACCCTAAAAAATTCCACAATTAATATTAACTTCTCCAGCTTCCAGTGATTTTGTTTCACTATTCAAAAGGAGTGTCGTTTTTCATGTCTTCATACTGAATGACAAGAACCTCCTGACAACGGGGGATATTTTGAAATTATCTAAACATTTTTCAATCCAACTGTGTGGCAAACTATCGAATGCTTTTTTATAATCTATCCAAGCAATCGATAGATTTTTGTGTCTATTATGACAATATTCCAGTATCATTTCGTTAACCAAAAGCTGATCCTTACAGCCATATGAGCCTCGTTTACATCCGTTCTGCAAGTTATCGGTCTGTAATTTCTGGGATTGTTTGTCTCATCATTCTTCGGAAGCAGGAATGTAATGCCGTTAACTAGCCATGATGGTATCTTTTCTGGCTCCTTAACTATTTCATTGTAAAGTTGGGCTAACAGCTCATGAGACTATGTGAAGGCATTTATCCAAAAATGTTGTATTTTCTCTTTTCCTGGAGATTTCCATTTGCTGGTTTCTCTTAGAGCCAAGCGCAACTGTTCAACTGTTATATTTTCCCATATTCGTTCCTGAAGGTGAGCAGTATCTTTCATTTGTCTGTCTATCCATGGGGCATGTATGTTATGAACTTTTTCTTCGGAACAGATCTTTTCCCAGAATTCTTGCACATCCTCCTTGGGTGGTATTGATTTAGCAGTTATTGTTGTCTTACCAATTTTTCTGTAGAACTTTATTTGGTTGTTTTTGAACATATTATTGTCCTTATAGAATCTAGAACGTTTTTCAAAGCGCCTTATACGAGCAGCTTTGGCCGACACGTTTTGCTTGATTATTTCTATCAGCATGTCTATGTCACTTGTTGATTTTATACTGTACTTTCTTTTCAATTTATTATTATTATTATTATTAATATTATTATTATTATTGAATGCTATGGTTGACGGAGGCTCGGCTCTGTAAGGTATTGTAAATTTTGAACACTATAACAATTGTAAATTGTTTAAAACTTTAACGAACTTGTAGACAAAAACACCCTCCTCCTCGTGAGAGGGGTCTTTCTGCCCGTTATTTGGCCCTTCGGAGTTAAATAACTGCTTATTGGGGTTTTGTACCCAATATTTATTTTAAACAAAAAAAAAACAACATGGCTCCGAAAAAGAAATTTCATAGGTCACTCCCACTCATTCCGTCTTCTTCTTCCTCAATAATCACTACAGCAGAGAGAAGATTGTCTCTCTCCCTCCCTTCTCTTTCGCAAGCGACGAAAGAAAAGAAAAGTCTCGTGCAAAGCGTGCAATGTTTCTCCACGACGACGACGACAGCGACGAAACAGGTGTGCGGGAAATACGAAAACCCATTTCATTCGTCTGACGTCAGGAATAATAGCAGTAGCAGCCGTAATAACAACAGCAACAGTGACAATGAAAACAACAGTAGCAGCCGCAACAGCATCACCAGCAGCATAAACAACAACAGCATTAGCAGCAGCAACACCAACAACAACCACAGCAACAGCGGCGGAGGCAGTAGTCGTAGTACCTGCAGCAACAACAAAGGTAACAGCAGCTCTGACGACAACAACAACAACAGCAGCAAAGAAAAACCAATCTCATTTGCAGGTATTGCGAAAAACTTGGAAACAATCCTCATAACAAATGAGGAATTAGAGGAAGCGAAGAAGATGGTGACAAAGACTGGACACCGAACAATCTGCAAGGCAGCGGAAAAATGTTTCGAAACCCAACAGCACTGTACGGTCACGTACCGTACAGTAAGTACAAAATCCCGTAGGGTGGAAAGAGCCACAGAGGCTCAAATACAAAAAGCCTTGGGGTCTGTGTGGCAGCAGAAAACGCACATCACCCGAGGAAAAAAGTATGCCACCGTAGACGTACTTTTTGCCACACCCCAGGAGGCAAAGGCCCAATCCGTAGTGACCCTAAGGAGCGAGTAAATGGTGTTGGTGCCCTCCTACTGCGGGCAAACAATTGTGAGGGTCAAACTGACCCCCCCCCCCGGGATGGCCCCTTCTTGGCTGGGCGCGTCTGTCCTTGTCGGATTCGAGGACAAAACAACTGTACTGCATGTACAGAAAAACGTAAGAGAAGATTGGGTTGGCACCTCCATTGAGATGCTAATCCAAACCCACCAGGAGTGCATCGAAGCTATCCCGGATGTGATAGACTTCGATAACGGCACTCAACTGCCCATAAGTGTTGAAGGAAAACGCCCGAAATGCTTTCGCTGTGGATCGAAGACTCACCTCAGGGCCTTCTGCAACGAGAAGACCCTGAGAAAGGAGAAAACCCCCCTCCTTCCGAAACCGGCTCCACGGCTACCAGCAACAGGACAAGCGGCAACCAGGAACGACAGGTCCGTGGCACCCATACCCACGCCATGGAAATCAAAAACAGCAGCAGCAGTGGAATATTAACAACAACAACAGCAATACCAAATGCAGCTGAAACAGAGACTCCAGTGCAAACATCAACAACAACAACAAGTCAAAGAGTGGTGCTGGTACCCCTTCCCGACCTCACAGAATCAGACATGGAGTGTGAGGTGGGAGAGGGATGGCAAAAAGTCGTAAGAAGGCACAAACGCAGAAGCAGCGCATCGTCGCCTTTGAAAAGTGAGGAAAGAAATGAGAAAAGGGTAAAGTCTACTGCAAAGAGACCCACAGCAGCAACACCACCAACACCATCACCACCCACACTAGCACCACCATCACCACCGGCGACAACTCCACCGCCAACAACACCTTCAACACCACCACCACAAGCACCAACATCGCAAACACAACAACAAAACACACACACCCAGCAACAACGACAAGAAAATAGCAGAACCACACCCCACCCCCAGAAAAACAAATGCACGGCAATAAATACACACAACAACAAACTAATGACTTACATAATTGAACACACAGACATTTCACAACAGGACTACATAATACCAGCACCAATCAAAACGCCAACTAACATAAGACTGCTAAAAATAGCACAGAAACAATACACGAACATTAAAACGAAATTCCCCAACGCAGTTGGTGATTTCAGGGACCTAGGAGGAACTAACAATCGAAGAGTATATTCAGACATTCCCATAGAAGAGCCGACGACCAGCCGAAGGGACGATTCAACGGTCCCTTCACCAGACGATCAAGTGAAAAGGGATGTAAAAACCATCCCTCCTCTACCAAAAGTACGGTAAGTGGTCTTTCCCATCTTTTCCACTCTATTTTAAACATGACCTCACTCAGAATAGGCAGCATAAATGCGCGTGGCTTGGGGTCGTCATGGAAGCAGGGTCACCTGCTCAACGACCTCAGGTCACTAAACATAGATGTAGTGGACATCAGCGAGACCAGAATCTCCGAAGCACGGGTCTTCGCACCGATCTTCGGCGGCTACGATGTGTACGCATCTCCCAGCCGTCCTGGATCGGGGGTAGGAGTTGCTGTGCTTTTTCGGAGAAGTTTGGATCTCGCCATACGGGCCATCTTCCTGGACCCAGAGGGTAAGCTGGTGGTGCTGGACGTGACCAGCGGAGACGGGCAAGCTTTCAGGCTAGTGGCCGTCTATGCCCCGACAGGAGCACGGCGGCCTGATTTCTTCCGGCGTCTGGAGACCTTTCTTGGAACGTCCCGCTCTTTAGTGTTAGTGGGCGACTGGAACGGGATCTTAGATGCACGCTGGGACTGTGTGGGATTAGCGGATAGGAGTGGAGGGTGCAAGAGCCTCACCAACCTGCTCAGGCGTTTTGAACTGTCTGACAGGTACCGATTGGATTTCCCGAATGTGCCAATGTGGACTTGGACAAATCGCATAGTGTCATCCAGATCATATCTAGATAGAGTATTTTGTAGGGAAATAGATAGGTCTAGCATAGGCTGTCCACAATTCAAGATAGTCAGCTACACGGACCACAAATTCGTGATCTGTGTGCTTCACTTAGATAGGCTTCATAGACGAGGACCCGGCTACTGGAAGCTAAACGCGTCCTTACCAGCGCGCAAGGCCTACAGAGACCGGATTAGCGAACTAGTTAAGCGGGCGTTGACGGGGGCCATCGTCA
Source organism: Eledone cirrhosa (assembly GCA_964016885.1). Lineage (NCBI taxonomy): Eukaryota > Metazoa > Mollusca > Cephalopoda > Octopoda > Eledonidae > Eledone > Eledone cirrhosa. The sequence goes on from OZ024743.1 coordinate 156,614,831, forward strand.
ACAACAAGTGGTGGCTTGCTCTGAAAAGAGCGATTAGAATAGAATCCATAAGGTTTAGTAAGGCGTTCGCAATACAGAAAAATAGAGCAGAGGGAGAACTAGTTAGAAAATTAGACGAGGCGCTTAGCAAAGGCATTGCGACCGACGTGCTTGCGGCGAAATTGGCCCTTGACCAATTCTTCAATGCAAAGCACGAAGGCTGCGTTGTCACAGCAAGGGTGCATGCTTTCAGACACGAGGGGACGAAAGCCGTTCAATGGGCCCGAGTGGCGGAGGCGCGTCGTGGCAACAAAGCCACGATCCGGTCTTTGGTGGACCACGATGGGCGCATATCCCGGGAAAATGTGGGAAGCTTTTCAGCGACACTTCGCTCAGCTGTTCGGGGGCAGCGGTGGGCCGGGTCGAGGGATGGACTTTAGTGTCTACCTCGACGGACTGCCGCGGCTCTCGGCCACTGAGGCTACGTGTTGCGTAAAGCCGATAACAGCTGCTGAAGTAAGGGAGGCATAGACTGGCTGCACAAGGGGTAAATCGCCTGGTTTGGATGGTCTGCCCTATGAACTTTACGTACAGATGCCAGACTTGTTCGGAGGCCTCTTGGCGGACGTCTACTGCAACTGGCAACAGAACGGGAGAATTCCCAGTTCTGTGAGCCGGGGAGCGGTGGCACAACTGAGAAAGGATCCGAACAAGGGGGATAACATAGATAATTTCCGGCCCATAACCCTGCTAAACACAGAGTTCAAGATTTTGGCCCAGGTGCTAGCAAAGAGGTTGGCGCTTGTCGTTGGTGGTCTGGTGGGAGAGGCGCAGACATGCGCCATTCCCGACAGATCCATCCACGACAACCACCACCTCATACGATACATCGTAGAGAGGGTAGCTAAGGAACCTGGCACGGGTGGGTCCTTGATCAATTTAGATCAGTCGAAAGCTTTCGATAGGGTCGACCATCGTTACCTAGCGACAGTCCTGAGGGCGGCTGGCTTTGGGCCCGTCTTCAGAGGCTGGATCGCTGCCATGCACAGCGACATCTGCTCTGTGGTGAGAGTGAACGGTCACCTGTAGGAACCGTTCAACATCATGCGCTCTGTCCGCCAAGGATGTCCCCTCTCGTCCCTCTTGTACGTATTGACTCTCGAGGCATTACTGCACAAACTAGAGACGTTGAGGGGCGTCCCGCGTGAACTAGGATGCGGAAGATCCGTGTCAGCATATGCGGACGATGTCACCGTAGTTGTGTCGAACGCCAAACACATCGAGGCGATCGGCACTACACTAATAGAATACGAAGCGGTGACAGGAGCAATGATCAACCAGGAAAAGTCAGTGGGCCCTCAGCTCGGCACCTGGAGAGGCAGGTCCATGCCGTCCAACAGCGTCGTCGGACGCTGGACGGACGGACCGGTTAAATTGCTAGGGGTCTGGTTCGGTCCGGACCCCCAGTCGGAAAAAAACTGGGACGAGGTGACGAGCAGGGTGGCTTCTCTCACCCAGAAATGGACGGTGAGGAAGCTATCCCTGAAAGGTCGAGCGGAGGTGGCTAACGCGTACATCGCGTCTGTCATCTGCTACCGCCTGACCGTCGTACCTTGTCCTAAGCCCCGCCTGACTGAGCTGGAGCGTTTGCTCTTTCGCTTCTTGTGGAAGGGACGCGCTCCGATGGTCAGGCGGTCCATCTGCTGTCAACACCCGCTACGTGGAGGGCTTGGCATGCCGTGGCTGATGATGCGCAGACACGCGCTCAGGCTACATCTCCACCTCTTCCTCGACGGTGATCAGGTGTGGTCGCCGTTTGCTAGACGCGTTTTTCCCCAGCTCGTCTCCTTGACGGAGCTGCAGTCCTGGGTCAAGCGAAGACCGAGAGGGAGCGCTTGGAGACTGGAATGTCTTCAGGCGCTCACAGCTCTCGACCAATCGGGCAATGTGATCGGTGGAAACTCCACCTTGACGTTCTATAGGGGATTAGTGGAGGGGAAGACCGACGATGTACTTGGAGAAACTCTAGGCGTCAACGAAAATCAACTAGCCAATCTCTTCGGAAGGACTTTCGGGCCGGGGCCTATGGACAACTTCCAGAAATCCCTGTCCTGGCAGTGCTACCGAGGAGCTTTGCCAGTTGGGGATAAACTCTACAGGTATGGAGGTGCCGTCAGCCGGGCATTTCCGAGATGCGCCCAGGGCTACGAAACCGTCCTACATGCACTGGTCCAGTGTCCGAGCATTGCTGACTTTTGGGTTTATGTCGAACACCTGCTGTCGCGTGTAGAACGGATCCGACTATCAGCTGAGTCCATCATGAGGATTGTCCCGCCCTCTTACTTTAGCCGGGAAGGGCAGGCAGTTTTTATCTGTCTGATGGCCTTGGCAAAAGAGATAGTATGGTAGACGCGTCTGAAAGGGCTGAAGACGAGCACTTACCTCTTCGGTGATGCCCTGATTAACTTTTTCAAATTTCACTTGAAAAGGAAAATCATGGAAGAGAGGGAGGTACTCTGTTCCCAGCTTTTTGTTGAAAGATGGGTGAGAGAGGCAAGAATGGCCCGAGTGATTGGACCTACTCTGTAAATTGAAGGTGGAAAACTGGGAGAGGACAATTGCCCTGGTGGTTAGGGTCACCGTGACGATGGCCCTCGGAAGTCTCCCCCCTATTGGGGAATTATTTCATTGTTCTTTTATTACATCCTCTGTTTTTTTGTATATTTTTTACACTCAGAAATGCCCATTTTTACCGTCCTGTATTGTCCTGTACTGTCCTTAATGTCTACTTTGTGTAAACCCTTGTAGTTTTATGAAGAAAGCATTATTATTATTATTATTATTATTATTATTATTATTGTTGTTATTCCTTGAATCTCAGTCATTGATGTTGGTTAACTGGAAAGTCTGTTGGATTGAATATCAAGCCACTACCTGCAGCCTCAGATATTCAGGACGTATCGGAGGGTTCTTGCTGTTCCAAGCAAGCATGCCTTTTGAAGCGTTCCATAAAGCGTGAAGGGGCCGATTTTCTTTAACCATCCCTGGAAACTTTTGGAGATAGTCCCCAGTGCGCCTATGACAATCGGGATCACTTTGACTTCATGGCAGTTCCAAATCCTTTTCACCTCCCACTTTAGGTCCTGGTATCGGTTAATTTTCTCCCTCTCCTTCTCTTGCACTCTCGTGTCGAACGGGCAGGCCACATCCACAATCAGACACGATCTTTTTTCTTTGTCCACAACCACCAGGTCAGGTCTATTGTGTTCCAGTTTTTTGTCCGTCTGTATCCTAAAATCCCACAGCACCTTCACCTGATTGTTCTCCATCACCGCCTCTGGCCTATGCTCATACCATTTCTCAGAATGTGGTAAATTGTTTACTTTGCACAGGTGCCAGTGGATCACCCTGCCCATCACATCGTGTCTCCAGCCCTTATAGTGGGTCTGGGCTAGGTGTTTACACTCGGACACAATGTGAGTCACAGTCTCCTCTCTCTCTCTCCACAGATCCTGCACAGTGGGCTAGCCTCCTCCTTGTAAATATGGTGCTTCAACCACTTCGTTTTGAGGGCCTGCTCCTGCACAGCCATTAGCATTCCTTCTGTAGCCTTTTTGAGGTCTCCTCTTCTCAACCAGTTCCATGTCTGTGGATCTCTAAATTCAGTTTTCTCAAAGAAGGTACTATGAAGGGATTTTCCCTTACGGCTGCTCTTCCTCCTTGATGTTATTTCCTCCTTGGACATCCCCTGGCCTACTGTCCCCTCCTTCAGTACAGTTCTGAGCATTGGCGCCTTACTATAGGTCACGTATTTGTATAGGTAGTTTTTCTAATTCTGAACACAGTCCTCTATGCTGATAAGACCTCTTCCACCCTCAGATCTCCTTAGGTAGAGTCTATCGACATCACTCCTCTTGTGGAACATGTTGTAGATAGTCAATAGCTTCCTAGTGTTCCTATCCATTTCTTTTTGTTCAGCAACATTCCATCTCAGAATTCCCGCACTGTACCTAATAATAGACACAGCTCGGGAATTTACTGCGCTTATGGCATTTCTGCTGTTCAGATGTGACTTCAATACGCTCCTTACTCTCCGAATGTATTCAGTTCTTAACAATTCCTTCATTTTTTTGTTCTTTATGCCATCAGCCTCCAGAACGCCCAAATACTTGTATCCTTCCTCAGAGTCAATTTCCTTTATCATCTCACCTGTTGGTATCTGGATCCCGTTACTTCTGCTCAACCTACCCCTCCTCATCACAATGACTCCACATTTACCAATACCAAACTGCATACATATATCACTGCTGAAAATACGGACAGTGTCAACAAGCACATCCAACTCCTTCTCACTTTTCCCGAAGAGCTTAAGATCGTCCATGAAGAGGAGGTGATTGATGGTAAGCTTTCCCCTTCCCAACTTGTATCCTGCTCTCACTTTTCGCAGCATAATGGTCAAGGGCATCAGGGCAAGGACAAACAACAGAGAGGACAGGCTATCTCCCTGGAAGATACCTCTCTTGATCTTCACGCTTCCCAAGGATACTCCAGTTGATGTCAACTCTGTCTCCCAGGACCCCATACTCCTGCCTAGCAACTGTCTGATGTTATCTGCCACCCTGAAGATCTCCAGGCTTTTGGTGATCCAAGAATGAGGCACCATGTCAAATGCCTTTCTGTAGTCTATCCATCCCATGGCAAGATCAGTGTGTCTCCTCCTGCAATTCCCCATTACCATCTTATCAATAAGTAACTGGTCCTTTGTACCACGTGACTTCTTTCGGCATCCTTTCTGTTCGTCCGGTAACAAGTTGTTTGTGTGGAGGTGATGGTAGATTTCCTCAGACACAATGCTCGTCAACAGTTTCCACATTACGGACAGACATGTGATAGGTCTATAGTTGGTAACATCATTACCCTTGATTCGGTCTTTCATTATCAGAACTGTGGTACCTTTTGTCAACCACTCTGGCACCTCACCCGACACCAAGCAGTCATTGAACATGGCCGTCAGCTTCGGGTGGAGGGATGTTAAATGTTTAATCCAATACCCCTGCACACAATCTGGGCCTGGTGATTTCCAGTTGGTTAGTTTTTTGGCCTGCTCCTTAAGAGTTTCAACTGTGATATTCAAATCAGTTTTTTGGTGTGCCTGCTCACCGATCTCCCTCTGTACTGTCTCAATCCACCCTGCCTGGACATTATGTCTAACATCCTGCTGCCATATTCCTCTCCAGAATGTTTTAGTTTGCTCCGCCCCCAGGGATCAAGTCGTTGCCTCTTTCTTTCCCCTCAAGCTGTCCAAACAGCATCGTCTGGTTGTTGTCGAACATGCGATTCTGTTTATACTGACTGACTCTGTTCTCGTATCGCCTTATTTTTGCACTCTTTGCTACAATGCGTTGCTTCAGTTCCACTATGATAATATTTAGCTTTTTCCTCCTAGTTTTGTATTTTATTTCCAGTCTATTTTTTTTATTATTATTATTATTATTATTATTGTTATATATTAAAAGAAAGCACAAAAACAAGGGAATTCCCCTTTTCAGTTGTCTGTCTGAGGTCACCGACATTTCAACGCATTAAATACAATATGTCTATCTCAAGTGCGTCAATAACTTTTGACAATTATTAGGGAATCAAAAAGGGAGACAGAGAAAAAAATTAAACAGGCGGAAGAAAGAAAAGAAGCAGAGAACATACCGATAAAAAGGGGTAACACGACGGGAAGCATATGTATGTAAGTAACCAGAAGTGAGAGAAAGAGAGAGAAGTCAAACCAGCGTCTGAATATAAGTCCGAGGCCTCATTGACGGTGAGATAGGGTGAGCGATTAAAACAAGTCTAACCTCGGCGGGAGTAGGTGATAAGAGGCAGAAACGCTGGAAAACGGAAGTAGTAAGGGAGCAAAAATATTGATGCACTGGAGATAGGCATGTTGTATTTAATGCGTTGAAATGTCGGTGACCTCCAGCAGACAACTGGAGAGGGGACTGTCCGTTGTTTGTGCTTTCTTTTTATTTCTAAATACACTTTATCACGTAACAACACAATCCCTTGTTTCCTCTAATCTCTTATTATATATATATATGCATATGTATATATATATATATATATATATATATATATATATATATATATATATATATACATATACATATAGGATATAGACCCCCTTTGGTAATGATTGAGCATGGGATTAGCACCTAGATAGTTCCCCTCGCAGGAAAAGGTTGTTTGTTTTAGACCAACAATCACCCATGCTACGAGTCTCCCCTCTCCACGCCTCCGATGTTGTCCAAGGGTAAGCAAAGAGCCGATACACAGACTCGCACACACGCGCGCGCGCGCGCATATATATATGTTTATATACGCATGCAAATAGGTAGCTGGTTAAGACACTTGTTGGATAGATACATAATTAATTTGATTTAGAGAGATATTGATACTTTAAAAAATGCTAAATAAATGTACCTATATGGATATATAATTATTTTTAGACATACATAAATAAATACATATTTATACTTATGGCATATCCACGAACATACGGGGAGGAAAATACTAAATGTAGAATGAAATACACTAAGACTGAAAATAAGGAGCAGTCCTCTCTGGAATACTCTGACATCGTCGTATCTGGACAGTCAAGGCCAAATGTGTGCTGAAAAGCATGACCTTTAAAATATTTATTCAAGTGTCATGTATTTATATAAATTTGTTCGGTTTATTATTTTTCTTTTGGTTCTGTTTTGTTTTTTCGATTGTTGTTTCTTTCACTCTCCAAAGTACAGTGTGTGTGTTAGTGTCATATTAATTGTTAATTATTATTTTTCTTTTTGTCTTACAGGGCGGTGGATTGGCAGTATCGGTAGAGGGTCGGACGCCATGCTTTGACGCATATAGTTACGGCCTTTGCCATTCTGAGTGTTACGTTTAAAATATATTTTTCTGTTATTTTCGATTTTCAAATCACAAATGTTAATATTTGAAGCATTTCAAGATAAAAAACGCAATATTATGTACGTCAATGAGAATATATATTTTCTCTGATTACGGATTCATATTACTCACAAATACAGTGTGAACATGAACATAAAATTAGTGCATTTGGGTTAAAATTATTGTCCCAGTATTTCATATATATTCCTCTCTCTTTACACAACCTCTCTCTCTCTCTCTCTCTCTCTCGCTCTTCTCAATATATACGCATACTCACACACTCACATACATACATACACACATATATACATATATAGGTGTGTGTGTGTGTGTGTGTGTGAGTGTGTGTGTGTGTATGTGTGTACATATACATATACCATATATCATCTGTGAAATATAGAATTAATTTAGATGCCTAAAACAAAAGCATTGCTTCACTTAATAAAGCTGATAATTAAAAAAATGTAAAGAGATTTCGAAAAATGGAACCAATATTTTAACACATACGTTCACACTTTTCTTCACAAATATTGTATTGTATTTAATTAGATGGCAACCGTATCTGTATTGGTAATTTCATATGTTCACATTTAATTGTGTCCATATGTTTGATGGATATACATGTGTTTACGTCTGCGTATGTGTTTGTGAGCGTGTGTGAGTCTGTGTGTGCACGGGTGCATATGCGTGCGTTTTATGAATATATGAATAATAGATTTATTAATACTATCAACAAACACGTTAGTAGTGAAATCAGTTTCTGCTACCTCAACAATTTCCCATTATGAACAACTATATGCTATAATGGCACTTACCAGCAGAACACGACCTAAAATATTTCGAATATTCCGTCTATACACGCAACCTAAATACGAATGTTATTGCTTGTCTTGACTTTTATATTATGTTCGAGAGCAAATACAAATAAACCTCTTTAAGATACAAATATTAAATATTCTCTTACCAAATTCCTATAACGGCTTATCTTTCTAAGATACGAGGATTTGCCAAACTAATTGTGTTAGCTGAAGTAAAACTAGATGGATATATCAGTTCTAGTGGACATATCTTGTCAGTGGTGCTTCGTCCAAAGAAACTAGAAATGAGCGTATACTGTATGGAAGAAGTTGTTCACGTACTCACAGGGAAGTGTAACTTCCTAAACAATTTTCATCTGAAAATGTCACTTCATACATTCGCAAAAACTATAACAATAATCTATTTTCTCAATTCATATTTCATCGGTGGATACCCCATTGCTGAAAACTTACATGTAATGAACATACAACCCTGCTATCACCATCAATCAAATAGGAGTACGCAGTTAATTACAAACAGTGACCACCATCTTATATAATCACTATTATCTTTATAGATATATGCCAATGCATGTGTGATATATATATATGCATGTTGCATATATATGCGTTTTCTTTTGTGTGAGCCTAGGTATATATTATATGCAGAGAGAAATATGCATGTATATGTGTATGAAACTGGATTTCCTCATGTGTATGTATATATATATATATATGTATATACATACACATCAGGAAATCCAGTTTCATACAGATATAGTAGAGGTATATACACTGAAATATATATATATATATATATATATATGTGTATATATGTATATACACACACAGACACACACACACACACACACACACACACACACACACACACACACACACACACACACACACACACACACACATATATATATGTATATATATGTATATATATATATATATATATATATATATATATATATATATATATATATATATATATATATATATATATATATATATATATATGCGAAATAATTTTAGTTAAATTAAATTAAAGTAGTCATGTCAAAGATTCCACTGAATAGATCTGAGCAGTTTATATCAAGTAGTAATTGATTGATATATATATATATTTAAAATAAACACATGAAACAATCACAAGGGATAATTTGTAAAGTGTGTAATCACACACAGCTAGGTAGGTAACTAATTGAAGTTTAACTAGATCTTCAAATATTACCTTCAGTGGAATATTTGAGTTTATTCTACAATGGGTATGGCGCATATCTCGGACATGACTCCTTTAATTTTTTTTAACTAAAATTATTTCGGATATATAAACGGCTCCTTATCTGTAGAGCTATATCGGTTGAAAGGACTTGGCTGCTATTTATAGCTGTCGACCACCCTATTCACGCCAATGGGAGGACGCTAGCATGTTGTTAGTAGTTTTAGAATTGCAGCACGTGCGAAGGGTCACTCGCAAGTTTGCATTTGATGCGTAAACACAGACAGTTATTTATTTCTCCTTGCTCATGATCTAACTTCTACTGTGACATTACGGATTTTTAGTGAAATATATTTCTTTAATGAAATATATACAAGGAGGATTAATCATGTTTTAAAAGGTAATATTTGAAGATCTAGTTAATCTTTAATTAGTTACCTACCTAGCTGTGTGTGATTACACACTTTACAAATTATCCCCTATGATTGTTTCATGTGTTTATTTTAAATATATATACGTCAATCAATTTCTAGTTGATATATATATATATATATATATATATATATATATATATATATATATATATATATATATATATATATATATATATATATATTTAAGTAGAAGGGGTATTTAATTTGTTGGAAGTCCGACAAATATAAATGTGTATAACTGATTTAGAGCACTCAACAGCTTACTGGAGTAAATATTCAATGATATTAGATAAATGGAAACTATATTTGTAAAACCATATTTATTTTATTATATATATTTCGAGGGTTCCAAGACAACATTATCATTAAGCGTAAAAACACCTTTAGCAAAGCTGTTCTTTAAAGCACTAGATAAATGTTTTCCTAAAGCCCATAGATACCACTCAATCTTTAACAGACATACTATAAAACTATCCTACTCTACTACTATGAACATAGCACAAAATATAAATAGAATTAATAATAGAAATTTAAACCCTAACCAAAATAACCAAAATAGCAGTAATATCTCTAGCAATATGTAACTGTAGAATTAACTCAAACTGTCCTTTACAAAATAAGTGTTTAGATAAGAACGTGGTCTATGAATGTACAGTTAAAACCAGTGATAATATATTTAACTATGTAGGTGCAACCTCTACAGAATTTAAAAGTCGCTGGAATAATCACAAATACTGTTTCCGAAGATTTGATAAAACATCTTCAACTTCTCTTTCAAACCTGATATGGAACTTAAAATGCAAGAATATGGACTATTCATTAACTTGGGAAATAGTTTGAAAAGCACCCGTGTACCGAACCACAGCTTTATCTAGATTCTGCAAATTTTGTGTTGAGGAAATGTTTTTCATACTTAAATGTAAGAACTCTATTAATCAAAGAACGAATTTATTTAATTCTTGTAGACATCGCCTGAATTCAACATTCAGAACTATATATAAATTATAATTATATTTATAATATTTCTACTTATTTCCATAACAATCTTATCCACTTGGTTTTAATATATTGATATCATCTAAACCATAATGTCTATAACATTTGCTATAATTCCACTTCTTAAAGTTTCATAAAATATATACATATATAATCTAATTTTTTTTTAAATTTAAATTTTAATTGTAATATAGACATAGAATATTCGAAAATATTCTGTATGTTTATAATAAACATTTTGAAGACCTAATCGCTATAGAATAGAATACGTCACGTATTACAATTAGATTCTCGATAAAAGCAAGGGAAGTAATCTACGCGTTTCATTCTCGTTAGAAATCATCAGGACTACATATCCAGTGCTTTTATCGAGAATGACACAGCTAGAGACTTATAGAATACTTAGCTGTGTACAGGAACTGGTTTGAAAGAGCGGTTGCCGGTCCGGCAGAAATTAGAAATTGGAATAAATGCTCTGAAATAGCGATATATATGTGAATATAGACATAGAATATTCGAAAATATTCTGTATGTTTATAATAAACATTTTGAAGACCTAATCGCTATAGAATAGAATACGTCACGTATTACAATTAGATTCTCGATAAAAGCAAGGGAAGTAATCTACGCGTTTCATTCTCGTTAGAAATCATCAGGACTACATATCCAGTGCTTTTATCGAGAATGACACAGATTCACATATATATCGCTATTTCAGAGCATTTATTCCAATTTCTAATTTCTGCCGGACCGGCAACCGCTCTTTCAAACCAGTTCCTGTACACAGCTAAGTATTCTATAAGTCTCTAGCTGTGTCATTCTCGATAAAAGCACTGGATATGTAGTCCTGATGATTTCTAACGAGAATGAAACGCGTAGATTACTTCCCTTGCTTTTATCGAGAATCTAATTGTAATACGTGACGTATTCTATTCTATAGCGATTAGGTCTTCAAAATGTTTATTATAAACATACAGAATATTTTCGAATATTCTATGTCTATATTCACATATATATCGCTATTTCAGAGCATTTATTCCAATTTCTAATTTCTGCCGGACCGGCAACCGCTCTTTCAAACCAGTTCCTGTACACAGCTAAGTATTCTATAAGTCTCTAGCTGTGTCATTCTCGATAAAAGCACTGGATATGTAGTCCTGATGATTTCTAACGAGAATGAAACGCGTAGATTACTTCCCTTGCTTTTATCGAGAATCTAATTGTAATACGTGACGTATTCTATTCTATAGCGATTAGGTCTTCAAAATGTTTATTATAAACATACAGAATATTTTCGAATATTCTATGTCTATATTCACATATATATCGCTATTTCAGAGCATTTATTCCAATTTCTAATTTCTGCCGGACCGGCAACCGCTCTTTCAAACCAGTTCCTGTACACAGCTAAGTATTCTATAAGTCTCTAGCTGTGTCATTCTCGATAAAAGCACTGGATATGTAGTCCTGATGATTTCTAACGAGAATGAAACGCGTAGATTACTTCCCTTGCTTTTATCGAGAATCTAATTGTAATACGTGACGTATTCTATTCTATAGCGATTAGGTCTTCAAAATGTTTATTATAAACATACAGAATATTTTCGAATATTCTATGTCTATATTCACATATATATCGCTATTTCAGAGCATTTATTCCAATTTCTAATTTCTGCCGGACCGGCAACCGCTCTTTCAAACCAGTTCCTGTACACAGCTAAGTATTCTATAAGTCTCTAGCTGTGTCATTCTCGATAAAAGCACTGGATATGTAGTCCTGATGATTTCTAACGAGAATGAAACGCGTAGATTACTTCCCTTGCTTTTATCGAGAATCTAATTGTAATACGTGACGTATTCTATTCTATAGCGATTAGGTCTTCAAAATGTTTATTATAAACATACAGAATATTTTCGAATATTCTATGTCTATATTCACATATATATCGCTATTTCAGAGCATTTATTCCAATTTCTAATTTCTGCCGGACCGGCAACCGCTCTTTCAAACCAGTTCCTGTACACAGCTAAGTATTCTATAAGTCTCTAGCTGTGTCATTCTCGATAAAAGCACTGGATATGTAGTCCTGATGATTTCTAACGAGAATGAAACGCGTAGATTACTTCCCTTGCTTTTATCGAGAATCTAATTGTAATACGTGACGTATTCTATTCTATAGCGATTAGGTCTTCAAAATGTTTATTATAAACATACAGAATATTTTCGAATATTCTATGTCTATATTCACATATATATCGCTATTTCAGAGCATTTATTCCAATTTCTAATTTCTGCCGGACCGGCAACCGCTCTTTCAAACCAGTTCCTGTACACAGCTAAGTATTCTATAAGTCTCTAGCTGTGTCATTCTCGATAAAAGCACTGGATATGTAGTCCTGATGATTTCTAACGAGAATGAAACGCGTAGATTACTTCCCTTGCTTTTATCGAGAATCTAATTGTAATACGTGACGTATTCTATTCTATAGCGATTAGGTCTTCAAAATGTTTATTATAAACATACAGAATATTTTCGAATATTCTATGTCTATATTCACATATATATCGCTATTTCAGAGCATTTATTCCAATTTTTAATTGTAATATTTAATCTTAATAATTTTTAATTCTTTATTTGTATTTCTTTAATTTTTATTTCTTTTAAAAATGACTTATAAATCATTTTTTTTTAAATGTTCTCACATTTTTAATATTTTTTCAATATATTTTATTAGATTTATAACCACTAACTGATTCTGGCTAAATATATATTTCAACATTTATACTTATTATGACTAAATAGTCTCATACTAAGGAATAAATAAATTAAACTGGAGTTTTTCCGTATCTTCCAATTTTAAAATATATAAATATAAATATTCTTATTAACTCTATTTTAATTTAACTTAATATTTACTTACATTAAATACAAAACCAATATCGCTCATAGCTCATTAAAACAATTATCTATCATATGATATACCCATCTATTTATTTATTTATTTATGTATGTATCTACTTATAGCAGAAAATATTATATTATCAACGAATTTTAAACAACTAATAATCGTAAATACACTTCTATTAAGATATATACTTAGAACATATTTCCCCCAAATTAACGTTATATGAGTTTCATTCATCCTCTCTTGTTTATTTCTTCTCTCTCCCTCTCTCGTACTATTTTTTTATCTTTCTCCCCTTATATATTCGCTCTCTCTTTCTCCAGTGTCGTTTAAGTAAACGGTTGTTTTTCAATTATTTGCATATTCATTTGCATATTCACAGATAGTGTGAATAATCCCTAATATATTTCCACTATCCAGTGAATTTCCAACCGATAAGGTATGATTGTTATGGGTATGTCTCTATATATAAAACAAACTTTGTATTTTATCTGACGAAAGCGTACCAATGTTGTCTTGGTACCCTTGAAATATATATAATAAAATAAATATGGTTTTATAAATATAGTTTCCATTTATTTAATATCATTGTATATATATATATATATATATATATATATATATATATATATATATATATATATATATATATATATATATATATATATATATATGACATAACCTGTGTATTTGCTGGCATGGGCGTGCATCTGTGCGCTTATGTTAGTTGATATATTAAATTATCTATATTTATCTCCAAATCACTGATTTGTCGAGCAAACTTGTCAAAACCACTTCTAAAAAAATTTTTTTTGGGGTGTTAGTAGGCGTCAGTCATCTTACCATCCCATTCCTTCTAACTAGCCTCTGTGTCACGTGATTGATTCTTTAGAATCGGCCATTTGACTTGAAGCAGTGAGAATTTCGGTACATAGAATCCAGTCCTCGCAAGCTGTTCGATCTACCGAATTATTATTATTTTTATATGAGCCGCCAGTGTCCGCGCATTGCCTGGAGACTTAACTGAGAATAGACTTCCTGATGACGCAATGAATTCTCGACAGTTGGATTACATAACTGTCTTTATCCCATTGCAGAAACTAATTAGTTGGAGTGAAAATTTAAGTAAGAAAAAAATTTTTTTTTTAAATTTTTTTAAAAAAATATTTTCTTATTTTACGTCCTTTATATTATTGTTCTGCATTCTCATGCATTGAACCACCTAGGTACTATGACATAACCTGTGTATTTGCTGGCATGGGCGTGCATCTGTGCGCTTATGTTAGTTGATATATTAAATTATCTATATATATATATATATATATTTCAGTGTATATCCCTCATGGTAGATATATGTAAATATAAGCATGTGTTGGTGTGTATATATGTGCAGTGTAGTGTTAAAATATAGATTGCATAGATACATGTATTTACTGTTCCATGAACAAGTCTAACAGTTTCAATACAATTCATCTGCTGGGCTACTTGGTTTCATTAATTATTAAGTCCTTATAATCCCTCAAGGTGTCTTCCAAGAGTAAAGTAATGTTTAAACCAGTATCGTTCAGTGATCTGATTTCCCCCAACCCCGATCAACTGGCAGTTATAGTTCAGTTCTTGATGTTGTCATCTGAGCATGTGGACAGCTGTTGTTGTTCGCTTGTGTCCTGTGATGATAGCATTGATGTTATCCTGAAAGGAACAAACAATTGTGACTTATAATGGAGTTGAAGATTTTGTTGTATTTGTGTCATCGAATGTGGGCAGGAATGTTTTAACTATGTTTATAGACACATAGATTTAAATGATGATTGTAGGGGTTTGTGTTTCTTTTACCAAATTAATATAGCTTGGGTTCGATTCGTCGATGCACGTTAGGTGTTTCCTTACATTAAAGTCTCACTAGTGCTTCTTCATGAGGCAATCCTGTGCAACATATCTATTTCCTATGATAAGCTGCACTGTTTTCTCCTAATCCTGTTTAATATGTATATACCTACATCTGGTTTGGTTGTTCTTGTTTCATGAATATATTATGTTTCCTCAATAGAAACCTTCTCACTCCCTCTCTATATCTTTGAGTCTGGATGTGTGCATGTGTGCGCATGTTTATGTATATATATATATATATATATATATATATATATATATTTATTAAAATAACAGATTAAAGTTTAATCAAAGAATCGCTGTTTTCACCCTTAACGGGATCTTCTGAAACTAACAAAGTCAATCTGTAAACGCAGAACTGGATATTTCAAAAAACGTTGCAACCAGAGGAAGACAGGAAGACGATACTTTGGTTCGTGGAAACGTTCGCTGGTGAAGAACGGGAAAAAACGAATAATACGTCATTAATAGGAGCGGTGAAAAACAATTACGCGCAAAGACAGAACAACGTTTATGGTATAAAAGAGGTCGTAGACTAATGTTCTCTTAGGTGGTGCATAGAGACGTTCTCTGGCAATGAACGAAAAAACGAAGATAATAAGTCATATGTGGAGCGTGGAGAACAATAGCACGCAAAGACAAAACCACGTAAATGGTATAGCAGAAGTTGTAGACTAAAATTCTAACTAGGAGACCAAACGAATCTCCGCTACAGAGTTAAGAACAAAGTAAATAAATACAATACAGAAGTAATAGAAACAAATAAATACATACACGCAAACAGATACGTACATACACAAGCATACGCAAAACCTTACCATAGGTATACAAAACCACGCACATATAAATATGTGTGTGTGTGTATGCTTGTGTACAAATAAATAAATAATTATATAAACGTATATAAGTAAATAAATACTTATATAACAAGCGCACACACATACCTACAAATAAATACACGAATGTTCGAAGACGTAAGTCAACTAAAACAAGAAGTACACATATACACACACCCACCATACGTACGAACCTGCATACTCACGCAGACGCAAAACTCCCATATACACATAGACAAACCCTAAATACCAGAATATGTAAAAATTATACGCCATAACAGTCAAATATACGTACGAGAAGGTATACATACCTTCACAAAATATACATGGTAATATATACTTACCTATGCAAATAAGTAAAGGAATAAACAAAACATATTCTTAGCTCCCACATCAATACGTAAAATATGCACGTAAAGATCGTGCTATCCGTTAGGGTATAACGTGGGGCTGTAATACAGGAAAGTTTTGTGCAATTTATGTTTACAAGCCGAAATTGCCTCAGATTTTTTGTTTAAGATGTGGTCTGTGGCGTAGAGTATTTCCAGGGCCTCAGCGGCGCAGAGGTCACATGGTCTTTTATTTCCGTTATACGATCTAGCCCTAGCTAGGATCTCCAAGTGTAAATTATATTGGGTGTGGTTGTCTTTTAGACTCCAGATATAAGCTGAAAGTGACGTCATATTCCTTCTTAGAGGGTAACGAAAAGAATGGGTATGCATGTAAAGACGCTGCTTGAAACTATTGGCGGTTAACCCTATGTAGGCCCTACGGGACGTGGGTGTTACAACCTTACATTTATAGACAATGTTACTAGAGAGGCATTTCCCGGATAGGGGACAATCAGCCCGATTCCTACAATTACAGTTAGTACTAACTACAGGGTTGCACGTGTTCCTACGGCTAGGTAGTTTTGCTAAATTTGAAGCTGTGATGTTATGTGCAAGGTT
Organism: Eledone cirrhosa; assembly: GCA_964016885.1. Classification (NCBI taxonomy): domain Eukaryota; kingdom Metazoa; phylum Mollusca; class Cephalopoda; order Octopoda; family Eledonidae; genus Eledone; species Eledone cirrhosa. The sequence goes on from OZ024743.1 coordinate 156,631,790, forward strand.
AGGAGTCGTAGAGTAAAACATTTTAATCGTATTTCTATTAAAAAATTTACTATGTTTATGCGTAGGGGGAAAATGCTTCGTAATAAGGGAAAGAAAGATGTTAGCTAATGGTTTGGCCACCTCCACATTATATGGTGGGTTAAACCAACAAATACGACGGGATCTATTTCTTCTAGGTCTATTTTCGTACTCTGTATATGCTACCTTATCGACAAATCCACTTCGAGCAAGAGCTTCATTGTAATAAGTGGAATGGTCGTCGAAAATGCGCTCGTTGGTGGAAAGACGGGAAAGCCTCAACGAAACGTTTTTTACCAGGTTCTTGGTTATGCTGGCAGGATGGTTGGAATGCTTACTTATGTAATTAAGCGTATCATTCGGCTTTCTATACGGGTAATACAACCCATTCAATAAATTGAGGGTAACGTCGAGGTAATTAACGACTGAGAGATTGGCCTCAACCTGTATAGAGTGGTTGAAGCCTTTAAAGAAGGCTGTGAGTTCTTTTCTGAACCTGTCGCAAGCACGAGGTCCGCACTTAGTCATGGTCAAAAGACCATCGTCACGGTACAAACCACCCCCGCGTTGGGGAATTCGTCCTTGATAGAGAAAAGAAGGAAAAGGCCAATAAGATCAGTAACCTCCGCAGAGTGACTGGCGCACATACTCGCGTCGAATGGGGTACTATTGGATTGTTTAATCCAAATAGAGTCGTCGAAATTAATCACCGGCTTTCGGGCATTAAGGATGACATCAACTTCGAAATCCTTAACCACTGTGAGTGTTTTAGCGAAATTGATAGCTCTAAGGAGAAGTGGTAAAGTAATGGAGGAGTAGTAATTGTTGATGTCGAATTGGATAAAACGGCAATGTTCCTTGTTACATATGCCGTTGAACCAATCAATCACCGCGAAAGAATTGTTCCACAGTGCGAGAGGGGCCAAACTTAAAATTTCAGGTATAATTCTATCAAGAATCGTTTTACTAAGTCTACCTAAATCGGACTTCGTGGGGTTAATAAGCCGAATAGAGGGGTTGTTCGGAAAATTGGATTTGTGATCCTTCAGTGTAAAGTGGGGAGAGATAGAGTCCAGAGGTTCGGTCCGGTCCAGGATGTTGAGATCAGATGTGATTTTAAACCCAGCATCGTTGATTTCATTGACGACACACCGATTAGTTTTACGGTAATCCTTAGTTACAGCATTATGTAGTAGTTGATGGTAAGTACTGCGCTCCACTTGATATAGGTTGCCAGTTTTGTCGGAATGGACGTGCACGGCGTTAGAATCCTTAATATAACGAATTCTATTCTTCAGGTCTTGCTGGAAGGAATTGCTCCTATTTCGAAATTTGATACTCTGAATGAGTTCCAAGACATCATTTTCGAAGGCTAGCAATGCTGGGTTCCACGGAGGGTTATTATAGGTTTTAAATCCAAATTTATTCTGTTTGTTGTCTGCTTTTCGCGGATTATCGAAATAAAAGGCACGCCAACGCAACCTTTTAATGAACGCGTCTGTTTTCTGTATCAGGAGTTTTAGGTATGTTTTCCTGCTTGGTACGGGTATGTTCTTTGTAGAAATATTGAGATGTTGTTTCTGCATGATGAATATAAGTCAGTAGAGTGCTCAACCGAAGGAGCCAAATAGTAATAATAATAAAATTGAAGACTAAAATCCAAAGAGGGCTCGATAAGGAAAATATATATCAAATATATAAGAACCGAAGAGCAAATAACAGATTAAAGTTTAAGCAAAGAATCGCTGCTTTCACCCTTAACGGGATCTTCTGAAACTAACGAAGTCAATCTGTAAACGCAGAACTGGATATTTCAAAAAACGTTGCAACCGGAGGAAGACAGGAAGACGATACTTGGTTCGTGGTAACGTTCGCTGGCAAAGAAGGGGAAAAAACGAATAATACGTAATTAATGGAGCGGTGAAAAACAATTACGCGCAAAGACAGAACAACGTTTATGGTATAAAAGAGGTCGTAGACTAATGTTCTCTTAGGTGGTGCATAGAGACGTTCTCTGGCAATGAACGAAAAAACGAAGATAATAAGTCATATGTGGAGCGTGGAGAACAATAGCACGCAAAGACAAAACCACGTAAATGGTATAGCAGAAGTTGTAGACTGAAATTCTAACTAGGAGACCAAATGAATCTCCGCTACAGAGTTAAGAACAAAGTAAATAAATACAATACAGAAGTAATAGAAACAAATAAATACATACACGCAAACAGATACGTACATACACAAGCATACGCAAAACCTTACCATAGGTATACAAAACCAAGCACATATAAATATGTTTGTGTGTGTATGCTTGTGTACAAATAAATAAATGATTATATAAACGTATATAAGTAAATAAATACGTATATAACAAGCGCACACACATAACTACAAATAAATACACGAATGTTCGGAGACGAAAGTCAACTAAAACAAGAAGTTAAAGACCATGTGACCTCTGCGCCGCTGAGGCCCTGGACATACTCTACGCCACAGTCCACATCTTAAACAAAAAATCTGAGGCAATTTCGGCTTGTAAACATAAATTGCACAAAACTTTCCTGTATTACAGCCCCACGTTATACCCTAACGGATAGCACGATCTATACGTGGATATTTTACGTCTTGATGTGGGAGCTAAATATATGTTTTGTTTATTCCTTTACTTTTTTGCATAGGTCAGTATATATTACCCGTATGTTTTGTGAAGGTATGTATACCTTCTCGTACGTATATTTGACTGTTATGGCGTATAATTTTTACATATTCTGGTATTTAGGGTTTGTCTATGTGTATACGGGAGTTTTGCGTCTGCGTGAGTATGCAGGTTCGTACGTATGGTGGGTGTGTGTATATGTGTACTTCTTGTTTTAGTTGACTTACGTCTCCGAACATTCGTGTATTTATTTGTAGGTATGTGTGTGCGCTTGTTATATACGTATTTATTTACTTATATACGTTTATATAATTATTTATTTATTTGTACACAAGCATACACACACAAACATATTTATATGTGCGTGGTTTTGTATACCTATGGTAAGATTTTGCGTATGCTTGTGTATGTACGTATCTGTTGTGTATGTACGTATTATTTTCCGTTTCTTTGCCAGCGAACGTTTCCACGAACCAAAGTATCGTCTTCCTGTCTTCCTCCGGTTGCAACGTTTTTTGAAATATCCAGTTCTGCGTTTACAGATTGACTTTGTTAGTTTCAGAAGATCCCGTTAAGGGTGAAAGCAGCGATTCTTTGCTTAAACTTTAATCTGTTATTTTAATAAATATTTGTTCTTCGGTTCTTATATATTTGATATATATTTTCCTTATCGAGCCCTCTTTGGATTTTAGTCTTCGATTTTATTATATATATATATATATATATATATATATATATATATATATATATATATATATATATATATATAAATATATATATGTGTGTGTGTGTGTGTGTGTGTGTGTGTGTGTGTGTGTGTGTGTGTGTGTGTGTGTGTGTGTATATATATATATATGTAAATATGTATGAATCTCCAAGGTTATTGGTAGGGTGGGATTAGGCCTGATAATCTACTCTCTCCTTAAATGACTCGATTGCATTTTGTCTCATATGGCATTTGACAACCCAGCTCCTGGCTTTCTTGTGACGAAAACATTAGTAATTAACAAAGAAAGATATAAAGGTTGAGATGATGGGGGCCTTTTAAAACAGTCTTCTGATAGACAGAAATCGTCGTCTACCTTGGGTGGTACACTGTCCAGGCGAAGTATCACTCGGGTTTCAAAACCATGGTAGATAGGACTACGTAGTCCCAATTGTGGTAAACCATCTGTGCACGGGAACACGGAAATCCCCCTTCGTTATATCAAGGTGCGCAATACATTCACTGGAAGTGAAGGAGATCGAGCTTTTGTTACAACATTGTTCTAAATGAAGGAAACTGTGAAATGAAATATTCAGGTTACGTCATTACGAGTCATTAAGCTTAGGCGTGCAATGAGATAATAGCCATCAAGAATTGATGAGGGCTTCATGCGTCGTAAAGGTATTTCACTATAATCCACGGGGTACGGATGTCCCTTTTGTACTATTCTCCTCTGCTATTTTGTCTCTCCAGCAAATGCTGGCCCGGAGTCCGAAGGGTTGCACCATATACATTGGAATTATTGGTGGGGTTATCGTAATATCACGCGAATTTGCACCATTGACATATAGCAACCTTTCTAGTTTCATTACCTCCGGAGTTGTAATATAGGCTGGAACAACCATGGTCCCCCTGTTACCCGTGATGATGCGTACTGTGATGGAGTGAATTCAATGTCTGCTTCTAGGAATGGTCCTCCCTTTTTTCATGGATAGAAAAGTCAGATTTGTTCATTTGGGAAGGTGTAGACTTGCGGGAATGTTTGAGGTGGTGTTCAGATTGTTATCATATCACAAAATGGAGTAATCATCATCATAAATACCTATACAGGCATGGTTATGGACTGTGTTTATTTCAAAGTCATTTAAGAAGTATTCAAAATGCCACATTGACATATTGTGCTTTGGTATTAGCTGTTAAACTATTGGTTCATAAACACAGCATGGAGTCCTTCGTGTCTTGTAAGTTTTATATGTCTATCCGTATCATGAGCATTCAGAATTGAATATAAAAATCTCCCCTAACATATGTTTTATCTGGAGATATTAAACCTCCAATATACCTACCGAATATCAGCTGCAACAAACTCATTCATGTGTAGAGACTAAAATTCACGAGAGCTGCTTTTTCAAACTCGGAAAAGAATTCCATAAGTATAATGAATGCCGCGTTAGATTAATAGGGCATTTGTGCTGAATAAACACTGATTTTGAGTGATGTATAATGAACGCTATTCTAGTGATCAATATGCCATATTATATTTGCAATTAGACTTAAATCCCTTAACACCATTATCCAATATGATTTGATTTGTGAGTGAGAGAAATTCAGATGAAATTTCTAGCTACTAGAAACATGTAGAAGCTCCCTTTTTATGTCGGACCACTGCAAACCTACTCAAATGATTGTGCGCACACATATGCCATACATGCTCAAGAGATAGATTTCGTTTAGTTCCTTTCCTATTTTGTCAATAAGCCCTAACCACTGGTTGGGGTAATCATTAAAACACCAAAAACCGACAATGGTTTAGATGACATATGGTATTTTGTATTTAATTTTTAAATTTTGTAATGTCAATGAATTTGCTGTAAAAGAATAATAGCATGTGATAGATATTGATTTAATTGATTTGCCTCATTGCAATATTTATTTTTATTGTCACTACTCTTATTCTGTTGGTTGCTACAAATGTATTATTTTCGTATTACTGTTTTCATATTTATAAACTTATCTCTGTTTATAAGCGATTGAATGCACATGTACGCGCAAAAACAAATAGGGACAGCATAATCTACTCAAATGCTTCCTCCAAGACAAGTTGTCCATATTTTTTGTAATAGGTATGTATAATTTGAGATGTATTATATCTATACTTACCATGGTTTACCCTGTAGAGGGAAAAATGCCGACATTTAGACTCAGACAGACAATTAATAATAATAATTTACTTCCGAGTGGATTGGCAGTATCGGTAGAGGGTCGGACGCCATGCTTTCCAGCATAGTTACGTCCCTTTACGATCTGAGTTCAAATCCCGCCGAGGTTGACTTTGCCTTTCATCTTTACGGGGTCGATAAAATAAAGTACCAGTAATGTACTGGGTAATTGCTGGCCTTGTCCCTAAGGTAGAAATAATTATTAATTACAAAATGATGAAAAAAAATGTTGCGAGCATAAGCACAATGTTAAAGTTAAAAAAAAGGGATGTTAATCGATCTCTTCAACATAAGCACTTAAACTGGAATTATTTTTTCATCGACCCAGAGACGGTTAAATGCAAATTTTCCTCAGTCAGATTAGAGTTCAGAATATAAAGTGTCAGATAAGTGGTAATAATGTCGAATGTTGCTGTAGGATGAAATTGAAACATTACTATCAACATAAACAACAATGTAAACATGAATAAGGGAGTAATAACCTTGATAATGATGATATGTATAGTTATAGTATTAGATATGAGGATTGTTATGGTAAGTTTGATACTAGGTGTGATAGTGATGACCATAACATAAATAAATGTGGTTGTTTTGGGAGTTGTTGTTGATGATGAGAAAGATGACGAAGATAATGGGGAGGAGGGGGAGTGGAGAAGAAGGGGGTATTTTAACACTGGAAATAAAAGAGGATTCCGGACATCAATGAAAAACACCTATAAAAATGGCCCCGTATTTCTTTAATAAAATAAAAAGATAACAAAAGTAGAATAATTCAATTACAATTAAAATTAGAAGTGGAAATAGAATAAAAATGAAATAAGAAATTGTAGAAATAAAAAGTAGATGGTGTTTTTTTTTTTAATAATTTTCAAATCATAAATAAATTTCGCATTTTATTTTACAATTTCTCAAGTTTTAGAGCGTCCTCTTGAATAATGCTAATTATTCAAATTTAATAAATGATTCAGCCGTAATTTCAATACTTTAATGCTGCCAGAATAATAATGAACTCTTCTCTTTTGCACACTTTTACTCACTTTTTTACACTCTATTTTTCTCGTATTATTTTTTACTCTCCCTGTTTCTAGGTTTCTTCCTTTTTCTTTCACATGCTTACTCACTCTTTCTCTCTCACTTTATCCCAATCAATCACCCGTTCAATAGTCATTATTTCCTGTCGGTAACATTCCAGTTTGAATTATGAATCTATAATTTCATGAAATTCTACCACATACCCTTCATTAGTCACCAAACAGACATTTGGATATTGTCGAATCAAACTTATAGAAACTGTCACGGCTTAATTAAGCCATAAGTATGATACTACTTGCAATAAATTGAATATTTAACCACACTCAAAGAAGATAAATAAATCATATTATATATGCATATATATATATATATATATATATATATATATATTGTTATACTTGGGGAGGGTCATATTTGTGTAATATTGCCAGAATTAATAACAGAACACACTCACTGTTTGGTTGGTTTTCGCTTCTCGCTGTCTTTTATATCTGCGATCTAACTTAATCGGTCCTCAATGTTGCCATTGACTGACCGACGGTCAAAAATAATACAGATACAATATAGACACAAACACATATATATAGTTTACATAATTTACATAAATCTTTCGTTGCACATCTGCAACATCGTCAGTGGTGTTATATTTTTTCCTCCTGTTGTGTTGTATGTCTACGCCATTTTTTATTCAGTCTGTCTATATATTTATTTATTTATTTGCTTGTTTGTTTATTTTATTTTGTCTTCTTTGCGCATGCGTTTGCGTGTGTGTACAGTGTTGTGTGTGCTGTGTGACTAGTGTGTATAGTATTGTGTCTGCTGGGTGACTAGTGTTTGTTTATGTGCTTGTTGTTATTGTGCTTGTGTATGTATTTATTTATCTTATTTTATTTTATTTTATTTTATTTATTTACTTATTTATACTTCTCTTAGGTAAGTGTTGTTTGTTTGGGTGTTGTTGTTGTTCCACTCATTCTTTCTGTTTAGCTTTGGTCTTCTAATTTCTATTTCACTGGCTTCTCTGATTTTCCTATCTGCTGGGTCATTCCTATGTTTAGATATTATTCTAATTTCTATGTTGTCTATGTTACCGTCATGTTGTTGTCTAGCATGTTCGTATAGTACTGACACGTTTTTTCGTCCTTTTAGTTCCCCCCAGTGTTGGTCTATCCTTTCACCTATGCTACGAGCTGTCTCACCTATGTATGTTGTTGTCATGTTTCTGCAAGTACCCTCAGTACATCTTATGCTATAGACTACGTTTCTAGTTTTACAGTTTATCCGGGGGTTCACCTTACATATGATACATTTCCTATTGGTACAGTGGGTTTTCTTAAAAGGGTAGGTTTTGCCTATCAGGGATTTTATGGTGGTTCCTGGCTTTTCTACCACCTTTATTTTTAATTGGGTCTTTCTCAGGGCCTTTCTACACTGGTTAGCTAATTTCCTTCCAGGGGTGGCGTCCATAAACATGACACTCTGATATCTCTGGTTGTCGTACCATGATGTGGCCTTCCCTATCTTATGTCTAGCCCTATCTAAGCTATTCCATGATTTGCTCCTGTATAGTGGGCACATTCCTTTCATGTCCAGTTCTATGAGGGTCTTATACTTTTCCATGGCTCCTTCGTATACTCTGACTCTGTCTCTTTGGTTGTAGCCAGAGAACTGCATGCGGTTGATGAAGTGTTGGATGTGTCTTTCCAATTCTGTTGGGTCGCACGTGCTGGACACATACTTCATCACTCGTACCAAATCTGCGATCAGAATATTAAACTTAGCACTACTGGACATTGCTGAGTTTTTGAGTATCAGGTATTTGGAGGCCATGGGTTTAGCATAGTGTGAGTGGAGAATTTGGGCTCTCTCGTCTATAGTGTTAATCCAGAGTTCTGTGTCTAATACAGGTAGTCTATTGTTAGGGTGTTTGGAAGTTATTAATTCTGGCAATATTACACAAATAAGACCCTCCCCAAGTATAACAATATTTGTTTCGACACACGATTTCATATAAAAAACCTCGCTAAACTATATATATATATATATATATATATATATATATATATATATATATATATATATATATACACATATATATATATATATATATATATATATATATATATATATATATATATATATATATATATATATATTAAAATAATAGATTAATGTTTAAGCAAAGAATCGCTGCTTTCACCCTGAACGGGATCTTCTGAAGCTAACGAAGTCAATCTGTAAACGCAGAAGTGGATATTTCAAAAAACGTTGCAACCGGAGGAAGACAGGCAGACGATACATTGGTTCGTGGAAACGTTCCCTGGCAAAGAACGGGAAAAAACGAATATAATATGTCGTTAATAGGAGAGGTGAAAAACTATTACGCGCAAAGACAGAACCACGTTTATGGTATAAAAGAAATCGTAGACTAATGTTCTCTTAGGTGGTTCATAGAGACGTTCTCTTGCAATGAACGGAAAAAACGAAGATAATACGTCATATGTGGAGCGTGGAGAACAATTGCACGCAAAGACAAACCCCGTAAATGGTATAGCTCTATTTTCTCTACGGTTCTTATATAATTGATATATATTTATCCTTATCGAGCCCTCTTTGGATTTTAGTATTCAAATTTATTATTATTACTATATATATATAAATATATATATATGTGTGTGTGTGTATGTGTGTGTGTGTGTGTTGTGTGTGTGTGTGTGTGTGTGTGTGTGTGTGTGTGTGTGTGTGTGTGTGTGTGTGTGTGTGTTAATTGCCTCAGTAGGCGGTATGCCGGGTCAACACTCGCTGTTCTTGGGGAGCAGAGTAACAATAGTATTTTTATATAAAGGAAAAAGGAATCAGTTTGCATCATATAAATATGTATTACACATTCCATATGTTTCACTGTCGATCAGCTTCAGGAGCGATCTGTTAATGATCGAACCTGTCTCTGGAATCGGAAGTTCCTGAGATAGGTTTTAATATCCAGGTTCATGTTTGAGACAGTCTCAGACGCGAGCCTGCATATTAAAATATACACATATATATATATATATATATATATATATATATATATATATATATATATATATATATATATATGTATAGCGGCGATGAATTAGTGAGTGTGTTCTGTTATCAATTCTGGCAATATTACACAAACATGACCCTCCCCAAGTATAACAATATATATATATATATATATATGCGTGCGTGTGTGTGTCTGCGCGCGCGCGTGTGTCTGAACTATCTTAAACTTATATGAGCACCTGATACTGGGTCACAATTTTGATCACACTTACATTCAGGATATATGGTTAATATTGGCATTTGAAACACACACACATATATATATATATATATATGTATATATAGATATACGTGGACAAATAAGAAATATGAGAACCAACCGTTACAACATGTCTATTTAAAACAGCTCATACGTACGTTTCGCCCGGATGGGCTTCTCAGGGGCATAAATAACTAAAAGAGTGTTCCTTACAAGGCCCGGAAAGTGTTTTTGGAGATAAGTTCATCTCAGAGTTCATTCTTCTCAAAAAAGCGTGTTTTGATTTTGCAGTAGGTCAAGGGAGGTAACTCTGGCCGGTGTTAGGGCAGTCTTTCCCGGACAAATTTTCATCCGTTACAAGATGTGGTTACACCCTTACCATTGTCAGGTATGCAACGTTTGTTTTGAGACGTTTGTTTGTTGCACCTCTCCGCCTGGGTCATTTGAAGCCGGGTCTGGGATGCATGGTTAGTTTCCGGATGTTTTTTGCAGCGCCTACTCGCTGGAGTGTTAAGGCTTGTCGCAGGAAGACCCGCTATACGGTTTCACTCCTTGTCCTTATCCCATCTGAAGAAGGATATTTTTAAGCGATGCGTTAGCATATCGTCGTTTCAGCTCTGCTGTTGAGGAAATCGTGGGGTGCCGTTATGATGTGATAGAGCTCCATGAGGCAAAAGTCGCACTTCCTCTTGAAGTTGTACGGTGCAGCCCTGCCGACAATTCCCCAGTGCGTGGAGAAGCTGATGTTTAAATCTTTAATGATATGATGTAGTCCGCGAGAGAAGTGGATGTATTAATTTCCTATTTATGAAAGAGTGGAATTGTGTTCGAAATCTAATTTTGAACGGGCCAGAGGTTATCCCTATATAATGTTTAACGCTATTGTGGCTAGTTACAGTGCACATATATATAACTCTATCGGTCAAGAAGTATTCTCTAAGGGGACAGCGTCCCCTGTCGCGGCAGTTGAAATTTCGGTCGCGGTCCCTTCTAATTCCCATGGTAATGCTATCATTATTTCTATCTACGTTGTTACCTACACTCCCACACCTGTGGTTAGTACCATTATAATCCACAGTTCGCGGGATGGTACCATTATTATTCCGCAGGTTATGTCCTGCTTATTCCCCAGTCATATCGCGGTTATACGGGTTGCGTCTGTAGAAGCTGTTGCCAGCACTATTGGATGCTGCTAGGGAGTCGTTAAGGCTGATATAGTTATTGTCAGGTGTAGGTGCGTCTGTGCTACGGTGCTGTGTCTTGGTGATATTACTGTGATTAGTTTTTCCTATGATGTCTGCTAGGTTAGGCGTAGTAGACAGGATATTTTTATATTTTATATAAGATAAAATTGTATCGTTCGCTATAATTTAACCGAAAAAACTGTTGATTTCCATCGGACAGGTGATGCAAACAGAAATATTTTTGTCAGTTTCGCTCACATTTTCCTTTTTCGATCGCCTTGTCTGTCTGCAGATTCAGAAATGCAGATTCAGACATAAAATCGCTTCTTACCTGCAATATGTCTGACTCTATCTGTCATTCGCTCTCCTCAATCTATTTCTTTCTTCTCCATTCTGTGTTCCTTCTGTAACTCCCGCCCTCCTATCTCATTCTTGTACAGCATATTTCTCGCTTTTAATCTTCACATCTCCCTGTCACACTATACATGTGTTATGTATTTTCCATGTTTCCTGATCTGTAGTCATCCCAGCAGTTCACTTCGACCCATATTTGTTTCCTCTCTCCATTTCCATCTCAGTTCAAATTGTGCGCTCTGTATATCTTTACTTATCATTATGTTTTTTTTCTTTTATAATAAACAGCTGTTTTTGTTACACATTGTCTAGATTTCTTTTTTATTGTGTCATGTTTCAGTTTGGAATATCTAGCCGTTGATATGCATTCTTTTTGCCTAGCCTTCCTTATTGATCGAAATATAATTTTTTTTTTATCTCGGGATGTATTGTTTTGACATGTTTTGTTATACTTAGTAGCTAAATTATATTACCTGCTATTTCTTATGATGGAATCATGTTAACGTATAAATGTCAGTGATTGTCGTGAGTACCAGCGGTTATCTGGTTTAAAATGGATATTTTAGTTTGTCCGCTTTGATCCGAGTTTCCACAAAAATGTTACTTGCTTTGTATTCTGAATATCTATGCTTTTTTATCATCTACTACTCTTCTCTCACCACCACTATTTCGTCATGTAGAAAGAAAACATTATTTATTTTTACTGGGGGCTGTGGATTGGCAGTATCGGTAGAGGGTCGGACACCATGCTTTCCAGCATATGTACGTCCCTTTACAATCTGAGTTCAAATCCCGCCGAGGTTGACTTTACCTTTCATCCTTACGGGGTCGATAAAATAAAGTACCAGTAATAAACTGGGTATTTGCTGGCCTTGTGCCTAAAGTAGAAACAATCATTTATTTTTACTTAAATATTATTACTAAGCCCACTTACTTCGTCATCCATACGATCTACTTTCGGTGTCCCGCCACAAATTCTCTCTAATGATTGTACTATTTCCTCTATAATTTGTATATAAATCTGTCTTTGTTCAGATCGTACTCCCAACATTCTTCCTTCTCAAAACAATCCCATACGCTATATCTCTTCATTTTTCAAATCACTCATTCATTTCAATCATTTGCTAGTTTACCATCAAACGGACAGCAGGAATTTATTTCTCGACATTATGTCAAAGGAATGTCACCGACCCGAAAGCGTCTATTAGATACTAGTCATGGCTATTTTAATCAACAAAATGATCTTCCTTTGAGGAATTATTTCTCACAGAAACCATTAGACTTCAGCCCAATTTCTAAACTATACTCCCAAACCATTATTAAATTTCCTAGGATGAACTTTTACTGAAGTTTTATCATGTGTATGCCTATTATGTGAATTTTATATCAGTTTATTTTATATATTGTGTGTGCTCAACTATTCTGATCTCATATCAATTGTATTTATTATCAATAATATTTATTTTCATAAAGTTAAACTTTCACAGGAAAAAAAGAAAGAAAACGAAGAATGATATTCCAGATAAGATCTTGTAGTGCCAATGTATTGTTTGCAATGAAAAGAATTGTCAAAGTACGACTTCTTGAAAGATAAACTCTAATTAATATATAAGAGAAAACTTACAGTGTTGCAATAGCTAACTATATCTGAAGGAGAAAAATTACCACGAACCTATGGAAATCCTTGGAGCATGTGAGAAATACTAACAACATTTATTTTTATACGAATGAAAGACTGGAAAATAATTTCTGAAAGAACAAATTATAAAGTTGGATTTGAAATATTTTCAATTATAATTTTAAATTAAAATTCAATATAATTTTAAATTTAATTATAAAAAGTAACCATTTGCTCAGAGACTTAGTAATCATGAAAGCATCATTGTAAATGCCTGGAAAAAGTCCATTAGGATATTTTTTATTTCTATATTTGCAGTCATAAAAACCGACACCACATATATAAAATATCTTCACAGCTATATTTTCATGCTGGGTTGAATAAAACTGCACATTTAGATAAAGTATTTTCTTAGACCACAAAGTTATCCTACTGAATATTTTCATTAATTTCATCGGAACATCATAAAAGTTTCTATTTCTATAGATATTGCTTGGCTATGTCGTTAGGATAGAGAGAGTAAGGGAATATCAAATGATTGATATCAAATATAATAAGCATATTACCTTGCTGAAACTAGGTTGAATATTGTGTTGCCCAGCAGGCGAAAATGAATCGAACTATGATGAAAGGTATTACTACCATCATCATACTGCAATCAACTCACTCAAAATATAGAACTATTTAATGACGACAGTGTTAAGAGAAATTATTCTGTTATTTATAAAAATTTAAGTAGAGAAGAATAGGTAAGCTTGTTGATTTATCCTGGAGATCCTCATTGCATTGCTATATTATGTAGACAGGGAATAAATAGACAACTCTAGTTATCAAGAAGTGGAGAGATAATGTCTTCAGATAGTAAATATATAGAATTGAGCGTGTATTTTGTATATATATATGTTAGTGGTAACGAACGGAAGAATGACTACAGACTTGGGTTAGAATATAGGCATGCACATTACAATGTAAAAAAAAACGTACCATGTTCGGGTGCAATATGCTCTGGTGTCAAATCTTGCAGAGGCAAGATCACAAATTAGATAAAAGGGGAGAAATCCATGACGAAGTATTGTCAAGATTTGAGTATCGGGTGTGATTCACTTTGGTATCCGTTCTGAATTAATGAGTTCTGAAATGTAATCCTACAGTCGATTTATAGACCTAATTCGCCACCTGATTTAGCGCCAGCACTCTGCATTTATTTTACTTTAGTGCGAAGATTACTACACTCCAGAAATTTGAGACAAATTTTAGGATACCATCTCTACCGAATTAAATTTAAAAAAAAAGAAATTATGTGAACAATTTTCAGAGGATTATTGAGAAATATTAAGTTGACATTAATTGTGCTGCACCATGTGCATATTAAGAGTTATGTATGACAAATGAAATAAAAGTCATGTAAAATAGTATCACTTTGCTTACTTTTGAAACTTGCATCCAATTAGTCGAATACAAAATGTGATTGATATTCTGATAGTTTCTAATTAGACCGATGATTCAGATAGCCTTGTACTACTGGACAAAAATTAGATTCTACGAATTTTTTGTCAACCTACAAGAGAGAAATTTTTCTTGGAAGAGCGTTCTCTAGCAGAAGGAACACTCCATAAGTTGTATATATATATATACATATATATATGTAGGAGGTGAGTTTTATTGTAGTACAATAAAGCAATGCAGATATCGGATATCTCATCTCCTTCCCTTTTCATCCTCCCCCCCCTCTCTAAATAAAATATTTTTCCCAATATCACACATCAATCTAAAACCACTTTTCATATGTTGATTTAAAACTGCACTATCAACAAGTGTTTTTTAGCCTTCATATCATGTTCTCCTGTTTTATCTGATGAAAACACAAATATTATTGCTTGATGATGTTTGTTTTTGAAATGCGCATAATAAAATATATGGAACTCCTTTAACCATCTTTTGATCTTATATTATATATATATATATATATATATATGGGGAGTGTAACGTGAAGTTACTGTAGTTTCACTTAGGTGAGAATACGATATTTAGATTCAGGTCTATAACGAAGTGTAGACCTAAACAGAGAGTAAAAATAATAATACAAGGACGATTTTTGGCACTTCTTCATTACGCATATTGGTTGATGACAGGCCTTTGGCTATTGATCAGCACAAGCTTCGAGCTGTAACGACCTGGCCCGACAATAGAATCAAAAGCTCGTCGGACCTCTAGCTGTTGTAACGGTTGAATTGGTCATTATAACAGCAGATGTCCGACGAGCCTTTGATTCCAGAGGCGGGACAGATCGATACAAATCGAACCTTGAGCTGATCAATAGCGAAACGTGCGTCACCAAACAATAAATCAATAAATCCAAGGAAGGCTTATCAAATCGTCCTTGTATTATTATTAATATACATACATAAATAATAATAATAATAATAATAATAATAATAATAATAATAATAATAATAATAATAATAATAATAATAATAATAATAATAATAGGATTTGGAACTGCCATGAAGTCAAAGTGATCCCGATTGTCATAGGCGCACTGGGGACTATCTCCAAAGGTTTCCAGGGATGGTTAAAGAAAATCGGCCCCTTCACGCTTTTTGGAACGCTTCAAAAGGCATGCTTGCTTGGAACGGCAAGAACCCTCCGATACGTCCTGAATATCTGAGGCTGCAGGTAGTGGCTTGATATTCAATCCAACGGACTTTTCAGTTAACCAACATCAATGACTGAGATTCAAGGAATAACAATAACAATAATAATAATAATAATAATAATAATAATAATAATAATAATAAAAGGCTACAGAAGGAATGCTAATGGCTGCGCAGGAGCAGGCCCTCAAAACGAAGTGGTTGAAGCACCATATTTACAAGGAGGAGGCTAGCCCACTGTGCAGGATCTGTGGAGAGAGAGAGGAGACTGTGGCTCACATTGTGTCCGAGTGTAAACACCTAGCCCAGACCCACTATAAGGGCTGGAGACACGATGTGATGGGCAGGGTGATCCACTGGCACCTGTGCAAAGTAAACAATTTACCACATTCTGAGAAATGGTATGAGGATAGGACAGAGGCGGTGATGGAGAACAATCAGGTGAAGGTGCTGTGGGATTTTAGGATACAGACGGACAAGAAACTGGAACACAATAGACCTGACCTGGTGGTTGTGGACAAAGAAAAAAGATCGTGTCTGATTGTGGATGTGGCCTGCCCATTCGACAATAGAGTGCAAGAGAAGGAGAGGGAGAAAATTAACCGATACCAGGACCTAAAGTGGGAGGTGAAAAGGATTTGAAACTGCCATGAAGTCAAAGTGATCCCGATTGTCATAGGCGCACTGGGGACTATCTCCAAAAGTTTCCAGGGATGGTTAAAGAAAATCGGCCCCTTCACGCTTTTTGGAACGCTCCAATAGGCATGCTTGCATGGAACAGCAAGAACCCTCCGATACGTCCTGAATATCTGAGGCTGCAGGTAGTGGCTTGATATTCATTCCAACGGACTTTCCAGTTAACCAACATCAATGACTGAGATTCAAGGAATAACAACAATAATAATAATAATAATAATAATAATAATAATAATAATAATAATAATAGAAGGAAAGGGACCAGAACCAACTGGACGAAAGAATTGAATAGAACTGTTATGCAATTTAACCTGAAAAGTAACCCCGAGGAGGGGGGCTATAGGAGACGGATGCATAACATCTGGAACGAGATTGGTCTATTTAAATTAGATGAACAAAAATTGGCCGGTCAGGCTCGGGTAATAAGAACTAATGGGTGGATAAGCGACCTGGAACTGGAGGAACTGAGCAGAGAGATTAGCTTGGAGATGGAGGGTGGAGTATGCCAGTCAAACGAGCCAGTGGGAAATGAAGGTGAAGAGGTCGAGAGAACGGAGGAACCGCCCAACGCAGACAATGATCTGAATACTGAAATAAATAATACCTGGAACAGAGATACGGCCACTGAGGAGATGAATGCTGACGGGCTAGGACAAGATTCGGTTGACATCCTAAATTTAGTGGTAGATGAATTGAACAATGGTAGTGGGAGACCTATGAACCTAAGATTTGTAGACAGGAAAAAGATAAAAGAAACAACAGCTAAGGTAAACAAAGTCATCCCATACCTTGAGGCGAGGAGCCTTCACCAGTGTAAAAATATCCTCAAAGAAACAGCAAATACGGTGAGGAAACTACTTGGTATAAAAGCGAGAGGAAACAACAGACAAAAAAGAGCAGAGCCTTGGTGGAAGAAACGACTGAGTGGTCAAATCAGGGAAATGAGAAATAACATTGGAAAGCTTGAGTCACTACTGAATGGGACACTAAAAAACATAGGCACTAAAAATAGACTGGAAATAAAGTACAAAACTAGGAGGAAAAAATTAAAATATATTATCATAGACGAACTGAAGCAACGCATTGTAGCAAAGAGTGCAAAAATCAGGCGATACGAGAACAGAGTCAGTCAGTATAAACAGAACCGCTTGTTCGACAACAACCAGAAGATGCTGTTTGGACAGCTTGAGGGGAAAGAAAGAGGCAATGACTTGATCCCTGAGGCGGAACAAGCTAAAACATTCTGGAGGGGAATATGGGAGCAGGATGTTAGACATAATGACCAGGCAGTGTGGATTGATACAGTACAGAAGGGGATCAGTGAACAGGCACACCAACAAACTGATTTGAGTATCACAGTTGAAACTCTTAAGGGGCAGGCCAAAAAACTAACCCACTGGAAATCACCAGGCCCAGATGGTGTGCAGGGGTATTGGATTAAAAATATAACATCCCTCCACCCGAAACTGACAACCATGTTCAATGACTGCTAATGTCAGGGGAGGTACCAGAGTGGTTGACAAAAGGTACCACACTTCTGATAATGAAAGACCGAATCAAGGGTAATGATGTTACCAACTATAGACCTATCACATGTCTGTCCGGATTGTGGAAACTGTTGACGAGCATTGTGTCTGAGGAAATCTACCATCACCTCCACACAAACAACTTGTTACCGGACGAACAGAAAGGATGCCGAAAGAAGTCACGTGGTACAAAGGACCAGTTACTTATTGATAAGATGGTAATGGGGAATTGCAGGAGGAAACACACTGATCTTGCCATGGGATGGATAGACTACAGAAAGGCATTTGACATGGTGCCTCATTCTTGGATCACCAAAAGCCTGGAGATCTTCAAGGTGGCAGATAACATCAGACAGTTGTTGGGCAAAAGTATGAGGTCCTGGGAAACAGAGTTGACATCAACTGGAGAATCCTTGGGAAGCGTGAAGATCAAGAGAGGTATCTTCCAGGGAGATAGCCTGTCCACTCTGCTGTTTGTCCTTGCCCTGATGCCCCTGACCAGTGTACTGCGAAAAGTGAGAGCAGGATACAGGTTGGGAAAGGGAGGGCTTACCATCAATCACCTCCTCTTCATGGACGATCTTAAGCTCTTCGGGAAGAGTGAGAAGGATTTGGATGTACTTGTTGACACTGTCCGTATTTTCAGCAGTGATATATGTATGCAATTTATACAGTGATATATGTATGCAATATATATATGCAATTTATGGTATTAGTAAGTGTGGAGTCATTGTGATGAGGAGGGGTAGGTTGAGCAGAAGTAACGCAATCCAGATACCAACAGGTGAGATGATAAAGGAAATTGACTCTGAGGAAGGATACAAGTATTTGGGCGTTCTGGAGGCTGATGGCATAAACAACAAAAAAATGAAGGAATTGTTAAGAAATGAATACATTCGGAGAGTAAGGAGCGTATTGAAGTCACATCTGAACAGCAGAAATGCCATAAGCGCAGTGAATTCCCGAGCTGTGTCTATTATTAGGTACAGTGCAGGAATCCTGAGATGGAATGTTGCTGAACAAAAAGAAATGGATAGGAAGACTAGGAAGCTATTGACTATCTACAACATCTTCCACAAGAGGAGTGATGTCGATAGACTCTACTTAAAGTGATCTGAGGGTGCAAGAGGTCTTATCAGCATAGAGGACTGTGTTCAGATGGAGAAAAACAACCTACACAAATACGTGACTGATAGTAAGGAGCCAATGCTAAGAACTGTACTGAAGGAGGGGACAATAGGCCAGGGGATGTCTAAGGAGGAAATAACATCAAGGAGAAGGAGCAGCCTTCAGGAAAAATCCCTTCATAGTACATTCTTTGAGAAAACTGAATTTAGAGATCCACAGGCATGGAACTGGTTGAGAAGAGGAGACCTTAAAAAGGCTACAGAAGGAATGTTAATGGCTGCGCAGGAGCAGGCCCTCAAAACGAAGTGGTTGAAAGACCATATTTACAAGGAGGCTAGCACACTGGGCAGGATATGTGGAGAGAGAGAGGGGACTGAGAGAGAGAGAGAGGAGCATAAGCCAGGGGCGGTTATAGAGAACGATCAGGTGAAGGTGCTGTTGGATTTTAGGATACAGACGGACAAGAAACTGGAACACAATAGACCTGACCTGGTGGTTGTGGACAAAGAAAAAAGATCGTGTCTGATTGTGGATGTGGCCTGCCCATTCGACACGAGAGTGCAAGAGAAGGAGAGGGATAAAATTAACCGATACCAGGACTTAAAGTGGGAGGTAAAAAGGATTTGGAACTGCCATGAAGTCAAAATGATCCTGATTGTCATAGGCGCACTGGGGACTATCTCCAAAAGTTTCCAGGGATGGTTAAAGAAAATCGGCCTCTTCACGCTTTTTGGAACGCTTCAAAAGGCATGCTTGCTGGGAACAGCAAGAACACTCCGATACGTCCTGAATATCTGAGGCTGCAGGTAGTGGCTTGATATTCATTCCAACGGACTTTCCAGTTAACTAACATCAATGACTGAGACTCAAGGAATAATAATAATAATAATAATAATAATAATAATAATAATAATAATAATAATAATAATAATAATATATTATATATTTTGTATTCAAAAAAAGAAAATGGTTATAAATGGGGAAAAAAACACCCTCTCTCTACACTATATAGAACAGCCAAATAACAGCAATTTCACCAACACCAGAAACTTGATACACCACCTATCCCATCACACTAAATATAACAGCCAGATAACGGCAATTTCACCAGCATCATAATAATAATTACTATTATTATTGTCTCAAATTTTAAAAAAATGTTTAATTCCAATTTTACGGGATTATGTCAACACGAAATATAATAAAAATGTATATTAAACATACGAACGCAAACTCATAGATACTACATATCAGTAACCACACCCCATCCATCATTGCTAACACTATCCCATCGTCGCTGCCACCACTCCTTCAATGCTCCCACCACTATTCCCCTGTTAACTTGAGAGAGAAAGGGGAAGGTGGCGGTATCACTACACAAGGGAGAGGCTAGCAAAAGATATAAGTAGATTGACTTAGTGACCTGGCCACCGGCCAAACGTCAAACATCAACAACTATGGGACTGCTGGCTCACCCCTTCCTCACCAACAATATATAAAGCCCCGGCACCACCACCGACATAGCCAACAACAATAACAGCTAACTACAACAAAAAGTATATTATATTATTGTAATGCACTGGGTGATTGCTGGCCTTGTGCCTGGAGTGGAGACAATTATTAATAATTTCATTCTTAAGCCACGCAATGCTCACATTAAGGAACCACTCATGATAATAACAATTTAAAAAAACAACAAAAAGAAAACCCCGTGGCCAAGAAATACCGGGATGGCGGCCGGCGGGGAATAGCCGTGTCTCTAGGGGAGAACGACCCCTCTAGTCTTGCTTGACACGCGTTCTAGAAGTGGTAACACGAAATCATTACCCCTTGGCGGATAAGGATAAAACGCGACAAAATAAAGTAAATGTTTAATGATAAAATCTCATGCCGGATCGGCCGTCACCCGGCTAAAAAGGGGCCGCGTCCCTCAGAGAGGAACCAGACTGGGGTCGAAAAATCAGCTGATGGTTCAAACCTTCCCATCACTTCAGAGCTGGAGACCTCCCATAACCGGAATACTACTACTGTTGGCCATCCATGCTCACCACCAAGAAATCCAAAGAAAAAGAGAGAAAAATGGTCAAGGGAAGAAAATAAAGAAGTCCTTGAGGCTTTCTACACTGCCATGTACTACCCATCAAATACATCGAATACAGAACAGACATATATCAACTGGAAAATGAAACATCCCGAAAACAAAGGCTATATTGACAGTAACAAACTAGCCAATATACGAAGAAATATTGTAAGAAAAAAGTTACTAACTGATATAGAAATTGATCAGATCAAGCTATTAGCACAAAGTCAGCGAAGGGAAAATGAAACATGTGTCAGTGAAAACGAGGTAAACTGTAACAGTTCGAACCCCAGGGTTGGGGCGGAATCACTGGCAACAGAACAAATTAAAGAAAGGATCGAACAAGTGGAGGGAGTGCATGCTCAGGATGAAACTCCAAATGAAAATAATGAGATCGTAAATGATAAAGAAATGAATGAGAATGAACTTGCCAACTTGAAGGATGAAATTATGATCGAATTGATGAAAATGAAAGAATCTGACATGGGGCAACGAGACACCCTCCCTAAGATCCAGAACTCCAAACAGAACCAAAAGATAATACGCAAGACTAACATAATTCTCAAAAACATTATCATCACAAACAAACTAAACATTACTGATTTAAATCATCTCTATTATGCATCGGCTAAAGTCACCACTCACTTATATGGAGTGAAGATGAAAAAACAAAGGAATTCCCACAAGAAATCTACTTGGCAAGAGAACATCAATCGCCAAATAAACCTTCTCCGACATAGAAATTTTAACAAACTATAAAGTAGGTGAACAATTTAAACAAACTAAACTTAGAAAATTGAAAAAAAGTACAGTATAAAATCAACATGTGACATAGACATGCTGATAGAAATAATCAAGCAAAAAGTGTCGGGCAAAGCTGCTCGTATAAGGCGCTTTGAAAAACGATCCAGATTCTATAAGGACAATAATATGTTCAAAAAGAACCAAAGGAACTTCTACAGAAAAATTGGTAAGTCAACAATAACTGCTAAATCAATACCACCCAAGGAGGAAGTGCAAGAATTCTGGGAAAAGATCTGGGCCGAAGAAAAAGTTCATAACATACATGCCCCATGGATAGACAGACAAATGAAAGATACAGCTCACCTTGAGGAACAAACATGGGAAAATATAACAGTTGAACAGTTGCGCTTGGCTCTAAGAAAAACCAGCAAATAGAAATCCCCAGGAAAAGACAAAATACAAAACTTTTGGATAAATGCCTTCACAGAGTCTCATGAGCTGTTAGCCCAACTTTACAATGAAATAGTTAAGGAGCCAGAAAAGATACCATCATGGCTAGGTAACGGCATTACATTCCTGCTTCCGAAGAATGATGAGACAAACAATCCCAAAAATTACAGACCGATAACTTGCTTGACCACAATTTTTAAAATTTTAACATCAGTCCTAACTGAATACACATATGACCACCTGATAACAAATGACCTATTTCCCATTGAGCAGAAAGGATGTAAACGAGGCTCATATGGCTGTAAAGATCAGCTTCTGGTTAGCAAAATGATACTGGAAGATTGTCATAATAGACACAAAAATCTATCGATTGCTTGGATAGATTATAAAAAAGCATTCGATAGTTTGCCACACAGTTGGATTGAAAAATGTTTAGAGATTTTCAAAATATCCCCCGTTGTCAGGAGGTTTTTGTCGTTCAGTATGAAGACATGGAAAACGACACTCCTTTTGAATAGTGAAACAAAATAACTGGAAGCTGGAGAAGTTAATATTAATTGTGGAATTTTTCAGGGTGACTCTTTATCACCGCTTTTATTCTGCATCGCACTTATACCATTAAGTAAAATACTCAATGAAACAAAACATGGATATAAAGTCTATGACAAAACCATTAATCACCTGTTCTACATGGATGACCTGAAACTATTTGCAAAAAATGAAGAACAATTGCAAGGGCTATTATCCACTGTGAAGCAGTTCAGTGATGAAATTAAAATGGAGTTTGGACTAGATAAATGCGCCAAAGCAACGTTCACCAGAGGAAAGCTGCTGAAGAGTTCAGACATTAATCTTGATCGGGGGAACGTGATAAGAGAACTTGATCAAGAAAAAACTTACAAATATCTAGGTGTTTGTGAAGGAGACGGAATCAAGCACTCGACAATGAGGGAAAGGATAAGGAAGGAATGTTACCGCAGAGTAAGTGCAATCTTAAGAACGGAATTGAATGCAAGGAATAGGATCGATGCCATAAACACGCTTGCCATACCAGTAGTAACCTACAGTTACAATGTCATCAACTGGTCAAGCACAGAGATCCGTAGGCTCGATACAAAAATTTGAAAATTCTTAACCATGCACAGAATGCATCACCCTAAGGCAGATATAGATAGAATTTATCTCCCTAGGAAAGAAGGAGGACGTGGGTTAATCCAGTTAGACATTGCGTTGAAAACTGCAACAATTGGATTATCTACATATCTAATGGAATCACATGATTGGATGATCAAACTCGTTTTGAAACACGAAAGCATCAAAAGATCATATTCCATTACAAAAGATGCACAAAGATACAGTAATGGACTACAAATTTCAGAAGTCCCATTTACTGCTGAAATGGAAAACACAGAAAAAGCAAAGCAGGTAAAAGTAACTGCAAAGAAAGAACTGCTACAGAAACTGGCTAAGAAATGGCAAGAAAAGCCTCTGTATGGAAAATACCCAGAGCGAGGTAACAATCCTGATGTTGACAAAACTTTAACCCATCAGTGGATGGCATCCTCTGGACTGAAATCGGAGACTGAAGGACTGATTATATCGGCACAAGATCAGTGTCTGCCAACAAAAAATTACCAAGCCAACATAATAAAAAATGGGTGCAGCCCATTATGCCGTGTATGCAAAAATCAACCAGAGACCATTGACCATATAATTTCAATGTGCAGTCCTATAGCTCCAACTGAATACCTAAACAGGCATGACAGAGCTGCACAATACATACATTGGATAATGTGTAAACATTTTGACCTGCCCCATCAAAAGAATTGTTGGGAGCATCAACCACCTCCCATACTTGAAAAAGATCACATCTCAATCTTGTTGAACTTTAGCATCCAAACAAACCGAAAAATAAATGCAAATAGACCTGATATAATATTGAAGGACTTTAAAAAGAGGGTATGCCTGCTAATTGATATGTCTGTTCCAATAGACAAGAATGTATCTATAAAAACATTTGAAAAATTGAGCAAGTATAAGGACCTGGAGATAGAAATTGGAAAAATGTGGAAATTGAGAACTAAAACAATACCAGTGGTTGTAGGCACTCTGGGAATGATACCTAAGGGGTCTAATGACTACTTTTCGCAAATCCCAGGAAACCCGCGTATAGGAGAAATACAAAAGATAGTACTAATGGGAACTGCCCATATACTAAGGAAGATTATGTCAATATAAGTACATCACAAGTCTAAACACTAAAGATGCATGTGTGAATATGTATGTTCTTTCTGGCGGACCTTGTTGCCTCTTGGGGTCACTGGTTGTGACTTGGTGATAACTCGTATGAACATAAAGCAAGATAAATGCAACTGTAATAATAATAATAATAATAAAAATAAAAATAATTAAGGGAAGAAGACACACATAGTAGAAGGTCGAGAAATCGCTCCCGTAAGTTTTGATTTTTTAACATATTTAAATCAATTGTGAAATAACAATTCTTAGTACAAATGTTGAATAAAACATAAAGCTTGAGTCCCAAAAAATTCGGATCCACAATATATTGTTATATCGCTCAAATATTCAATGTTGTATTATACATTTTATATTCTAAAAGAAAATGGTTATAAATGGATGGAAACCCCCTCTGTCTACACTATAGAACAGCCAAATAACAGCAATTTCACCAACATCACAAACTAGATACACCACCTACCCCATCACCCCTCTCTGTACACTAAACACAACAGCTCGATAACGGCAATTTCACCACCACCACCACCAATCTCAGCATAATAATAATAATTACTATTACTATTGCCTCAAGTTTTAGTTTTACCAAAATGTTTAATTCCAATATTATGGGTAAATGTCAACACATACACGCGACTAACGATAATTTCACTAAAGATAATTTCACCACCAATACCACCACCACTACCACGATGAAAACTCTGGTCAAGTCGACTCAAATTTCTACTCCAACTTCAACACCATCACTACAGCAATACGATCACATCACCACCACCGCTGCCTCATTATCGCTACCGCCGCTATTCTCTCCCACTACCTCCTGCTAGTTGCTGCTAGCACAGCACCGCCACCGCCGCCGCTGCCTCTATATCACTACTGCCGCTATTCTCTCCCGCTACCCCCTGCTACATTGTAGAATTCTCACTAAAAGAGGAAAACATCGAAATATATAAATAGACTGAATTGATGACCCGATCAAAATAAAAATTTAAAAAAAAAACAATAATCAAACTCAAGTTTTAGTTTTAACAAAATGTTTAATTTTAATATTATGGGTAAATGTCAACACATATACGCGACTAACGATAATTTCACTAAAGATAATTTCACCACCAATACCGCCACCCCTACCACGCTGAAAACTCTGGTCAAGTCGACTCAAATTTCTACTCCAACTTCAACACCATCACTACAGTAATACGACCACATCACCACCACCGCTTCCTCACTATCGCTACCGCCGCTATTCCCTCCCACTACCTCCTGCTAATTGCTGCTAGCACAGCACCGCGACCACCCCCCACCGCCGCTGCCTCAGTATCACTACCGCCGCTATTCTCTCCCGCTATCCGCTGCTACATTGTAGAATTCCCACTAAAAGAGGAAAACATCAAAATATATAAATAGACTGAATTGATGACCCGGTCAAAATTAAAAAAAAACAACAAAATTCAAAATCCAAGCAGCACAGCAACAACAAAAAACGTAAAGGAAATAAAAATGAAGAGAAAAATAAACGGACGGACAGAGAAGGGAAGGGAAAAACTAAATCAGACATTCAATGAAAATTATGCTTATTGATTTTTGGTTTTTTTCTGCCTGTTTGTTTGTTTGGGTTCGTCTACAGCGTGATAATGCCACACAAAAGTCGCGTGGAGTGACGAAACCACCGGAGACAAATAATACAGCGGTGGTTATGTAACCATACATTCACCAATTCTCGATAAGAGTGTTTAAATGTCGAGCCTAAACAGTTCGAATAACGGTGAAATGGAGACTAGAATGTCATGTGACAGACTCTCACCCAACAGGTGCTCCCTGGCTCAGCAGCAGGGACCTGGCTGTCAACCAAATACTGCTGGTGTCGGAGGGAGAAGAAGAAGGAAAGGGACCAGAACCAACTGGACGAAAGAATTGAATAGAACTGTTTTGCAATGTTACCTGAAGAGTAACCCAAGGAGAAAGGCTATAGGAAAAGGATGCATAACATCTGGAACGAGATTGGTCCATTTAAATTAGATGAACAAAAACTGGCCGGGCAGGCTCGGGTAATAAGAACTAATGGGTGGATAAGCGAGCTGGAACTGGAGGACCTGGGCAGAGAGATTAGCTTGGAGATGAAGGGTGGAGTATGCCAGGCAAACGAGCCATTGGGAAATGAAGGTGAAGAGGTCAAGAGAACGGAGGAACCACCCGAAACAGACAATGATCTGAATGCTGAGATAAATAATACCTGGAACAGAGATACGGCCACTGAGGAGATGAATGCTGACGGTCTAGGACAAGATTTGGTAGATATCCTAAACTTAGTGGTAGATGAATTGAACAATGATAGTGGGAGACCTATGAACCTAAGATTTGTAGACAGGAAAAAGTTAAAAGAAACAACAGCTAAGGTAAACAAAGTCATCCCGAGGAGCCTTCACCAGTGCAACAATATCCTCAAAGCACCAGCAAATACGGTGAGGAAACTACTTGGTATAAAAGCGAGAGGAAACAACAGACAAGAAAGAGCAGAGCCTTAGTGGAAGAAACGACTAAGTGGTCAAATCAGGGAAATGAGAAATGACATTGGAAAGCTTGAGTCCCTACTGAATGGGACACTAAAAACATAGACACTAAAAATAGACTGGAAATAAAGTACAAAACTAGGAGGAAAAAGCTAAATATTATCATAGAGGAACTGAAGCAACGCATTGTAGCAAAAAGTGCAAAAATCAGGCGATACGAGAACAAAGTCAGCCAGTATAGACAGAACCGCATATTCGGCAACAACCAGAAGATGCTGTTTGGACAGCTTGAAGGGAAAGAAAAGGACAACGACTTGATCTCTGAGGCGGAACAAACTAAAGCATTCTGTAGAAGCTTGTATAATATCAAGATATACTTATTCAAGTGGGCTCTTATAATTCTTCAGTGGGTGCCCAATAATATTAATATTGATAACCAAATCAACATCATTATTTAGCGATAATCACACACACATATATATACATATATTATATATATATACATATATATATATATATATATACATATATATATATATATATATATATATATATATATATATATATATATATGTATATATTAAAATAACAGACTAAAGTTTAAGCAAAGAATCGGTGCTTTCACAATTAACGGGATCTTCTGAAATAAAAAAAAAATCAATCTGTGAACGCAGAAGTAAATATTTCGAAAAACGTTGCAACCGAAGGAAAACAGGAAGACGATACTTTGGTTCGTGAAGACGTTCCCTGGTAATGAACGGAACAAAGCGAAGATAATACGTCATTGTGTGGACCGTGATGGTATAAATGGAATCATTAGTCTAATATTCTATTTAGGAAACCGAATGATTCTCGGCTTCGGAATTAAGAATAATGTAAATAAATTAGTTGAACAAAAATGACAAGGTTATTATAAACATAAAATTAATAATAATTAAATACGTACGTAAACCCGGCGCAACACATATACCCCACAGATAGGAACGTATACACCGAATACACACACACACACACATACACACATAAATATATATATATATATATATATATATATATATATATGTGTGTGTGTGTGTGTGTGTTTGTGCGTGTGTGTGTGTGTGTGTGTGTGCGTGTGAATGTGTGTATATATACATATAATCATGTATACATATATAAATATACACGCATAACTGCGAATATGATGCACACACGGACATTACACGTAAATACACATGTTCAACTAACGTACATATAGCAAAACCCTATTAACAGATATAGGTGCAAACACACATACACACTCATACGTACCCATATAGAGACACATACAAACATAGAATATGTGTATATATATATATATATATATATATATATATGTATATAAAAACATGCCAAAATACATATACATATACATATAAATATATACATATATATATATATATATATATATATATATATATATATATATAGCGGCGATGAATTAGTTTTGCGAGGTTTTTTATATGAAATCGTGTGTCGAAACAGATATTGTTATATTTGGGGAGGGTCATATTTGCGTAATATTGCCAGAATTAATAACAGAACACACTCACTGTTTGGTTGGTTTTCGCTTCTCGCTGTCTTTTATATATATATATCTGCGATCTAACTTACTCGGTCCTCAATGTTGCCATTGACTGACCGGCGGTCAAAAATAATACAGATACAATATAGACAAACACATATATATATAGTTTACATAAATCTTTCGTTGCACATCTGCAACATCGTCAGTGGTGTTATATTCATTGTTCCTCCTGTTGTGTTGTATGTCTACGCCATTTTTTTTTGTTCAGTCTGTCTCAGACAGACTGAACAAAAAAAAATGGCGTAGACATACAACACAACAGGAGGAACAATGAATATAACACCACTGACGATGTTGCAGATGTGCAACGAAAGATTTATGTAAACTATATATATATGTGTTTGTCTATATTGTATCTGTATTATTTTTGACCGCCGGTCAGTCAATGGCAACATTGAGGACCGAGTAAGTTAGATCGCAGATATATATATATAAAAGACAGCGAGAAGCGAAAACCAACCAAACAGTGAGTGTGTTCTGTTATTAATTCTGGCAATATTACGCAAATATGACCCTCCCCAAATATAACAATATATATATATATATATATATATATATATATATATAAACGGAAAAAATGATACGAATTTCATTTCTCACTCTTAGTACGGCTGTTACTTAAATATAAGTATGTATATGTACATACATATATGTATACAGACGTACAGTAATATGTATTTATATATACATACATGCACACATCTATATATGTACGTATGGATTCACCGAACATTTATTATAATGCTCGGTATGTTTGTAAACAAACATCCCGAATTAAGCCGTACAGTGTTTAGCAACCATCGTTGCCCTTTTGTTCAACACTGACAAAGGAACGATGTACTAGTTTCAAGCTTATTCGCTATCGTTAGCTCCGTATCCCTTCCTACCAGATTGTTGAACGTCTGAAAGTATATACTTTCCTTACGCATATTAACGGCTGAGCAGCCTAATTTGCCTATCGAGTGAGTTAATTGACCGGGCGCACCGAAAACGACAAACGGAAAAAATGAAACAAATTTCATTTTCTCACTCTTAGTACGGCTGTTATTTAAATATAAGTATGTATACGTACATACATATATATATATACAGAGGTACAGTTGTATGTATATATATACATACATGCACACACATATATATTCACGTATGGATTTACCGAACATTTATTATAATGCTCGGTGTGTTTGTAAACAAACATCCCGAATTAAGCTGCACAGTGTTTAACAACCATCGTTGCCCTTTTGTTCAACACTGACAAAGAAACGATGTACTAGTTTCAACCTTATTAACTATCGTCAACACCGTATACCACCTTGCCAGATGATTGAACGTCTGGAAGTATATACTTTCCTTATGTATATTAACGGCTCAGCAGCCTAATTTGCATATCGAGTGAGTTAATCGGCCGGGCGCACCGAAAACGATCAACGGTAAAAATGAAACAAAATGCAAATTGACATAACCGTGGAAAAATCAACCTTGACGGTTGAAAGTCCACTGGATAGTGGAAACATTTTTTATTGAGGGTAATAGAAAGTTCTGTGTGATTATGCAAATGAATGTCCGAAAGATTGAAATAAAACAACCGTTTATTTAAATTATACTGTTGGAAGAAGAGAGAGAGAAAAAGGGGAGAGAAAGAAGAGAGAAAAAAAAAATTATATGTAGAGTTATAGTGGAGAAATAAAGTGAAGAAAGAAGGAGCGACGAAATAAGCTCATCAGAGGATGAGTTTGTGTATCGTAAATACGTCCTATGTTCATGTTAGATATTTATGTTACTTATATTTACTAATAATTGTTAAATTTTACTATAATAAGTATATAGAAAGTTATATATATATAGGAAAAATAAAGATATATTAAAGATAAAAGATATATTTGTTTCTACTTTTGGCACAAGGCCAGCAATTAACCCAGTGTATCACTGGTACTTTATTTTATATATCTACATATATTAAAATATATTACAAATGCATAGATATAAAGATAGATATATGAAAGTATGTTGGGTATATCATGTTATAGATGTTAAATTATTTCAATTAAATTAAATTAAATTAATTGAGTCTATAAGATTACTTATATATTTAATGTTTTACATTGGAAAAATATTGAAAATCCGAGTTTTGTTTATTTATTAATTATTATGAGATATGTTTGACAATGATATGTTTAAAGATATATTTCGCCATAGTTTGTTACTGGTTGTAACTGTAATATTAAATATTAAAAAATTACAAAACATTACAAAACATTAGAAAATTAGAAAATTACAAAAAATTAGATAATTAGTTGAAAGTATAATAAAATAGTAAAACCATTTAAAAATTCAGACTATAATAATTAAGACTATAAGAAGACTTCCAAGTGAGTTTTTTTTTAAATCTCAAAAAAGACTCCGAAGATACTCGAAAACCTTTTAATAACATTTAAAAACATTTAAAAATTAAACCATAAAATTAATTTTATTGGCGGCCGGCTGGGAATAGCCGAGTCTCAAGGGGAGGACAACCCCTCTAGTCTTGGTTGACACTCGTCCTAGGAGTGGTAATTCGAAATGATTACCCCTTTGCGGTTAAGGATAAAACTCAGAGACGAACCAGACTGGGATCGAAAATTAGCTAATTGTCCAAACCTTCCCATCAATTCGGATACCTCCCATAACCGGAATACTCTACTGATGGCCTCCATGCTCGCCACCAGGAGATCTAAAGAAAATTAGAGAGAAATGGTCAAGGGAAGACAATAAAGAAGTCATTGAGGTTTTCTACACTGTCATGTACTATCCATCAAATAGATCGAATACAGAACAGACATATATCAATTGTAAAAAGAAATATCCTGAAAACAGAGTCTATATTGACAGTAACAAACTACCTAATATACGAAGAAATAATATGAAGAAAAGGTTACTAACTGATGTAGAAATTGATCAGGTCTAGCAATTAGCGCAAAGTCAGCGAAGGGAAAATGAAACATATGTCAGTAAAAAAATGTTAATTATAATACTTTAAATGCCAGGGTCGGGGAGGAATCACTGACATCAGAACAAATTAAAGAAAGGATCGAAAAAGTGGAAGGAGTGCATGTTCAAGATGAAACTCAAAATGAAAACAATGAAAAGATCAATGATAAAGAAATGAATGTGAATGAACTGGTCACCATGAAGAACGAAATTATGATCGAATTAATGAAAATGAAAGAATCTGACATGGGGGAACGAGACACTCTCCTTAAGATCCAGAACTGTAAACAAAACCAAAGTATAATCCACAAGACAAACATAGATCTAAAAATTATTATCATCACAAATAAACTAAACATTACTAATCTAAATCATCTCTATTATGCAGCGGCTAAAGTAACCACTCACTTATGTGGAGTGAAAGTGAAAAAAAGAAAGAAATTCCCACAAATAACCTACTTCACAAGAGAACAACCATTGCCAAATAAACCTTCTCCGATCAGACATAGCCATTTTAGCAAACTACAAAGTAGGTGAACAAGTTAAACAAACTAAATGCAGAAAATTGAAGAGAAAATACAATATAAAATCAACAAGTGACATAGACATGCTGATATAAACAATCAAGCAAAAAGTGTCGGCCAAAGCTGCTCGTATAAGACATTTTGAGAAACGCTCTAGATTCTTTAAAGACAATAATATGTTCAAAAAGAACCAAAGAAACTTCTACAGAGAAATTAGCAAGGCGACAATAAGTGCTAAATCAAAACCACCCAAGGCGGAAGTGCAAGAATTCTGGGAAAGGATCTTGGCGAAGAATAATGTCATAATATACATGCCCCGTGGATAGGCTGACAAATGAATGATACAGCTCACCTTGAAGAACAAACATGGGAAAATATAACAGTTGAACATCTGCATTTAGCTCTTAGAAAGTCCAACAAATGGAAATCCCCAGGGAAAGACAAAATACCAAATGTTTTGATAAATGACTTCACAGAGTCTCACGAGCTGTTAGCCCAACTTTACAATGAAATGGTTAAGGAGCCAGAAAAGATACCATCATGTATAGTTAAAGGCATTACATCCCTACTTCTCCAAGAATGAGACAAATAATACAAAAAATTACAAACCTATCACTTGCTTGACCACATTGTATAACATTTTAACATCAGTCCTAACTGAATATGCATATGATCACCTGATAACAAATTATATATTTCCTAATTAGCAGAAAGGGAGTAAAACGAGGCTCATATGGCTGTAAGGATCAGCATTTGATTAACAAAATGATACTGGAAGATTGTCATAATGGACACAAGAATCTATCAATTGCTTGGATAGATTACACAAAAGCATTCGACAGTTTTCCACACAGTTGGATTGAAAAGTGTTTAGAGATTTTCAAAATAACTCCTGTTGTCAGGGGGTTCCTGTCATTCTGTATTAAAACATGGAAAACAACACTCATTTTGAATAGTGGAGAAAAATCACTGGAAAACTGGAGGAGTTGATATTAATTGTGGAGTTGTTCAGGGTGATTCTTTATCACCGCTTTAATTTGCTTCGCACAGATACCATTAAGTAAATGCTCAAAGAACAACATATGAATATAAAGTCTATGACAAAACCATTAATCACTTGTTCTACATGGATGACCTGAAACAATTTGCAGAAAATTATGAGCAATTGCAAGGGCTATTAACCATTGTGAAGCAGTTCAGTGATGATATTAAAATGGAGTTTGGACTAGATAAATGGGCCAAAGCCACGTTCACCAGAGGAAAGCTGTTGAGAAGTTCAGACATTAATCTTGATCCGGAGAATGTGATAAGAGAACTTGATTAAGAAGAAACTTACAAATACTTAGGTGTTTGTGAAGGAGACGGAATAAAGCACTCGACAATGAGGGAAAGGATAAGGAAGGAATGTTACCGCAGTGTAAGAGCAATCTTAAGAACGGAGTTGAATGCAAGGAATAGGATAGATACCATAAACACGCTTGCCATACCAGTAGTAACTTACAGTTTCAATATCAACTGGGCAAGCACAGAAATGCATAGGCTCGATACAAAAATTAGAAAATATTTTACAATGCATAGAATGCATCACCCTAAGGCGGATACAGATAGAATATATCTCACAGATAAGAAGGAGGACGTGGATAAATCCAGTTAGTTATTGCTTTGAAAACTGCAACAATTGGATTATCTACATATCTAAGGGAGACTCATGATTGGATGATCAAACTCGTTTTGAAATATGAAAGCAACAAAAGATCATACTCCATTACAAAAGATGTACAAAGATACAGTAATGAACAACAAATTTCAGGAGTTCCCTTTACTGCTAAAATGAAAAACACAGAAAAGGTAAAGTGGGTAATAGTAACAGCAAAGGAAGAACTGCTACAGAAACTGGCTAAGAAATAGCAAGAAATGTCCATGTATGGAAAATACCCAGAAAGAGCTAACAATCCTGATGTTGACAAAACTTTAACCCATCAGTGATTGGCATCATCTGGACTGAAATCGGAGACTGAAGGACTGCTTCATCAGCACAAGATCAAAGATCAGTGTCTGCCAACAAACAATTATCAAGCAAACAACATAAAAAATGGATGCAACCCATTATGCCGTGTATTTAAAAAAACAACTAGAGATTGTTGATCATATAATTTCAATGTGCAATCCTATAGCTCCAACCGAATACCTAAACAGGCATGACAGAGCTGCACAATATATACACTTGGTAATGTGTAAGCATTTTGAATTACCCAATCAAAATAATCTATCAACCACCTCCCGTACTTGAATAACATCACATCTCAATCTTGTGGAACTTTAGCATCCAAACAGACCAAAAATAGAGGCAAATAGACCTGATATAATACTAAAGGACTTTAAACGGAGGGTATGCCTGATAATTGATATGTCCGTTCCAATAGACAAGAATGTATCTATAAAAACATTTGAAAAATTGAGCAAGTATAAAGACCTGGAGATAGAGATTAAAAGTGTGGAAGTTCAGAACTAAAATAATACCAGTGTTTGTAGGCGCTCTAGGAATGATACCAAAGGGCTCTAATGATTACTTATCGCAAATCCCAAGAAACCAGCGTATAAGAGAATTAGAAATGATAGTACTAATGTGAACTGCCCATATACTAAGGAAGATTTTGTCAATATAAGTACATCACAAGTCTAAACACCTGAAGATGCATGTGTGTGTATTTATCTCATTCTTGAACATGGAGGACCTTGTTGTCTCTTGAGGTCACTGGTTGTGACTTGGTGATAACTCGTAAGAACATAAAGGAAGATAAATGTAACTGTGATAATAATAATAATAATACATTTATACACAAACACACACACACACACACACACACACACACACACACACACACACACACACACACAAACATCTATATATACATATACACATTCACATACATAACAAATAACGGTGCTGCGATCGAATGTGTTTTTTTAGCCCAGCCAATGATCTAAAACGTCTTGCACAGAGTTGGCTACCAAATCATTATCTGGCTGTAGGCGGCTGTGGTTAGAGTTCATCTACCTAACTTTGCATGTCGTTTGAGCCCTCCTGCTGATCTACACTCTTCCACATGCTTGGCAGGCATGATGAGTAGCATCTCCAATATCAACTGCTAGTCAACCACTGGTCTCAATGTATGACTGCAAAGATGACTTTCGAGTCCACCTTTGCTGAGGCAGAGTCTCGCACAGATGCTGTATGCAGCGCCACAGGATGATCTTCGCTGCCTGGAAATGCAACACCAATACCCTTCCTCACATCACTATTTACTTTCTCGTATGGGATTCGAGATGACTGAAAGGCAGATTTCCCCCCGTGTACAATCTTTCTCCATTTATTACAATCAGAAACTACGCTTTCCCATGTATCAGGAAAGATTTTAGCGTCTTTCAAGGAGGCTTCAACGAATCCTTATACCTCTTTGTTGGTATATGTGGAGGTCGCTTTCTTTTAACTAACTCTCTATAAAAGAGTTGTTTCGGTATTCTAGAATCCTTCATCCTTGCAAGGTGACCACTCCATCGGAGTCGTTGCATAAGAACAAGAGTTTCTATACTGTGATACAGAGAGCTTTCCAAACTCTCGACGTCACTGATGTGATCCCTCCAGTGAACGAGATGGATCCGTCTGAGACACATTTGATGGAAACGCTCCAATTGTGTAAGGTGGTGTCGATATGTGAAACAGGTCTCGCAGGCATAAATATGAGAAGAGAGATCTGCGTCACATACATACCTAGTCAACGCGATCAGTCGCATATTTTGGCATGGGAGACTATTTTGTAAGTATAAGATGAATACTATCTCCGACAGTAATGCCACAACTACAGTCATGTTGAATAACTGGATATTCTTCTAACTTTTGTCTAACGGAAGACACCTTTTATACGAATTATTAAAGATATCCGACTAAATACATAATTCATTTTACAATGATTTGCTACAAACAACATGGTTGAACACAACATCAACAACAACAACATTAAGTATGTACCGAAGAAAAACAACTAGAACTGTAAACAACACTTATTCAGCTGTAGCTACAGAAGAAACCGAAATTATAAATCGCATTTCTCTTGGAGTTGCGAACTTAATGATGATTTATTTACTTGTTATAACATGGCAAAAAACAATCCCTCCATTGGATATATGAACAGAATGAAGCTACACTGGGATGAAATAAACCCAGAGCTAAATCACTTCACAGCGAAAAAATACGCCAGCCAGCGACGTTTGTTGAACGTAAAAATAAGATAAATATTATTAATTGTAAGTCCCCCACAACAAACATGGGACCAACAACACGTGCTACGGGTCGCCATGCTACTAGAATTCCTAGCAGCTATGTCGAACAGTGCCTTGAAAAAACTATGCCTGTAAGAAACTTGACACCACGTGTACCCTCTAAGTCTACCTCGAATGCTGGGGAAAACACTATCTATAATAATAATAATCGAAGAAATTTGACACCACGTGTACCATACGAGTCTACCTCGCCTTAGGCGATATAGCGATCTCTTTCTCTCTCTCTTAGTCTTTCTCTTGTTAGATAGATACATAGATACATAGATATAACGTCGTGCCTCTATAATATATGTCGGTATGCCTGAATGTCTGCATTACGTCATTATGACGCGATCAGTGTGTGTTTATATATATATTTATATACTGTATCATCCCCCATTCCTCCAAGCGAAACCTACAGCACTTGCAGCACCACTAACAAACGGAAGAGGGGCTGGAACTGTTTGGGGTGGGGCTGCTTCCACCACCTCACCTGCGTTGGCACACCACCAGATGGGCCTCGCTGGTGAACATCGCTCGACTCAGACGGCTCGGGAAGATCCCACTCAAGATCCTGAGAGCGGCACGGGTGCCGGTAGCCGAAGCCCTTGCTTCCTCGATTGAGAGCGCCGTGGACTCCAGTCGAGCCAGTGACTGGGAGCGGCTGTTCTATTTTGACCCACTCGCCCTCGGCCTCCCTAGCTCTAGCGTTGACCGGAGCGGCCGCTCAACAGCAGCCTTCGTCAAGGCCAATGTCGCGTCCTTTGGGCGATCGCCCATTCCAAGCGTGCACAGGGACCCCACACACCCCTCCCTCAGGTACCCCCTATCATCAACCCCCGAGGCCAGCGCCAGGCGTTTGCGTGACCAGGTAAACGCCACGCTTATCATGGGTAATGTCTCGGCCGCAGTCAGAGTTGTTTCCTCAGAGGACACTGTCCTCCAAAAGCTGCCCATCGGAACCGGCATCCAGGGACTCCAGGCACCTTATTGTCAAGCTTGACATGAGGAATGCCTTCAACTCTTTACGCCGGGATCATCTGCTGGAGGCATGCCTCAGCCGAGCCCCCTCTGCCTACCCGCTGGCCTACTTGTCATATGGAGCCCCGAGCATGCTCCTAGCTGCTGATACGGTCATATGCTCAGCTACTGGGGTCCAACAGAGCGACCCTTTGGGACCTCTCCTCTTCGCCCTTGGTACTGACCACATCGCTCGGTGGATTACGGCCCATCTCAACGTTTGGTATCTGGAAGATGTTACGTTGGGTGGGCCCGTATGGACGCTCTACCATGACCTTCAATCGGTGGGTCCTGCCCTGGCGGGAATCGGCCTCCAGGTCAACTCGGCCAAGTCGGAGGTGGTGAATGTCACCCTCGATGCTGCGACCTTTGAAGCCTCCGTCTTGGACGTGCGGTCCATTCTCCGCCAGGTTCAGCTTACCCCCAAAGTGGATGTTCTCATCCTCGGATCACCGATCAAACCGCCGACCACCAGCTCCAACATCAGGTCCATGCTTCAACAGATCCAGACTCTCACGAACCGACTGGGTTTGATTGACGGACACCTAGGTCTTTTTCTGCTGAGGAACTGCTTCGCCATGCCGAAGCTCCTCTATACACTCCGCAGCGCGCCGTGCTACACCCAGACATCTCTCCTCGCTGACCTCGATACTTGTATCCGAGCAGCAGCCGAGGAGATATGCAACGTCAAGTTTAACGACATAGGGTGGCAACAGGCCACTTTACCTGTCAGGTATGGCATTCTTGGCCTCCGGTCCTCAATCTCACCAGCTTAGCCGGAGTATCTTTCGTCGGTAACATCGTGCCGCGTCCTCGTCAGCAGGGTTCTTCAAAACACAACGGAACCCTCTGTGTTCAGAGAACGTGAGGCCGACTGTGAGACGTGGGACCGGCTGGGACTTAGCCCAGTAGACGTCCCTCCTCCTTCTCCCCCCGTTGACGTCAATTCACCCCAACGCACGTGGTATGCCATGCAGTGCAGCCTAGCTTCAGATAGGCTCACGCCCAGCTCGACCAGCACCGCTTTGCTTGTTATCGTGCGGCCTCCAAACCCTACAGTGGTGCCTGGCTCTATGTCCTGCCCTCCTTCTCCACTTGCACGCAGCTAGACAAACATATCCTGCGCATCGGTGTTTCCCGAACCTCGGCCTCCGGATCTGACAGCCAGACCAATATCGCTGCGGTACCACCGTGGACTCTTTCGGTCTCGGCCCGCTTTCTCGTCGTCACAAGCCGGCCGTATTCCACGCCATGCTGCTCTCAACGAGGTCATTAAGCATGGCTTTGACGCTGCAGGCTTCCCTTCCCAGCTCGAGCCGGTGGGGTTGGATCGAGGGTACGGCAAAAGGCCATATGACATGACCATCTTCCCGTTCCGCGGTGGCAAAACTCTCGTCTAGGATACCACTTGCACCGACACCTTCTGCAGCCGCAACCCGGTGCATTCTGTAACTGACCCAGGTTCTGCAGCACGTCGGGCTGAGGGGGCCAATCTTCTCAAATACCGGTTGTACTCTTGGCAGTGGAGACTTCTGGTGTCCTCGCTCCCAGGGCTACCTCCTTACTCACAACCATAGGCGCTGAGCTGGTCAGCCGCAGGTGTGAGCCCCGCGAGTTGGAGTGGCTTTTACAGCGCGTCTCCCTTGCCGTCTTCCGAGGAAACGCCTTCTCTATTCTGTCCGCCGAGGCTGTGGGTGGGCCCCATCGCGTACCATTGTAGTTGTTGTATACAGATATTAACTCATCAATCCCATTCTCCTAAGACTTATGACTGGATAGAGTAAGAATGGCAGTTATAAAGATTTCTATCCGACGTTCTAAGGACTCTGACAATTCTACACAGCCTTTATTTCTATACAGTTATCTTAGCTTTTTTCCGTTTATTGCCAGGGAGTGTCTCCACGAACCAAAGTATCGTCTTCGTGTTTGTATATATATATATATTCTTATGCCAGGGAACATCTTCAGGAACCAATTGTATCGTCTTCCCGTTTTCTTTCGGTTGCAACCTTTTTATGAAATATTTCCATCTGCGTTCGCAGATTGATTTTTTAGTTTCAGATTATCCCGTGAACTTTGAAAGCAGCGATGCTTTCCTTAAACTTTAATATGTTATTTTTGATATAGATATTCGTGTACAGATATTTATGCAAAAACAAAATATAAACAAACAAGGTTGGCGATTATATAATCACAAGCATCACTGACAGATATTTTTGCATACAGAAAAGCAAAATATAAACAAACAAGGCCAACGATTACATCAGTTAGTTTTAGTGTACTTCCTTCTGCTTTTAGGTAGAAGATCCCGTTAAGGGTGAAAGCAGCGACTCTTTGCTTATGTTATTTTATGTTATACACAAAAACAAAATATAAACAAACATCGCCAACAGTGAGTGTTAGTGTACTTCATACCTCTTTTAAGTTGAAGATCCCGTTAAGGGTGAAAGCAGCGATGTTTTGCTTAAACTTTAATCTATTATTTGAATATATATATATATATATAATTATATATTCCTGTACAGATATTTTTGCATACACAATAAAAAAAATATAAACAAACGTATTTATTTCACGAGGCCCGATAAGGATAAATATATATCAAATATATATGAACCCTAGAGCAAATCCCGAACAACGCCGGGCCATTCTGCTAGTATATAACTAAAAAAATAATAAAAGATTGCTGAACTACCTAAAACCATAGGATATGTGACAATGCTGCTTACATGCAAACAAACACAAACAAACCTCACTCCTCACCAACAAAGAGTGAAAAATAAAATAGAGACGATGTTTGGTAACAGTAGAACCAGAACTATTCAATATAAGCTGATCACCCTCAAACAAGAATTGAGAGCTGTTAGCGTAAAACGCCGATACCTGAAGAAGGTAG
Source organism: Eledone cirrhosa (assembly GCA_964016885.1). Taxonomy (NCBI): domain Eukaryota; kingdom Metazoa; phylum Mollusca; class Cephalopoda; order Octopoda; family Eledonidae; genus Eledone; species Eledone cirrhosa. The sequence goes on from OZ024743.1 coordinate 156,672,240, forward strand.
ATGAAAGAAAATTGTCTAATAAAAGAAACCAAACATCAGTCTATAGAGATATGAAGGGCAAAATAATAAGTGTCACTGAGGCCCCATCCCAGAACGACATAGATTCCTTTTGGAGAAAAATATGGGGTGAAAAGAAAAATTTCCACTAAGATGCAGTGTGGCTAAAATAAATCCGAAAGAACTATTGCTCCTACACTACAACAAAAGCATACGAAATAAGTGAGAGTACCCTTGAGACTGTGATAGGAAAACTCCAAGATAAGAAAACACCAGGAAGAGACATGATTGTCACAAAACTGATATTCTATTGGAGGTATCTTACTGACCTCTACCAACAAGTTCTTTAGGGAGAAACACTTATACCAGAATGGTTGACATTAGCAAAGACACCCACTTGGCAAAAAAATACCGACCCATTGTATGCCAGAACCTGATGTATATGATTTATACAGCTTGCCTGAACCTATTCCTCCAAGATCACTGTGAAAATAATAACATCATCGCAGATGAACAAGCAGTTGGAAAGAAAGGGGTTTGGAGATGTGCTGAACAACTCCTAATCAACAAAACTGCGATGTCAGAGGTGCGACAACTTAGGAGGAATATTTCAACAGTCTGGCTGAACTACAGGAAAGCTTTCGATTCTGTCCCCCATTCCTGGATGATAGTGGCCCTCCAACTTGCTAAAGTCCCATGCATTATTGTCAGAGCCATAGAGAAGCTGTCTTCTTCTTGGGCTACTATCCCAAGGTTAAAGACACAGAAGGATGACTCTATTTTCACTGATAAAATAAAATATCACAGGGGTATATTCAAGGGAGAGAGTCTCTCTGTGATAGTATTCATCCTGTCATTACACTCCTTGTCTTTTTGGCTCAAGATATGTAACGGATACATAATTGGCTCACAGGAGGATAGAAATGCGAACATAACCCATAATTTATTTGTGGATGATCTGAAAGTATATGCCAAGAACATGGATGTGATGACGAAAAATCTTGACCTGGTTACAGCGTTCTCAAAGGATATAGGAATGGAGTTTGGCGAATATAAATGCTCATATATAAAGCGGGGAAAAATAACAACCCAATCTAGCAACATTGTCATTAATGGCCTAACTATTTCATGGATATCTGATGAGGACTGCTACAAATACCTGGGGATATATGAGAACATATCCTATAATGGTATATGTAATAAGGTACGTGTAACCAGGGAATACTACACCCGATTAAGAACTATTTCGTAATCGGAACTCTCTGCGCAAAACAAAACAGTGGCTCACAATCTATTTGCTGTGCCTGTCCTAACACCAACGTTTGGAATACTCAATTCGACGATAAACGAAATCCGAGCAGTTGAGGTTAGAACTCTAAAAATACTAAACAACACCGGAAACTTCCACAGCAACAGTGACATAGACCGCCTTTACTTGAAACGTAAGCAGGGAGGCAGAGGCCTAACATCAGTCCAGACAACATTTGAATGTCGCATCATATCTCTCCGACAACATTTACGAATCTCGAAGCGTAGGAGCCCGTCTCTCGAGAAAGAAACAGTTAAGATCATGAGAGCATGAGACAGGTAAGATCATGAGAGTTGGAAAGAAACTCCTCGAGAGTTATTCCCTGTGTGATAATCAAAAACTCACACCCAGGGATGTCGCTCAGAAGTATCGCAGTGAATCCATGCATGAAAAACGGCATGCTTATCAGCAAAAAATCATGCATGATTATGTTGCCAGGAAGCTCCAAAATGATAGGTAAAGTAGTCTATCTTAGACCAACAACCGCTATATTGGCTCCCACTTTGAAGGATACGCTTTTTCAATTCAAGAACAGGAAATTAACACGAAATACCTCATTCACAAAACAGATAGGGATGCAGTCAAAACACCTAGATGTGATAATAAGTGCTGACTCTGCAGAATTAACATCAAAGATGTCACGCATATCATCAGCAGCTGTCCAAATATGTCATCGTGGTACGATCTACCTATGAGGCATGATGCAGTGGGCAAACGACTGTACAGTGCAATCCCTAGAAAAGATAGCCCCGATAATAAACACTTAAGAATCTACAGCAATGTGGAAGACATCCATATACATAATATGAAAGAGTACTGATGGAATGTTCCAGTAAAATCCCCAATAAAATGCAGGCATAACAGACCATATATTATGATATGGGACAGGGAGAAGAAAGCATGCACAGTAGTGGAAGTTAGCTGCCCAGCAGTTGCCAATATACTATCAAAGATTAGCGAAAAGAAGAATATTTATGCAGAACTGATGATAAATCTGCAGATACTCCACCCTCATTACACCTTTAGATTTATGCCTGTGATTATTGGGGCACTTGAGTATGTTAGTAACTGCGGCAATACAAATCTTGAGAAACTAAGCTTAACAGGAACTGAAAGAACACAACGTGTTAGGAAATTATAAGTACAATCCATTAATGGAAGAATAAAATTATGTAAAAACGTTCCAAATATTTTGCATTTAATCACATGTACAGATACAAAGCATATACACATACACACACAACTCAAAACATACATATCCACACATACAATAACATCCATATCTACACATGCATGCAGGCATGCATACATAATCTACCTAGTCGATGTCCTGTAAATTCCAATGACAGCGTCTTGCATCTATGTTAGCAACCGATTCTCTCTCTATTGGTAAGAATTTGAGAAATTATAAAACCAGAAGTATATACATACATGTATTCCTATATACTTACAAAAAAAAACGACACAGATCTGGGATGTATTCGAGACCAAGCAAGCTGAGGAAAAGTTTGGGTTTTCCTCTGGATGCATCAGAGCTGACCAAATATACATACAGTGGACAATCTCTGAGAAACCATGGAATTCACGCTAAGAGGCATGTGATTTTGTTCTACGGAACTTCATATGGAAGGTTCTGCAGCTTTATGGCATCCATACATCTTGTTGACCTGATGTTTCTATAAGAAGTCCCTAAAATTTGTATTCGGATAAATGGCGTAAATCGAAACCATTCAATGTGGGTGATGCAGTCGGCCAGGGCTAATTTCTATCACCTTTACTTTTCATAATATTTATAGAGGGGATTGGCAGGCGCAGCCATGCTGGAAATGGTGTCTAGTAGGGTCAGTCTTCTTGAATTTGCAGACGACATAGTACTACTCAAATCACCAATAGTTAATATCTGACATGGACCTGATGAGGCTGTTGCCCAGTGCTGCATAGCAGGAATGAGAAACAAGAGAGTGAATACTGAAATATACATCATCTCCAGGAAGCCTACGCAGTTCTCTTTACATGAAGAAAAAGAAAGTGAACTGATATGTCACCATATCCATATGTTTCATCAGTTGTTTTCTTATCCAAACACACGTATGCACCTGCTCACAAACATACATGCATGCACTCATACCTACACACACACACACATACACACATTCACACACACACACACACATATATATATATATATATATATATATATATATATATATATATATATATATATATATATATATATAGAAGGATTTAAATGGATACATTTCAGTATAAGGAATTTATTGACATATGTTTCAATAACAGTTATATAACCTGAATACAGCTGCTAACTACAAAGTATTAATTATGCAGACACTCAATATTTCAATGTTTTTTTCAACTACCATTTCATCAGAATAATATCATTGAGAACATGTTTGGTTTTTATAGAGAATATTAAGAGCGAGGAGTGAATTCTTTATACACATCTTAGTGTGTTACACTTCTCTTTGTGTAATATATTTGTATATATATATATATATATATATATATATATATATATATATATATATATATATATATATATATATGTAGTTAAATCTACCAAAAGTTTACGGTAGTGTCCAACCCGTATGAAGAACTCAATGTAATCCGGATATCATGAAAAGAGAAGATGCATTCAAAGATTACTTTCGGTGAAAAATAAACGGAAAACAGAGTCAAGATAAATTATTAAAAAAATAATGAATAAACAAAGAAATAGTTCCTTATATTAAAAAAATTCATTATTTTACGATCGTTTCTAGGATATACATGTGTTAGAGTTGGTATGCATATTCTATAGATCTATGTACAATATTTAAACAAACTATCAGAGGGAATATACATGCCTTCACATATATATGCTGTCTTCAGAAATAATTTATATATATATATATACAAATATATTACACAAAGAGAAGTGTAACACACTAAGATGTGTATAAAGAATTATTACAAGTGAGGTTAGATGTGTCGTGAACAGTATCCACATTTGCTGACTGAGGATCCTGTGACCTGTTATACTGCACATATCAGTGGTGAAACGAAGCGAGATTCGTATCAGCAAACTTATAGTTATAAGGTTGGTAATTTAAAACTCTAATTCAGAGATTTGATTCTGACTTAGTTTTTTTCTAGTTTTTTTAATTCGCAAACCTATAGATATTGTTCTCTATACAGTAACGGTAAAACTCACATAATTATTTACACACTTCTCTTTGTGAAATATATTTGCATTTGAGCTCAGAAGAAAATTGTCTATTCTTCTTTGAGCTAATACTATTATTATGGACTGCGGAATACTCTTAATTCCGATATTTGTATAGTTATATATATATATATATATATATATATATATATATATATATATATATATATATATATATATATATATATATACTTATATATATAAGTATGTATACCTACATACATATACGTATACAGACGTACAGTACAGTAGTATGTATATATATACATACATGCACACATCTATATATTTACGTATGGATTCACCGAACATTTATTATAATGCTCGGTTTGTTTGTAAACAAACATCCCGAATTACGCCGTACAGTGTTTAGCAACCATCGTTGCCCTTTTGTTCAACACTGACAAAGGGACGATGTACTTGTTTCAAGCTTATTAGCTATCGTCAGCACCGTATACCTTCTTGTCAGATGATTGAACGTCTGAAAATATATACTTTCCTTAATGCATATTAACGGCGGAGCAGCCTAATTTGCATATCGAGTGAGTTAATCAGCCGGGCGCACAGAAAACGATAAATGGAAAACGGCTTAATTCGGGATGTTTGTTTACAAATAAACCGAGCATTATAATAAATGTACGGTAAATCCATACGTACATATATATATATATATATATATATGTGTGTGTGTGTGTGTGTGTGTGCATGTATGTATATACATACATACTACTGTACGTCTGTATACATATATGTATGTACGTATACATACTTAAATTTAAGTAACAGCCGTACTAAGATTGAGAAATGAAATTTCGTTTCATTTTTTCAATTTATCGTTTTCGGTGCGCCCGGCCGATTATCTCATTCGATATGCAAATTAGGCTGCCAGCCGTTAATATGCATAAGGAAAGTATAAACTTTCAGATGTTCAATCATCTGGCAGGAAGGTATACGGTCTTGACGATAGCTAATAAGCTTGAAACTTGTACATCGTTCCTTTGTCAGTGTTGAACAAAAGGGCAACGATGGTTGCTAAACACTGTACGGCTTAATTCGGGATGTTTGTTTACAAACAAACTGAGCATTATGATAAATGTTCGGTGAATCCATACGTACATATATATATATATATATGTGTACATGTATGTATATATATATATATATATATATATATATATATATATATATATATATATATATATATATATATAGCAGAGTATAAAAGTTTTAATATAGATGAGATTCTACAGGTCTAGAACTGTGTTTCATTCATTAGAAATCATCAGGATATATATATATATATATATATATATATATATATATATACATACTACTGTACGTATGTATACGTATATGTATGTACATATACATACTTATAACTTATATTTAAATAAGAGTCGTACTAAGAGTGAGAGATGAAATTTCATTTCATTTTTTCCATTTATATATATATATTAATAAAAAGAATTACAAATTTGTCTGATTTTCTCGTTTTATTTACAATCCTTTGAAATTATAATTATATTATAATGAAATAGTATGCAGAAAATTGCAAACTTGACTGTCACCACTGAATTTGAACCTGAAGATTGCGAAAGCATGAAAGTACTTGTTCAATTAACACTTAACATTTAATATCCTACCATAGTATTTCATTATAATATCATTAACATATCATTATAATTTTAAAGGATTGTAAATAAAACGAGTAAATCAGACAAAGCTGGAATTACTTTTATTAATATAATATTTTATATACAATCATACACACCCGTGTATATCTATATATCTATATATATATAAAATGTTTCTTCTCTCTTCATAATGTATTTTTAACTCTGATACTGGTTCAGTCTGGTTCAAACTGAATTGGTCTGTCCCAGTCATTCATTGAGCAACATCGGTGAAGTTGGCACCCTTAACTCACAGTTGGGTGCGGATGCATTCATGTATATATGTGTGTGTCCGCATGTATCTGTGTGTTTCTAAATATATTAATAACTCCCTCTGGTCGAGCAATCTTTGAGGTGTGGGGACAACTGGAAAGCTTCCATTACTCATACTTCTCGCCTTCTTCACTACCTCTTCTGCGGCCTCGATATGAATACCCCCTCCGCCTCCGTGGTATTTTCTTCGTGGTTATAAGAGGCTTAGCTCTGTTTCTCGACCGTTATATCGCGTGACTATCTCCCCCTCCGCCTTTTGGGATTCTTTCTCACGTCGTGTAGACGCGTTCTTGAGACTAGTAAAATGAGGTATCCTCTTGATAAGTCGGCAGACCTCGCAAGGACTCTATATCTTTGATATATTGTTTTTGTTTATGCCACGAAACTACGTAGTCGAGGAATTTAGGAACAGTTTAGGTATGATACATTTTATTACTAATTATATCTAAATGTTTCTTCTCTCTTCATAATGTATTTTTAACTCTGATACTGGTTCAGTCTGGTTCAAACTGAATTGGTCTGTCCCAGTCATTCATTGAGCAACATCGGTGAAGTTGGCACCCTTAACTCACAGTTGGGTGCGGATGCATTCATGTATATATGTTTGTGTCCGCATGTATCTGTGTGTTTCTAAATATATTAATAACTCCCTCTGGTCGAGCAATCTTTGAGGTGTGGGGACAACTGGAAAGCTTCCATTACTCATACTTCTCGCCTTCTTCACTACCTCTTCTGCGGCCTCGATATGAATACCCCCTCCGCCTCCGTGGTATTTTCTTCGTGGTTATAAGAGGCTTAGCTCTGTTTCTCGACCGTTATATCGCGTGACTATCTCCCCCTCCGCCTTTTGGGATTCTTTCTCACGTCGTGTAGACGCGTTCTTAAGACTAGTAAAATGAGGTATCCTCTTGATGAGTCGGCAGACCTCGCAAGGACTCTATATCTTTGATATATTGTTTTTGTTTATGCCACGAAACTACGTAGTCGAGGAATTTAGGAACAGTTTAGGTATGATACATTTTATTACTAATTATATCTAAATGTTTCTTCTCTCTTCATAATGTATATATATATATATATATATATATATATATATATATATATATATATATACAATATATACGGATTAACAAATAATAGTTAAATGCAGTCCACTTAGGTGAAGTCCAGTTATGGTATTCCAGGTAGTGGATGATATTAACGCTTGGCTTGGTTTGACTCAACAAGGTGTTTTCATAGTGATGCTGCGGGTATGCTGTAATTCCTATGTTGTAAACACTTGGAGTAATAATAAATCACGAAAGAAGGTTTACATGGTTTGCAATACAAAAAAGTTTTTAATCACATAGCTTACATTTGTTTCACTGAACCTGTATGTCTAGAAATCGCTATCCGCTTAATTTTGCGTTACTCGATCGCCAATACAGAATTATAACCAGTCAGATCTTCGGAGCATGCAAGAATGAAGAAAATACACAGGCAAGAAAAGAAAAAAAATACAGGCTACTATATGGAGTAGTAATGGCATTCAATTAGAACAATAACAACAATTACAACAATGCTATCAATAAATTATTTAAGGAGACCCTGACATTACTTAGGTGGGAGGTATATAATGTATCTAATGTTACGGCGTGAAAACTAGCTGTCATAAGGCAAAATGAAGCGTTGACATGTACAGAGTATCGTAGTGTGTATCAATTTTAAATTATAAAGATGAGCTAGTTTTTACAGTCTTTCTCTTCATCTTCAACAGTATACATGAGTGGGACCACTGTCAAAGCTAAATAGTTGTAGAGTTAATACAGAGGTTAACGAATTAATATACGCATATATCTACGCACACACACACACATACACATACACACATACACACATACACACATATATATATATATATAAATATATATACACATATATACACATGCATGCGTACATAGACACATACATACACATCAATATACACTCGTACAAAAATATACATACATGCAAAGAGAAAAGCGTGCTAATTGTAATTATGGCAAAAAGAAGGTAAAGTAACATTGTAGTAGTGAAATGAGAAAAACTAGGATCTAGGATCAAATGATTGCAGCAGCTGAGAAGGAGTAAGATTTTAAGAAAAGATGATATGTGCACAGGCACACAATGAAAAACCGTGCACTTATGGGTTCCACCACCCTCGCCAGAACAATATGGGAATTGAAGGACAGCAACACTAACTACAGTATCAACTGGTCAAACTTGTCGGCTGCTAAAACCTATAGTACAGGGATGTCCTATTGCGGGCTGTGTGATCTTGAGCTATTGTATATCCTTAGAAATGTTAAAAGGCTACTTAATAATAAGTTAGAAAGATCTATCTTCTGCAGACATAGAATAGTCACTAAATTCATAAGATTCAAACCTCCGTGAATCGAACCAACATAACATAGCTTTAAATTAGGATACCTAGTACCCACAGAAATATATTCATTAAGTATACTATATCCTTCACAATTCTATACCACACAATTGTCTGTAAGTACCTCATCTACCAACAATCTTACTCCTTCTCAGCTGCTGCAATCATTTGATACTAGATCCTAGTTTTTCTCATTTCACTACTATAATGTTACTTTACCTTCTTTTTGCCATAATTACGATTAGCACGCTTTTCTCTTTGCATGTATGTATATTTTTGTACGAGTGTATATTGATGTGTATGTATGTGTCTATGTACGCATGCATGTGTATATATGTGTATATATATTTATATATATATATATGTGTGTGTGTGTGTATGTGTATGTGTGTGTGTGTGCGTAGATATATGCGTATATTAAATCGTTAACCTCTGTATTAACTCTACAACTATTTAGCTTTGACAGTGGTCCCACTCATGTATACGGTTGAAGATGAAGAGAAAGACTGTAAAAACTAGCTTACTTTATAATTTAAAATTGATACACACTACGATACTCTGTACATGTCAACGCTTCATTTTGCCTTATGACAGCTAGTTTCCACGCCGTAACATTAGATACATTATATACCCCCCACCTAAGTAATGTCAGGGTCTCCTTAAATAATTTATTGATAGCATTGTTGTAATTGTTGTTATTGTTCTAATTGAATGCCATTACTACTCCATATAGTAGCCTGTATGTTCTTTTCTTTTCTTGCCTGTGTATTTTCTTCATTCTCGCATGCTCCGAAGATCTGACTGGTTATAATTCTGTATTGGCGATCGAGTAACGCAAAATTAAGCGGATAGCGATCTCTAGACATACCAGTTCAGTGAAACAAATGTAAGCTATGTGATTAACAACTTTTTTGTATAGCAAACCATGTAAACCTTCTTTCCTGATTTATATATAATATATATATATATATATATATATTTATATATATATATATATATATATATATATATATTCATATATAAAACAGAGGTGTGTTAAGTTACCAGGCTCCATCTGGTTCCTTACCACAATTCCTTTGTTATATGTATATATATATATATATATATATATATATATATATGTATATATATATATATATATATATATATATATATATATATATATATATATATATATATATATATATAAGTATGTAAACGTACATACATATATGTATACAGACGTACAGTAGTATGTATATATATATATACATACATTCACATATATATATGTACGTATGGATTCACCGAACATTTATTATAATGCTCGGTGTGTTTGTAAACAAACAACCCGAATTAAGCCCTACAGTGTCTAGCAACCATCGTTGCTCATTTGTTCAACACTGACAAAGGAACGATGTACTAGTTTCAAGCTTATTAGCTATCGTCAGCAACGTATACCTTCCTGCCACATGATTGAACGTCTGAAAATATATACTTTCCTTATGCATATTAACGACTGAGCAGCCTAATTTGCATATCGAGTGAGTTAATCGGCCCGGGTACCGAAAACGATAAACGGAAAAAATGAAGCGAAATTCCATCTCTCACTCTTAGTACGGCTGTTACTTAAATATAAGAATGTATACGTACATACTTATATTTCGGGATGTTTGTTTAGAAACACACCGAGCATTATAATAAATGTTCGGTGAATCCATACGTATATATATATATATGTGTGCATGTATGTATAAATATACATATATATACATATAACTGTACGTCTGTATATATATATGTATGTACGTATACATACTTATATTTAAGTAACAGCCGTACTAAGAGTGACCAATGAAATTTCGTTTCATGTGTTCCGTTTATATATATATATATATATATATATATATATATATATATATATATATATATATATATATATGCAAAAGTTTTATTTAAAATTGTTGGGTTACAACGGGTAAATATTTTATAACTGATATAAAAGCACTCAACTGGTTTTGGAGTAGGTTTACGATATTAAACAAATGGAAACTATATTTACAAAACCATATTTATTTCATTATATATATTTCTGGGATATCATATTAAAAATATTTTTTGTTTTCCTCAGACAAAATACAATATATAAGCCGTTTTATGAATAAATTTGACATACCTTAAAATAATGCAACTTCCATTTAAAAAGTTGATTTGGTAGCTACCAAATCAACTTTTTAAATGGAAGTTGCATTATTTTAAGGTATGTCAAATTTATTCATAAAACGGCTTATATATTGTATTTTGTCTGAGGAAGTCAAACCATATTTTTAATATGATATCCCAGAAATATATATAATGAAATAAATATGGTTTTGTAAATATAGTTTCCATTTGTTTAATATCGTATATATATATATATATATATATATATATATATATATATATATATATATATATATGTGTGTGTGCATCGGTGTATGTGTGTGTACGTGTTTGTATACACGAAGTGGTTCCGTACAGCTCTAGTCGTTCCATTTAAGGATATTACAAAGAGTGCATGCGGTGAGATTAAAGTCTACGTGTGGTTAATGGCATTTGCATTGCGTAGATTGTTTATACTTGTATCAACTGCAAATATAATTCACATTAATTAAGTAATAACTATATGTATTACATAACTGGCCTCTGGAGCACAGCCTCTGCGGTTGATCACCCTCCTCAAAGGCGACTGTACTTGTATAAGTCGTTTGGTTAAACGACTCTATAAAGTCTAGTTGCTGACATACAATTAGTATAGCAGTTTCAGACTAACATGTGACAACCCCCAAAGCGGATGTCGGTCTCAAACCGACCATTGTGAGTGAAAAACTTAGCGGAAAATTGAAAAGGTCTCCCTCGGGCTACTTATGAAAAGAGCAGAGACAGACCTGCAAAATATGTATATAAATTGAACTAAAATAAATTAAAATGTTCAACTCATGATCAAAAGCAAGATAAAATAAAATCTGTTTACACGATAGTCGAAGAGAATCCATGCAGATCCGACTGAGAATTATTCAATGATATTAAAAGAAATGTAATTTAGAAATGTAAATGTATAACAGTGCACACATATGTTAACAGTAAGAACATGTTGCAAATAGTGATACTTGTATATCATATAAACCTGAATTGGCGACAGTTGGTGTTCCGAAGGGAATCGGGAAGAGAGTACATTTAGCAGAGAAAACTATAATTGAAATCAGTTATTATTAATATAACGTCGAAACTGTATATTCAAATGTTAAGATTTAAAATCACATAATGTACAGTAAAACAAAAGTTTCTATTAATGTGGCATATCAATTAATGAAACTTTGATCAAAGGTAATTGTAATGAGAAAGCTACTGCACTTACCGCAATTCTGCCAACTCACTCAGCGAGCTAGGCTCATCCACGTCGATATAATACCTTCGCCAAGTTGCAGCTCGCAATTCGCACCTCCGTCCGTTGGGGGTTAGAGCCGAAAGAGGACTCACGGATGCTCCTGGGAACGCATCTCAAGTCACTTCCCCTTCCGCCTCCGGACGATCGACCCCAGCTTCCGGTTTCCTCCTCCACACCACCACACCATCCCCATACGCCCCCCTGATCTCAAGGATCAATCCCCCCCCCCTCACACTGCTGCATGTGATAATCTGCCGTCCAGCCAGGCGGTCGGCAATCTCGATGCGATCTCCGTAATGTTGGGGCGGTGCTTTGGATTTCCTCATCCTCGGAGTCCGTCGACACAGCCACTCTACACACATCCAGGATATGACGTGGCACTCCGGCCACGGACACGTTATTCTTGGAATTTACGGCCGTTACCGTTCCCTTTCCCCATTGAGAAGTGAAACAGACTTCTTCTCCCACCTGTACGAATGCGTTGTCTCTCTCCACAGGCCGTTGTGGTACAGTGCACGGGTGCTGCCACTCGTATCTGTATATTGTTCTGTGTGGCACCGATTCCTCAGCCTGTCCCACCCGAGGGGACATGTTGTACGAAAACACTGCTTGCATTGGTAATATGTGCCGCCGCCCCTACATTGCTTTGATTGTGCGATGGTTTTGCAACACGATTCCATTTCCGCTCAGCCTGTATGCTGCTCTGAAGAAGCAGTCCACCTTCCACCCATCAAGCATCTCCCTCAGCACCTCCGAGCGGAACGCTGCGTTGTTGTCCATCAGCAATTCATCCACAGGGCACCGTTCCAAGCATATCTCTCTCAACGTCCGTGTGTTTTACTCCGCAGTTCCCGCCTTCATTTCCCTCCATGTACCCATACGTCCCGGTCCACAGTCAACCATCGAGAGGTATGTTACCTGTCGGTAGTGTGTTACGTCCACCGCCAATCGCTTCCAGTCGCGAGCCACCGGGAGACTTCCCGTCTCGTGCACACCCGGGAATCGATAGACTGACATCGGACGCAGTCTCTGTCCTAGCACGGCTCCTCCCTCCAACGCCACCGGCGGCTTCGCAGTCAATCCGTACCCTTCTAAATGGCTCGTGACCTCCGCCGCCGACACTAGAGTCTCATCCACTAGGATGTCGTCGATGTAGGAATTGGTGGTCCACTTCATCTTGTCGGCCTTTCCCAGAATGGTCTTAAACACCGCCGCCATGATCTTCGGTGCAGAGTTCAGCCCGAAGCCGAGCCTGGTCAAGCAATATGTCCGACCCTTACACATGACCAGCTCATACTGCCACTGCTTCTCCTCCACGTGTAGATATGCCGACTCTTTTGTTGTTATAGATGCCGAAATAGCTTGTAATGAGAAAGCTACTGCACTTACCGCAATTCTGCTAGCTCACTCAGCGAGCTAGACTCATCCACATGGGTATAATATGTTCGCCAAGTTGCAGCTCACAATTCGCACTCCATCCGTCGCGGATAACAGCCGAAAAAGGGCCCACGGATGCTCCTGGATACTCATCTCACGTCACTTCCTCTTCCACCTCCGGAAGATCGTTCCCATCTTCCGGTCACCTCCTCCACACCACCACACCATCCCACAGTAATGCCGGCAGTGTACTGTGAGTTTTGTAGTTCAATTCTCACTGTCATCCCTGTCAACGTGTGTCCGTCTATTTACAAATATACACAAAACATGACATAGAATGTCACTGTTTGTTACAGGTGACATGGCAAAGTCATATGTTTATGGAACTGTTCAGCTAATGAATTATGTATGTTGAAGGAAAATACGTGTCATGTTATTCTAATTATACTAAAAGAAAGTTGACATATAATACATTTCTATACGATATGTGTAGCTGATAGTAGAGAAAATATTTTTTTACGTAACATATGGTTACAAGTCAACAACAAGAACAACAACAGCTACACAACTTACAAAAGCAATTGCCATAACAACTTGTTTCAAGTTTGGCTTCGATGTAACGTTTCTCTACTTACATTAAACATGACGGTAGCATAGTGACTTATTCATGATGATGGTGATGCTGACCATGATGATCATGATCATCATCATGATGACGATGAAGATGATGATGATGATGACGATGATGGTTGTGCTGGTGACGCTGATGTATATGACGCTAATGGCGGGAGTGGTGATCATCTATATATATAAATCTGAGGATGTCTGTCTGTGTGTGTGTGTGTGTGTGTGTGTGTGTGTGTGTGTGTGTGTGTGTGTGCGTGCGTGTGTGTGTGTGCGTGTGTGTGTGTGTGTGTGTGTGTGTGTGTGTATGTGACTTAAATCTCGAGAAGTAACCAACCGAATTTTTTTCAAACTTTAGATGTGTATTACTTATGTTTCACGGAGTTTTATGCACATAAATAAATTCAACTGCGTTTTTTCAGCCTTTTGGGGGGTTTTAGAGGCGTTACGTGAGACCGATTTCCTTAAAATTGTAACTATGTATTAGTCAGTCTCTTCTTCATACTGTGAGCAAAGAAAATCCAACTTTTTCATGGCCTAGGTGAAACACCTCATTTTTTCAGCTTTTGAGGGCTCTTTTGAGGCGTTACGTGTAGCCGATTTCCCGACATTTCAAGGCATATTGAGTACATAAAAAAATTCATTTTCTTGATCCCCTAGGGCTCGCATTAGGTGAAAACATACATTTTTACTGCTTCATCGAGGAAATTCTTAAAGATTATCCAGCCATCAGAGTATTCGGTGTATTTTCTTTACATATTGTCCAGGTATGCACTGTTTCCACGATTAGGTCCATTGGCGGCCCGCGTCCCAAAATACGTATCCCGTGCAACGCCGGGTACCACTGCTAGTAAATTATTTAAAAAGATATAATCTTAAAAAGACGAATGGCAAGCATGATTTTTTCGTTATCTCCCAATACAAAAATCACTTAAATGAACTAGCAGGAGAATATTTCTGGAGAGCCTTCCCGAACAAGTTGATAAATTTCATGGAATTTTTCAAAAGTAATTTCAATTTAATGTTATAGGAATATTCTATAGATGTGTTGGAATATGTATTTAATTATTTTTGTTTGATTTGAAGAATTGTGGAGGAAATGTAGGACTGTATATATGAATTATCTCTCTCTTTCTGTCTCTTTCTCTCTCTCTCACTCTCTCTCCCTCTCTCTCTCTCTCTCTATATATATATATATATATATATACATATATATATATGCAGATAAATCTACCAAATTATACGGTAGTGTCCAATCCGTATGAAGAACTCAATGTAATCCAAATATCATGAAAAGAGAAGATGTATTCAAAAATGTTTTCGATGAAAATCACAGGAAAACAGAGTCAAGATAAATTAATAAAAACAAGGAATAAAAACAAGGAAACAGTTTCTTATATTAAAAAAGTCATCATTTTACGATCGTTTCGAGGATATATATGTGTGTTGGTATGTATATCATATATATCTATGTAAAAATGTTACAAACTAAAAGAGCAAATATACTGTCTTCAGAAATAATTGTTTCTACTTTTGGCACAAGGCCATCAATTACCGAGTACATTACTGGTACTTTATTTTATCGACCCCGTAAGGATGAAAAGCAAAGGATATTTGTTTATTGAAAAGAAACCAACAGAGATTTAATATAATAGGTCTGTTTTGGAACAGGCTTTGAATTGACCAATAGAAAAGTAGTAAGTGGTCAAGTTGATAGAATATTAGTAGTAGAAATTTAATTTAGGGGTAGAGGAATGCAGACTTAAGTTTTGAATGGAAAGATTACTTTGAATGAAAAGATTACTTTGGGGATGAAAAGAGGTCAAGCCGGTGAAAGGTACACAAACATTTGATGTTATTAAAGAATAATGCTAGTGTTAAAATCGAAGGAGAATAACATTTTAGGGTAATTGTGTTAGTGAGAATTTACCAATCTTATTTAAAACATAAGGAATTTAGATCTATAAAAAGAAATTAAATTTATTTAAGTGATAGGTATACTTATAGGGATACATTTATATTAATTATATAGATGTGATAAATAAGTGTTAGATGTTATTAAAGAATGTTGTTAAAAACGAAGGAAAAAAATGTTGGGATAAATATATTAGTGAGAAATAAAAAAGTTATATAGACTACAAATTAGGTTTATAATATTTGAAATTTCTTCTAATTCTATGATTACACGATATAAATAATTATTGTCCCTTCTTTAATAGGATATCCTTAGATTTCATTATTTCAAAAAGTTCCTGGGAACATAATCTACACTCATATGTGTTATTTTGATAAGGCGTGGCCCTTTTGAGCACAGTCCATGTCAGGTTATAATCGATATTCTTTTTTCTATAATTATTAATTATTTCAGCCAAGGATGTTGTATTAGCTAATGCGGCATTTTTAAAACTATGTTTGTGGGTATTAAATCTTACTTAATTGGTTAGAATTAGCTCCTATATATGAATAAGTTGAGTCTTTAGTACTAATTTTACATTTATATACTATGTTATTAATAAGACAATTTCCATTTAATGGGCAATTTCCTTTGTTTCTATGGGTTGTATGTTTGAAGTATTATTGGTGTAAGGTATATAGACTAATTTGTTTTTGTGGCCGCTTCTAGCTAAAACTTCGTTATAAAATGTTGCATTTTTATCGAATACATCCTGGTTAGATGAAAGGTTAGAAATTCTGAGTGAGATATTATATGGTAGGTTTTTAAGGATAGATCTAGGGTGATTGGATTGTGAGTGTATGTGATGTAAGTTTTGTTTAGGTCTATGGTAAGGTTGGTAGATACCCGTAGATAAGTCTAAAGTTATATCAAGGAAATGAACTGGTGTTTTCAAATATAATAGTAAGACTATGAGGAAATATAATAGTAAGTCTTTGAGGAAAGTTCTAAGTTCTGAATGTTTTAATATAAGGAACTGTTTCTTTGTTTTTGTTCATTGTTATTATTAATTTATATATATATATAGATATAGTACAATTTAAAAAAATATGATCAACACTAATGTGTTGTTTTTTTTTTGCAAAATGACAATCATTTTTTAGCCAGATAGAAATACCTTAATTCAAGTACATATAGTCCGCCTGTATCGATCTAGAAAATATTAAATATTAAATCTATACTTACAGACATAAAATGGCAATTGCCTGGTGCCTAGACAAGTTTAAATTTCAAAATTCAAACCTTTTCAGCAGATCGGTCAGAACTTCAAAACATAAACCTGTTTCACGAGGGATGGTATACTAATAAAATAATTGATTAATTACGGAACAACTATTTATAAAATAATTATTAGTGAAGTAATCAATTTTCTGTGATTTTCAATAGGCACCCAGATAAATTATAGTTACTTCTCCTAAGATAAGAATCTTAGGCGGACTATATGTACTTGAATTAAGGTATTTTCTGGCTAAAAAATTATTGTCATTTTGCAAAAAAAAACACATTAGTGTTGATCATATTTTTTTTAATTGTACTGTAATGCTCAGAAGTATTTTCTTAGAGCTTAATAATTGTATTTGACTACTAAATTGAAATAAATCTGCTCCTTCGGTAGAACTGAATTCATAATCCCATATTTACGGCTGTTATTTCTAGCGCCATGGATATGAGCCTTAATGCTGAGAAGGTCGTGTGCAAAAGCACATGTATTAGGCTTGCGACAGATCAGTCTTAAGATTCTTATCTTAGGAGAAGTAACTATAATTTATCTGGGTGCCTATTGAAAATCACAGAAAATTGATTACTTCACTAATAATTATTTTATAAATAGTTGTTCCGTAATTAATCAATTATTTCATTAGTATACCATCCCTTGTGAAACAGGTTTATGTTTTGAAGTTCCGACCGATCTGCTGAAAAGGTTTGAATTTTGAAATTTAAACTTGTCTAGGCACCAGGCAGTTGCCACTTTACGTCTGTAAGTATAGATTTAATATTTAATATTTTCTAGATCGATACAGGCGGACTATATGTACTTGAATTAAGGTATTTCTATCTGGCTAAAAACGTATTGTCATTTTGCAAAAAAAACACATTAGTGTTGATCATATTTTTTTTAATTGTACTGTAATGCTCAGAAGTATTTTCTTATAGCTTAATAATTGTATTTGACTACTAAATTGAAATAACTCTGCTCCTTCGGTAGAGCTGAATTCATAATCCCATATTTACGGCTGTTATTTCTAGCGCCATGGATATGAGCCAGAATGCTGAGAAGGTCGTGTGCAAAAGCACATGTATTAGGCTTGCGACAGATCAGTCTTAAGATTCTTATCTTAGGAGAAGTAACTATAATTTATCTGGGTGCCCATTGAAAATCACAGAAAATTGATTACTTCACTAATAATTATTTTATAAATAGTTGTTCCGTAATTAATTAATTATTTCATTAGTATACCATCCCTTGTGAAACAGGTTTATGTTTTGAAGTTCCGACCGATCTGCTGAAAAGGTTTGAATTTTGAAATTTAAACTTGTCTAGGCACCAGGCAGTTGCCATTTTACGTCTGTAAGTATAGATTTAATATTTAATATCTTCTAGATCGATACAGGCGGACTATATTTACTTGAATTAAGGTATTTCTATCTGGCTAAAAACTTATTGTCATTTTGCAAAAAAAAACACATTAGTGTTGATCATATTTTTTTAAATTGTACTGTAATGCTCAGAAGTATTTTCTTATAGCTTAATAATTGTATTTGACTACTAAATTGGAATATATAGATATATATAGATATATATAAACATACACATACATGTATACATATACACAGATACACACACATTGAATTCCCAAGGATAAACACAAGGACTATTGCAGCCCTACGTTATATAATTACCGATTCTATCAAACTCTTTATATGTACATAATCGTTTGCGAAATTGTCTTTAAAATGTTATTCTTTAAGAAAGTAACAATGAATTTTCAGTTGCATATTTTGAGGAAACATTAAATAGTTTAGTATTTTTTAAAACGTCTATCATCTCAAATCAACAGATAGATTTGCAAATTGATTTTAAAGATTGTTGACATCGGCATAACGAAAAACAAATTGTATTTAAAATATAATTATTTTCGTAGGAGAGATATAGATTTTCCATTTTAACAAAAGTGAAATTAAGCCTCAGTTAGTGTGGTGCTCACATTGTAGACGCTCGCCACCAAAAGATGATTGAAGTAACTTATAGATTTGAAATAAAAAAAACATGGATGTGCAACCACGGAACCATTGTATATAGTATAATTCCAAATCTCTCCTTTTTATTTCATTTACAATAGTAAATAAAGGAAAATAGATTTACTATATATTTCAAAACGCAATGTTGAATCGTTTAGGGTTTATTTGAGAATCTGGGGATATTTCACTCCATCCCACTTACGTGTCAAGTGTATTTCTCTAAATGCGTTAAATGTGTCAAACGTGGCTTCATCAGAAGGTACAATATGCTATTAATAATTGCTGATGTTGTTTATGTCAACACAATATAAGGATCGACTTATTTTATTATTTTTAAGTTATTTTTATTTGTTTGGTTTTACCATGTCCATGATGAATAAAGTTGACTCTGCTATTATAATGTTGTGTTAGTATTGCTTTTGGATTTTATGTATCGTTCAAAGTTGTGTGGTCGTCTTTCACGAAGTGAGGCGGACATTAGCATTTGTAACCTCTGGAATCTCCAAGTAGTTCTTTCCTTTAAATATTTTTGTTTCAATTTCCATGTTGACTGCATTTTCTTTTTGAATGCGTAGGGATTATTGCGTCTAGTTATTTATTGTGAATTTAATTGTTGTACGGATAGAATTGGCATAGTCCCTGATGGAACTAATTTATTATTAAGACATTAGATCTGTTTCTTTCTGATGTCCAAATGATTTACCTGGAACTTTTCTGAGTACCTGTGTGCTTCGTTTAGCTTTCGTTAAAAGGTCATTTCAAAACAATAGGAATGCTGCCAAAAATGTATATAACAACAAGTGTTGTATTTTATGTGTTCATTATATGATTATGTTGTTCAATGTCACCTTTCGGTATATTTGATCTTCGCTATCTTAGAATATATGACGGAAACATGGTGTGTAGGTAACACATTTCTAGATTATATAAACGAGGTTGAAGCAGCTGTTTACCATTGTCTTGGCATTGGCGAAATTACATATGTTGTCAACATATGTGTGTATCATTTGTTTTTCTTTGTGCGTGTGGGAGGGGGGGGGGTGTATAGGTTGAGATGGGTGGAGGAGAGAACAGATACTTGTACTTCAACAATCTGGAATTTGCTAGTTCGGAATAATAATTTATAGCCAGCTTTCTGAGTTTCTTATCAATGTGGTTTCGAATATTCGTTGTATAGGTGTTTAACCGATTAACAATTATGCTGTTGACAATAAAACATCTGGTAAGTTTTGTGTTTTGACGGTATGCTGAATGTAATATGGTCTCAATCTGAGTTGTAGTTTATATTTTAGAAGAGTTGTGTGCGTTTTTATCTTAAATATTAGCTCGTTTGCAAATGTTTAAGGTGTCAATAGAAGGGTTATGCGCCTGTGTCATGTCACATTACTGTTTTTATTTTCTCTTGTAAAGAATCATTAAAGTCTATGTGTCATGCAATGTCATATACACAATCACAAAACATACGCGCATACTCACATACACACAATACCTATTCACACATACACATACACACATATATATATATATACATATATATAAATATATATATATATATATATATATATATATATATATATATATATATATATATATATATATATATATATATATATATATGTATATATTCATTAGTTAAGCAAAACAAGATCACAAATTTCACAAGGAAGACATTATTAAAATATTGTCAACAGATTTTAGTTTGATGTAAGGAATGTAGAGAATAATAATAATAATAATATTAATAATAATTGTTTCTACTTTAGGCACAAGGCCAGCAATCACCCAGTGCATTGCTGGTACTTTTTTATCGACCCCGTAAGGATAATATTAATAATAATATTAATAATAATAATGTCCGTTTACAATTGTTTCGCTACTCCATATAATATTTCTGGATCAGATGACTATATATCATAATTGATCTGGTTCAGTTGAAAATAATTAACATATTGAAAAAACAGAGCGGCTCATCGGAACTTCAAAGGAATATAAATAAAATAATGAGAGAATGTTGGTGTCTTGGTTGCATCAGTTGTCAGTCATAATCAAGCAGTATTCATCTGTTGAGGCTGCATTGTGTGAGATCTTCCTATAGGTAACAAGATGGCTGCCAAAAGTCATATTTACCTTAATAATTAGAGGGGGCTTTCAGGGGAAGTAACTCCACGAGATATTAGAAATTGTGGGTATTTATAGTTAAGTGCTAATTTTTAATTTTTTTAATTGAGAGACAATGTAGGGGAGGTAACTTATAATTATCTAAGTTAGTCATAGGAATAGATCTAGAAATATCACCTGGCTTAACCCCTCATTCTCATCTAATCTAGCCACTAATATCCCTAAACTCTTCTTCTCTATCCTATCTAAACATTTCCCCCCCCCCCAACCATAGGTATTACAAATTCTTTAATAAAAATAACATTAAAATCTCATTCTCCACAACAGCTAACCTAGCTAGCCACATCGCATTCAGTAACCATCATAAACTAAGACAGTATAACTCCCACATCGCGGTACCGCCACCCCTATCAAATACACCACGCCACTACACGAATAATTACTATAGTAGCACACCTCCCCCATCTAATCCTTCTAGCACTGACCTACCGCTTAGGTTAAACTACCCTACTCTCACTAACCGCAGAAGCAACTGCAACTGCCGTTACCCTAATGCATGCCCATTAAATGGACACTGCCTGACACCCAACATAGTCTATAGGTGCACGGTTAAAACTGCTTCGAATACCAGCTCTTATATCGGGTCTACCTCTAACCCTTTTAAGGTACGCTATAACGCGCACACTTTTTCCTTCCGAGACCCTAGCAACAGATGTTCGACATCGCTAGCTAGGCTCATTAAAAACCTTAAATTAAGCAACGTTCAACACTCACTAAAATGGGATATCGTGTCTAGGGCCCAACCGTTCAATGGACGAGGAAAATCTTGTGATCTCTGTATTACAGAAGCATATTACATAACTCTATCACGACCTCTACCGATTAACGATAGAAAGGAGGTAAATATTAGCTGTCAACATCGAAGGGCTAATTCCTTCGCCAATAGAATATTTGACCCAACTTAGTCATCTAGCCCCATTTTTACTTGTAGCTAATAAGTTAAATAGCTATGACTCACTTAGATAATTATAAGTTACCTCCCCTACATTGTCTCTCAATTAAAAAATTTAAAAATTAGCACTTAACTATAAATAGCCACAATTTCTAATCTCTCGAGGAGTTACTTCCCCTGAAACCACCCTCTAATTGGTAAGGTAAATATGTCCTTTGGCAGCCATCTTGTTACCCATAGGCAGATCCCACACAATGCAGCCTCGATAGATGAATACTGCTTGATTATGGCTGACAACTGATGCAACCAAGATACCATAGCGAAAAACCAATATATGGAACATTATATTATGTAACATTCTCTCATTATTTTAATTTAGATTCCTTTGAAGTTCCGATAGCCGCTCTGTTTTTTAAATTTGTTAATTATTTTCAACTGAACCAGATCAATTATGATATATAGTCATCTGATCCAGAAATATCATATGGAGTAGCGAAACAATTGTAAACGGACATTATTATTATTAATATATTAGGGCGGTGGATTGGCAGTATCTGTAGAGGGTCTGACGCCATGCTTTGCAGCAAAGAGTTACGGCCCTTTACGATCTGAGTTCAAATCCCACTGAGGTTAACTTTGCCTTTCATCCTTACGGGGTCGATAAAATAAAGTACCAGTAATGCACTTGGTAATTACTGGCCTTGTACCACAAGTAGAAACAATTATTATTATTAATATTATTATTATTATTATTCTCTACATTCCTTGCATCAAACTAAATTATGTTGACAATCTTTTAATAATGTCTTCCTTGTGAAATGTGTGGTCTTGTTTTGCTTAACTAATGAATATTTCCAGCTCTGCGCACCTAACTTCTGCATGAACCCAGCCACCTAGCTGCTTTCTACTTCATATTGCACATTGCGCACATGCCTTTACGCTTTGGCTTCTAACTAATTCACCAATCTCTTCTCTCATATCTCCTTTCCTATCTCCATCTAATCTCTTTAAGATTGGTTACTCTTGAACTGTGTATATATATATATATATATATATATATGTGTGTGTGTGTGTGTGTGTGTGTGTGTGTGTGTGTGTGTGTGTGTGTGTGTGTGTGTGTGTGTGTGTGTGTGTGTGTGTGTTTGTGTGTGTTTGTGTGTGTTTGTGTGTGTGATTGCATAAGTGCGGTGCATGTCATTATGTTTTATACATAAAGGGGAATGTGAAGTCGCACCATTTAGTGGCAAAGGTCAGTCGTATCCTTCCGAAAATATAAAGTAATAAATGTATGTCTATCCTCTTTTAGACACAATTTCGATATAGTCAGCTAAATGTCTAGAAAGCAGATCATTTCTGAGGCATGAAATAAAAAAAGGGAATAAAAGAATACAAATATGACGGTGCTAATTACGGTGCTAACATTTACGGTGCTAACATTTCGGATCGAGTAAGAACATGAACAAACAAATAACACTTCTACATGAAAAATAAAGACACTGAAAATAGTTATATCTATCTAAATTATGAAATAAATTAAAGAGATCAGAACTCTGTTGTCCTTATTCTTCGTGTTTATTCGCTCTTTTTTTCTTTCTTGTTGTACGTTTTGTTCATACCTAGGCACATATATGAACACAATTATCTTAGCCCTAACGTTTTGCTCTTCTCTCAGTTTATTGAAAAAAACCATTAGCTTGTGCATTGTTCACCTACTCTAGATGATGCTAGAATATAATTTGAGAGATTTATCTACGATTACTAGCAAGTCTCACAATCGAGTATAGGCTTCATAGTTCGTTTGAGTGTACCAGTATGTGTGTTCCTGCTATATCTGAATTGCATCGATGTATTTCATATTTTACTCTACATATCCCCGACTATGCTCTGTTTAAGCATACATAAAGGACTTCCCACCTGTATTTGCCACTCCTCGTATTTCATGTAATTAGTATTCCTTTTTACAATCTGTCATTCTAGTTTTCAGGATAGCAAGAAAACAAGGATTCGATGTCATTTTGGCTGTTAATTCTACTAGTACAATTGACCGCCTATTCACCTCTTAGATGATCCGTATGACTACAAATACACAGTTTTAAATACACACAATATTTGTACTATAATATGTTTGAGAATTGCTTGAATTTAATAATTTGAAAAAAGAAACTTTTAGTCACTTGGTGTTATGAATATAATTCCAGAAAGGTAGTATTTCCTAATGTAGATTATTGAGATGTGACTCCGAATCGAGTTCCACTTCTATGACAAATATATGCTAATATAGCTTTGTGGATTAAGTACAAGAACTACAGGAGCTGGTGCAGCAATGCACCAGCTTTAGCATTCGGTAATCAGATGAAGGGAGGTAGATGTAAAAGCCAAACTCACTACCTTCAGTTCAATATTTGTGCCAAACATCACTTATCGTCCTGAATATTGTGTAATGACCGAAAGAATATGATCGCGAATGCTAGCTGTCCGAAGGGTACTTTGGAGTAATTTTACTCGATAGAGTGCATAGCTTGTTAATCAGAGAGTCATTCCAGGTAGAGCTACTACTTCTTCGAATTAAGAGATCACAGCTCCGAAAATAGTGGCATGTGATTAGAATGTCTCAGGAAAGAATCGCTGGACAGATTTACGGGCAAAACCAACCGGCAGGAGACACAGGTGTGAATCCCAAGCAAGATGGTTGGATAACATCCATGAGCTCTCACTTGGGGATCCAGCCGGACCTGTTGGAAACAGTTTCTATATATGCTGTACTATTTAGTGCCGGCATGCTCCTAAACATTTCTCAACTCGAACAAGGAATATGTGAAACATTGTTGCTACAATAAAACAATACATCCATCCGAGCTTAAATATTAACAAACATAAGTTGACTATTTGTTATCTACTTCTTTCCATTCAAAATGAATCTTATAAGCAAAGATAGGAGAATGTGCAGCAATGGGTAAGTGAAAATTATTCTGAAGGACCTAACCGACAGCAGTTATAAAAATGTATTTCTGTCCATTAAATTGCCATCTGAAAAATGTGGTTTCTAACGACGTTCAGAAATATTTCAATCGATTAAAATTTAGTATTTTAACGTGATCATTAAAATGAATACATTTTACACGCAACTGATTGTACCAATATCAGAGAGTTCTCCTGGAACGGAAGGGAATTAGTCATATGGCAAATATATGTTTCTTGGTATACCTCAATTCGAAAACACAATTATATTGTTTAGTTGTGTAATAGAATTAGTTGGGAAACTTTGACTAACTGAGTTTATCTAAGCATTTAGCAACTAAATGCTCCCTCTGCGGCTAGTTAATATGTAAAAACGTGATGCAATCCACCAAAATACTTAGAAATTATAGATAATGTAGAGAGGATATGGTCTTTAAAGCCAACAGTCGACGGCAATAGATACGTTTGTTCATAATTTTGTTTGTCTCCTAATTGTTACATAACTTACGTTGATGGAATGTTTTCAACTCACTACGTTCCATTCACCTGAATATATTAGAATTGTCCAATAATACACCTACAATATGAAATATAGTACACTGTATCAGACTTATGTTCTTGTTGATTAACTAAAAGCGATTTTGTTTCTTGAAGGGAAGCAGAATTCGGTTAGGAATATTTGAAAGCCTAGATTCTGATTATAATTATTAATTTGACTTTTCCTATTATCTGACTTCTATCAAATACAAAGAGTTATTATTTGGATATTTGATAGACTATCTTAAATCTAATATCTCTGTCTGGTTAATGAGGATCTGGCTATATAAATGAAGTGACATATTTTTACGAGAAGATTTTAACTAGTCAGATAATAGTCTCTTCTTTTGATAAAATATTATCATCAGCGCGGTGTCATGGCCGAAAGCACCCCATTTTCTATTTTGTTATTGTTTATTCACAAATTGGGTATTGAGTACAGTCAACCATTTTCAAAAAGGTCAATTAAAGTTTAAGTTTGGTTTGGCTGTAATGTCAAGCAGGTATTCTTGTTAAAACATTTGATTTCGTAACTGATGTGTGTAATACTTCATACGTGAACTGCTTTATATCCATGAAAATAAATCCTTTTATTTAAGTGTGTATGAGCAAATATTTCTATGTTTATGAAATGATGATTGATACAAATATGAGCACATCACTTTTCCTAAATTTGATATTTTTATTAATTCAGACGCATTTGCTTGCATACTAGTGAATGTGCTCATATATCTGAATGCGTTTATGCAATGTAGTTATGTGCAGAATGGACTTGTGATACACTGAGAAAATATAATTGCCTTGTCTAACAAAACATTTTATCTCTGAACCAATGTATTGTTTTGAATTACACCTATTTTGTTTGATACGTTTAGCGTGGCATTTGGTACAAAATAAATTAGGTACATACTTTGGAATGTATCGTGAATATTTAAAAGGATTTTGGTCAAGTCGCAATAAATTGTGAAAATGGACAGGAACTTCCGCCTAGTGAAACAATGTTCATTTTTTTCCTCGACGCTAGTTTCTATGAATTCTTCTCCTGGTAAGACCTTTCCTCTAATAATTGGTTGCCAAATGGATTATTAAATATTTACGTGTTATTTGAAACAAAATAAACCATATCATCGTATCTAACAAAGGTATCTCTAGTTGGATTAGTATTCTTTAATTCATCCACTAAAACAAAGTACACACCACATTACATTGCTGGTAGTGTTGGATGTATTCTCTTCATTTCTTTTTCTACGTAGTAGTTTTTTTAATCTCATATACAGTATATAAAAAGAGATACATGTACACAATATTGGATTATTTGACTCGTGTTATTAAGCTCTCTTATATTCACGCGCGCATTTACCTTCTACAGATAGTTGTGCTCCGTCATGAATCTGAGACAAATTGATGACTAGCCCACATTGTATTGCTATATATGCAGATATGTGTGATCTGTTGGCGTTGAGGGTTAAAGGGGTGTATGTTCATTCATGTAAATTGAAATAAATGTATCTAAAATTATATATGTAGAAACATTGAAGCAGTGTTTATCTTTGATCATGTACGTTTAGCTGTTTGTGTACATATGTGGCCCGTGTATAAGAATGCGAGAAGGAAAAATAGACATACTATTTCATGTGAGAATCAATATCAGGAGTGTAAATGGTTCAATTATAATTGTGCGAATATGTATTTCAATATTTATGTGTAGAATATATATATACAAATCGTAAAGATTAAAGAATATAACATTAAAAGAAAATTATTTGAACCCCACCTGCCACTCCTACCCACTTTCTATCAACAACAGTTGGCAGACATCAATAATACAAAAAAGCAATTTCTTCTTTGACACATACATCATACACCTACCCATAATCTTTTCGAATCAATAATTTAATAGAATTGTTGCAAATTGTCAATGATTATGGCTTTATAAATGTTTATTGCAACAAATAACTGAACATATCTTGTATTTATTATTTCACATTATCTTTATCTCAATCATTCTTTCATAGCTTCAACATCACAGTTGTTTCGTCTACATGTATGTATGCGTCTGTATCCCCATATGTGTATTGTGTTTAACTGTGTTTGTGAAGAATAAGAGGATATATTTTCATGTGCGTTGCTATATGTTTAAATGTCTGTGTTTTTATGGAGTTTATTTCTATGTCTAGACCGATGCGTTAATCATTTCGCTTCCTATTTTTCAGTTATCTATTTGAATATATCTGTCTTGTCTTTTATGTTACACAACACGTCTACATGCAACCGAACCACACATGTACACTGACATATACACATATGTGTATTAATTCTTACATATAATTTCCCTTCTCAAACTAGTTCACATTAATGTTATTTGACCATCATGGGACACTAAAGAGGGAGTTTTATACACCGACCTCATGTTTTTCTTTTGCTATGATATAGTTCAATGCAGTAACTTACATCATATTATGTTCAACTAAAGATTGAATATGGCGTCGTTCACCACACGTATATGTTTAAACCTCCTGCAATTTCAGCCAAACAGATTACAGTAGCTGTTCCTCGCCATGTAGGGAGATATCGGGTAAGTGGAATTCTGCAGTAACGCCCATTTCCGCGCTCAGCAGAACGTATGATGAGTGTTTAGTCTCTACTTTGCCAAGTATTATTATGTATTAATTACAGTATAAATTACGATCCTTTGTCCCACACAAGTAAGGATCTAAAATGTTTAACCTCTCTCAGTACTTATAACATTTAAAGAAATATCTTTGTTCTGTTGAACTGTTGCTCTAATCTCCCCAATGTATTAGTGTACTTTACGATACACAAAGCTGAGTACAAAGGAGACATATTATAGAGATAGCCTACAGAATTTCACTGCAAATTCCTCTTTGAATTGCTAGATGATGTTGGATGCAACTTGTGGTTTGCCGCTAAAACGTCACCTCCTACAATTTTACTGACCAATTCAGCTGTTCCTGATTACGTGCATACATGCACGCCCTTAGGGTGCAGCATGTGAAGAGGTTGTTTTTAGGTTGTGCACTGATTTATTCATCCATTGTTATGGAGGTATTTAACTTCTTATCTCTTTGTCTGAGCTAGATTAAGCGTAATAATTTTGAGATACTAACTTCAGAAATTCTGTCAGGCTATTATAGGGATTTAATAGTTAGCCAGTTTTAAGTACACCCATCAGTGGTTACGTAGCTGAGGACTAAACGCAGAAAGGGAAGGCTTCATCTTAGCTGCTCAAGATCAGAGAATCAGAGTGATGTTGCTGTTCCATGCAACCATGCCTTTTGAAGTGTTCCCAAAAAGGGGGATGGACAAATGTTCGTTAACCATCGTTGAACATTCTTTGAGATAGTATCTAGTGCTCCTATTACAATCGGGACGACCTTCATTTCATGGCAGTCCCATATCTTTTTCAATTCACACATGAAATACTGGTATCGGTTAATTTTCTCCTCCTTTAATTGCATTCTACAACTAAGCATGATCTTTTTTCCTTGCTAGGTGGAATCTATTGAGTTTTAATTTCTTGTATTTTTGTATCATCAAATCCCATAGCACCTTCACTTGATCGCCTTCTATCAGCGACTCTGGCTTATGCTCACACCACTTCTCAGAATGTGGTAAATTATTTAGTTTACATAGATGCTAGTGAATCACCTTTCCTATTATAACGTCCCTCCACCCTTTACAGTGTGTCTGCGCTAGGTGTTTCCACGCCGATACGATGTGAGCTACATTTCCACTCTCTCTCCACAGATCCTTGTCAATATCGTGTTTCATCCACTTCGCTCTGAGGGCCTACTCCAGTGCAGCCATAAGCATTCATTCTGTACCTTTTTTAAAGAAGGTCTCCTATTTTTAGCCAGCACTATGTCTGTAGAACTCTGAATTTCGTTTTCTTATTAAATTTGCTATGAAGGGATTTTTCATGGAGGTTGCTCTTCCTCTGTGTTGTTACTTCTTCCTTTGATATTCCTTGGTCAATTGTATTCTTCTTCAGTACAACCTTGAGCATCGGCTCCCTACTCTCAGATACATATTTGTGCAGACTTCCCTTCTGCATCTGAACAGAGTCCACTACGCTAATACAATTGTTTCCATATTCAGAGCTCTTTAACTAGAGTCTATCAACATCACACCTCTTGTAGAATAAGCTGTAGGTAGTCATTAGCTTCCTAGTCTTTGTGAACGCATTCGAGAGTGTGAACAATCGGTACCTGGAGGCTGTCCTCAAGACAGCTGGCTTCGGCCCCGTCATCAGAAGTTGCATCACTGCAATGCAAAGCGGCATCTGTTCGGTGGTCAAAGTTAATGGCCACCACTCGGAGCCGGTTCAGATCTCCCGGGTGCCATTTTCCTCTCTTCTGTACGTATTGACTCTCAACCCTTTACTGCGGAAGCCAGAGCTGTTGCTGCCCGTACCGCTCGAATCGGGACGCGAAAAGGCCTTGTCGGTTAATGTGGATGACATCAACGTGATGGTGTCGGACACCGCGGAAATCGAGTAGGTCGGCACTGTATTGGAGGAATATGAAAGATTGACGGGAACGAATCGTATCCTGGAAAGGTTGGTGGTCTTGCAGCTCAGCACCTGGAGAGGCAAGTCCATGACTTCCAATAACGTCAGTGCGAGCTGGACGGACGGACCACTAAGATTTCTCGGAGTTTTATTCGGACTAGCCCTCCAGTTTGATGAGAATTGGGACGAGGTGACGATTAGAATAGCCAGTCTCACCCAGAAATGGGCTACGAGGAAGCTGCCACTGAAAGGTTGGGTGTAGGCGGTGAATGCGTACATCATGTCCGTCATCTACTACCACCTGTCTGTCGTGCCTTGCCCCCGTCTGCGTCTCGCCAAGTTGGAAGTGCTCCTCTTCAAATTCTTGTGGGGGGGACAGTTTTGTTGGTGAGGTGGTACATCTGCTGCCAGCAACATCTACCCAGAGGACTGGGTATGCTGTGGATAATGATGCTCAGACATGTGCTGAGGTTGCGGCATCTCCAGATAATCTGGCTAAATGGTTTACAGGTAAGGTCGATGTTTGTTAGATAGGGCTTTCCGCAGCTCATCTCTTTGACTGAGCTACAGTCCTCGGTGAAGAAGAGACCGAGACTGGGTGACTGGCATCTGGAATGGGCAATGCGGTCAGTGGAACTTCCACCCTCGATTTCTATAAAGAATTGGTGGTAGGTAAGTGCGACGACGCACTCAGAGAGGTTCTGGTCATAGACGAAATCGAACTGACCGGTCTGTTCCGGAGGACTTTCGTTCTGGGAACCATGAATTACTTCCAGAAATCCCACGCTTGGCAGTGCTACCGGGGCGGAGGGGGGGGGGGGGCTACTGCCTGTTCGAAATGAACTCTACAGGCATTGAAGGGCTGTCAGACGGACCTGCATGAGATGCGCGCAGATCGACGAAATCATTCTACATGCACTCGTCCAGCGTCCGTGCATTACTGACTTCTGGAGTTATGTCGAACAGATGTTGTCGCTTGTAGAACCGATCCTTCTATCGGCCGCCCTCTTTTGACAAGGAAGGGCAGGCAATTTTCTTCTGTCTGGTGGCAGAGCGAAAGACGCTGTATCGTTGACCAAGGTGAAAGGACTGAAGACAGATACTTTTCTTTTCGGCCAATCCCTCATCAACCTTTTCAAATTTCACTTGGAATGGAAGGTGAGGCTAAAGAGAGAGAGAGAGGTGGTACCCATCACCCCAGTACATTTGCTAAAATATAGGTGAATGTGGCGAGAATGGCCTGTGTGATTGGCCTACACTGACCATGTGCCTGTAGGGATGTTAATTTGAGGAGGAGAGGGATGCCCTTCAATGGTGCCCTCGAAGCGTCGGGTGGTGCAGGATTGGTAGGGTCCCCGAGTCAACAGAGTCTGGTTAACGCCCCGATTGGGAAATGTTCATTGATGTAATTTTCTTGTTATTTTGGTATTGTATTTTTTTTTTTACACATTATATATGTTAAATCCCACTGTCCCTTTCTGCTCCCTATACTTCGGCATTGGAGGCCAATCAATGAAACTCTCTTCTTCTTCTTCTTCTTCTTCTTCTTCTTCTTCTTCTTCTTCTTCTTCTTCTTCTTCTTCTTCTTCTTCTTCTTCTTCTTCTTCTTCTTCTTCTTCTTCTTCTTCTTCTTCTTCTTCTTCTTCTTCACCCATTTATTCCTGAGAGCGTCCTGGGTGCAGAGTACTCAAACATTCCTTCCAGCGAATCTTTTCAGAAGCAACCCTTTCCAACTGATCCAGCTGGGTCCCCAAGCAAGACCAGCTGAGATCATGGATGTTATCCAAATATCTTGCTCATGCGTACCACTGCGTCTCCTGACGGTTGATTTTGCTGATAAGATCTGTCCAGCGATTCTTTCCTAGACATTCTACCCACATCTCCATAGTAACGGAGTTGTGAAACGTTTGCGGGGACAGAGTAAGCAAACGCTCTTTCCAGCAGGTTCTGTCAGAATCAACCTCTTCTAATTGATACGCCTAGATTCTTAAGCGAGACTAGCCGAACTATTAGGTGTTATCCAACCATATTCCATCGGGTGTAACACTGGGTCTCCTACCCGTTCTTTTAGACTATAAAATCAGTTCACTTTGTTCCCACATGAAATAGTTTCCATTTAGTACCATTTATCCGATCACAAATACTTTGGAATTCGTATAGAGATATCAGGGTAACAAAAAGCTGACAATCAATCACAACACCCGCAGGACCTTCCTGATCAGGTCCCGTGGAACGCAGTATGTGCATTTTCGAAATCTTCAAAGCAAGAATACATTGCTTAGAAATACTCCCACGAATTCCCAAAGATCTGTAGCAGTGTGGATATTTGGTCTTCTGTGCTGAATCCGGACCTAAAACCACAGTGTTCATCAGCAACGTTGGACTCGACAATATCCTTATATCTCTTTGCCTGACACGTAGCATAGAATTTACCGGGGAGGGGAGAGGGGAGTCATAACAAGAAATCCCTTCTATAATTGGTGTAATATCTCTTGTTTCTTGTTTCCCTTTTTGAAAATTGAAATTACCAATCCGGACTACCATTACTCAGCCTCCAAGAGATTACCCATCGCTCCCAGAAGTAATTCGTGTACATCAGAAGCTTATATTATGATATAATTAATGAGATCAGTAACGTGATCTCTCCAACTCGTGAGAATGTGCCTCTCTCGGAAGAGAGGAGAACACTAGACGAATTATTGACAGGTTTGGAGGGGGACATGTTACTGATAAAAAAAATTTCAAGCTCTTCGTGAAAGTAAAAAATTTAAGAAGAAATAAAACGATGGAGATAATATTTGTCCACTCTTTTTTAAAAAAGTCATGAATTCCAACATCAACATGTGACTATATAAATGTGAAAATTTAAAGCACATGCCCGGAATCGAGGATAAACAGAATTTTCTGTTTAGATATCACAGAATGTCTGTGATATCTATTTTGGTAACATATTATTAGAAGCATTCGCATACTCATGTTATTTCGAGAGTGAACCCATTATTTTATTCTATAAATATATGACATTTATAATGTTGTTTTGTTGGAGCTCCTATAGCAAATGTTCCTATTGCATCATTAGTATATTGTTCCTGAATTTGTGTGTATGTATAAGTCTTTCTTTCTATGTAACAAACCAAACCAAGCTATTTAAACTTTATTAGTTACTATACTCATAAGGTTGACTTTGCCTTTCATCCTTACGGGGTCGATAAAATAAAGTACCAGTAATATACTGTTTAATTGCTGGCCTTGTGCCTAAAGTAGAAACAATTATCATATTGTCAACAACCACATCAACTCCAACATTTATAGCAGCAGCAACGACAACAGCAAAAGACAATATCAACACCCGCAACAAGAAAACAACAAAAATAGCAATGATAGTTATTTCTACTTTAGGCACAAGGCCAGAACTTTGAAAGGGAAGGGGAAAGTCGATTAAATGGACCCTAGTGTATTACTGGTGCTTTATTTTATCGACCCATGAAAGTCAAGACTAACCACGATGGTCTTTGAAATCAGAACATAAAAGGCCATAACTTTAAGCTGCAAAGCATGATGTTTTACGCTCTACCGATACAGCCAATACACAGCCCTGATAATAATGGTTTCTGATTTAGGCACAAGGCCAGCAATTTGGAGAGATGGGAAAGTCAATTAAATCGACCCGAGTGCATTACTGGTGCTTTATTTTATCGACCCCGTCAGGATGAAAGGCAAAGCTAACCATTCCTGTTTTGCCACAAGGGCTTATACGGGGGACACGGGGGTGGGTTACAATAAAATTGTGTAAAAATGTATATAAATAACAACAATAAACAACAACAATACAGAGTACAGAATTCCCCAATAAGAGAAAGAACAACTTACGGGTGACTAAGGTACCCCACTAATTCTGAGCCATCTGACGCTTCGAGTGCAACGTATCTCCCACTTCAAATAAAGTAACCTACATGTGCATGCTTAGAGTAGGCACATTCATATGGGCCAATCTCGCCACATTTACCCACCTTTTAGAAAATATACTTGGGGGCAGCACTTCCCTCTTTACCCTCACCTTACTTTACAAGTGGAACTTGAACAAGTCGATGGGGGTTTGGGCACAGAGAAAAGTCTCTGTCTTTAGTCCTTTCAACCTGTTCCACCACAAAATCGCTATCATGTCATTACCATCATCAGACAGAGGAAATTGCCTGCTCGTCCCAGCCAAAAGAAGGCAGAGGGGCGATTTTCACTTGGGGCTGTGTTGATAGCCGGATCCGTACTACACGTGACAACAGCTGTTTGACACAACTCCACAAGTTAGCAATGCATGAGAACAGGATGAGTGCGTGTAGAGTTTAGTAATGCCATGTTAGGGATTTCTGGAACGTATACATAGTGCCCGGCTCGAAATTTCTCCGAAAGAGACTAGTGATTTCGACTTCATCGATGCCCGGATTTTCATAGAGTGCCCACAATTAATCCTCTATAGAACTCGTCAGTAGAAGTTCCACTAAATACATTTCCCGCCTGGTAGAGGGCAGTGTGCGTCTGGCAACATTTCATATGACAGACGTCTAGTAAAGCTCTCTTTAGATAAGCTGCGGAAAAGCCTGTTTCACCAAAGGCGACAACACCTATTCGCCATTTAGGCAAAATATTTGGGGATTCCACTGTCTCAGCTCTTTTTTGCGCATCAATAGCCACTAATTTCCCAATCCTCAGCGAAGAGCGTTTTGGCAGCAGATGAACCGCCTCACATAACCCAAGCTGTCCCCTCCAAAAGACGTTGAAGAGGAGCTGTTCCAATTTAGTGAGGAGCTAACGGGGTCTAAGCATGACGGTCAGGCGGTAGCAGATGACATACGCTTATACGCGTTCTCCATCTCAGCCCGACGTTTCAGGGATAGCTTCCTCTCGGGCCATTTCCTAGAGTGTGTGGGTACCCTGATGATAAACTCGTCCTAA
Source organism: Eledone cirrhosa (assembly GCA_964016885.1). NCBI lineage: Eukaryota > Metazoa > Mollusca > Cephalopoda > Octopoda > Eledonidae > Eledone > Eledone cirrhosa. The sequence goes on from OZ024743.1 coordinate 156,707,763, forward strand.
TTGTTATCCACCTGGATGTTTGGTCCAAACCAAGTCCAGAAAAACTTTAATGGTCCGTCGGAAGAGCGCCCAATAGAGCTGTTGGATGGCATGGACATGCCTCTCCAGGTGCTGAGCTGCAAGCCCACTGACGCATCCGGATTTAGTTTCGCTCACGTTAACATTTGATATTCCTCCAAGAAAGAGCCTCGATTTCCGAGGTGATGTTGTCAGCATAAACTTACACAGCCTTTCGCATCACGGTTTGACTGGGATGCCGTGCAAAAGCTCCAGCTTTCGCAGTAAAGGCTAGCACAGAAGGGAGGAGAGTGTGCACCCTTGACAGAACGATCGGGAGTTCTTAATTAGTTTCGAATGATGGCATTTAAACATAACTACCCAGCCGAGCCACTGTGTATTGCAGCGATCCAGCCACTGAAGACGAGATTGAAGTCAGCTACCGGGAGGACAGGCTCTAGATATCGGTGGTCGATCTTATCGAAAGCTTACGATTGATCTAAATTGACCAGAGCCCCACCGAAGCCAGGTTTACTACCTACCCTCTCTATGATGTATCACATATTTATGGCCTCACCTACCAAATCCTCGACGGCAAGCGTCAGCCTCTTTGCTGACACTGACCAAGTTTTAAACTCTGTCTAGCAGAGTTATGGGCCTGAAGTCATCTAACCTATTCGGCTTGTTCTCCTCTTTCCTTAACAGCGTCACTACGGCTGAGCTCACAGAACTGGGAATACTTCCGTTCTGCTACCAGAATATCTACGTAAAATTCGGAGGGCAGACCATCCAAACCGGGTGTCTTGCACCCCGTGTAGCCCACTTAGGCATCCCGATACTTGGCTAAATTCATCGGCCATTTGCAGTGCTCAACATTGTCCGTCGAGGTGTGGAATGAAAACCGCTACCGCCTCGAACACTCCTCCCCACCTCTCTCCCCGAACAGCTTGGCAAAGTGATAGCGAAAGGCCTCACACTTCTGACAGGAATCGTTCAGTTCGCGTTCATCTCGGTCCGTCAAAGACCAAAGGGTGGTTTTATTACCACGCTGCGCATCTTCCACACCGGCACATCGAACAGCTTTAGTTTCCTCGTTTCTTAGAGAACGCACCTTAGCTCCGACAATTCAATCTTCGTATTTAACCTTAACGAAATGGTCTAATGCCATTCTCGCCACTAGCACGTCTGTTGCAATGCCACTACATATATATCCTCGTCTAATTTAGCTAAAAGCTACTCCCGCTCTTTTTTATTTTTCTCTAACGTACCAATTTTCTCAAACTTATCGAAATTACTCTAAGATCTCGTTTGAGGGCCCGCCACCACCTGTTGTTTATGAACCTCCTGTCAACTTTGGCTTAACTAAATTGTTGTCCCGGTCCCTGTAAGCCTTACGTGACGAACACATTTTCAGCTTCCAGTAACCAGGCCTTAACCTGAACATCTTATCTAGAATAACGATAGATATCTGAAACTTGTGATCTCAATAGGAAACCGTTTGAAGGTGAGGACAGCCTACACTATTCTTATCTATTCTTAATGAAAAAATGTATATATATGATGTCCCTATATGATTGGTCCACGTTCACAATTGTGCATTAGGGAAATCTAGTCGTAACTCACAGACAGTTGGAACTGGCTGATCAGGTACTTGAGACTTTTACAACGCCTGCTCCTATCAACTACACCCACACAATTCCAGCGTTCGGTTAAGATGCCGTTCCGGTGCCCTGCTAACAGTAAATGGCGAGATGTGCCTAGAAATGCTTCCAGGTGCCTAAACAATACCGGCCGGCTGGCTCCGATTAGGGCATAGATGGCTACACGTCTAAATGCACTGACTCCGCTATTGTTTATGTCCAAGACCACCAACTTACCATCTGAGTCCCGGAAGATCGACCTTACCTTGAGATCCAGACCTTTCCCAATCAGCTTTTCCACCCACGTCCCATTCCCAGCTGACTAAGAGATGCGAAGATCCAATAATCGAAGATGGGAGCTGCGGCATGTGTGTCAGAAATCCTGGTTTCGCTGACGGCAATCATATCTATATCTAACGAAGTTAGATCGTTGAGCAGGCACTCTGCTTCCAGGACGACCCCAGGTCACGAACATTTAAGTATCCTACTCTTAGGATTGCTAATTTGGCAGGCTAAAGGAGAGAGAGGAATGGTTTACTTACCACCCGTGAGCTTGTGGATGTCCGATGGATCAGCGTTCTTAAGAGGTCTACTTGTTGCTTTTATATTCTCATCCCTTTATGTGAGTCGAGCGACATTCTTATTTGAAACAACTCTACTGGTCCGCTAGATTTGCTCGCTCTAAAATCTCTTCTTTCTCGATCTTTTTTGCTTCGTGTTATGAGGGCCATCTATTCCTTGTTGGCCCTTCTCACAAGTACGATGTTTTGTGCGCTGTTGTGATTTTATTTGTTTGCGTGTCAGTGATTGTGTGATGATGGTTTTGTTGGTGTTCTTTTGGGTTGCTGTCTCTGCTGTGGAGGTGGTGTCTGCGATTGTAGTTGTTTGCCTGTTCTTTTGTTCTTTTGTTCTTTGTGATTTCTTGCGTTTGGAGTATTGTGGTGGTGGTAGTGAGGATGTTGGGGAAGTGTTGAATGGGTGTAGTCTGCATTTTCTGTTGTGGATTTTTTGTGATGCGTGGAGTTTTATTTGTGTGTCTATTTTTGTTTTGTTTTATTTATTTTGTGCCTCCTCTTCGCTACTGGAAGACGAGCGGTCTATACCTATATGTGCGTTTTTGGGGGGAGGGGAAATAGGAGCACTTTCTTCATTTTTTGACCTGGGTTGCTTTTGATGCCCGTCGTGGCGTTAGAAGCTGAGGAGGGTTACGACCTCTTGCAATTTTCAGTTGACAACAGAAGGCTCGCAATTGCGTTGTTTAGGTACAATCGAAACACTGTGGCCTTTCGAGCTTCGTCATTACATAGAGAACCACCCAATTTTCAAGATGGATGTAATCTGGAATTTATCTCCAATTTTCAAGCCTGATGTACAGGAATGTATCCCGATCAAAGCCGGACCAGCCCCCCCCTCCCCCCTGTCGGTAGATGTCACCTCTGTTGGGACGACATCTGTCACCTCCATAATCCATAATTAAGAATCCCAAGACCCAGGACTTTTCTAGTCATGGGAACATAGCTGTATGCAAATTCTTTCTGTTCCTTTTTCCATGTGGGAGGGGTACATAATAACCGTGCTAGTTTTGAAAGGGGTAACTGAGGGCTTCACAGTGAGTCTTTCTGAATTAAACAGCACCAAGATAGTGCCGTAATTTCTCAGGTGCATCTCTGATACACATCAGCACAGCTTCAATTTATCTTGTGGAATTTTTACCGCTTATTTGTGTGCGCAGATATGCATCTGAAGTGCATCGTTCTTCTCTTCCCCGCCTATATATCTGCAGTTGGTTTTTGATTTTTAACATATTTAAAACAATTGTGATATAACAATTCGTATTACAAATGGGACATAAGGCACCAGGTTAACCCCTCAGGAAATGAGGCCCATAATATCCTGTTATATCGCTCAAATATTCAATTTTGCATTATAAATTTTATATTCAAAAAAGGAAATGGGTATAAATGGAAGAAAACTTCCCTCTGTCTACACTATATAGAACAGGCAAATAACAGCAATTTCACCACCACCACAACCTAGATACACCACCTATCCAACCACCCCTCTATGTACACTAAATAGCACAGCCAGATAACGGCAATTTCACCACTACCACCACAATAATAATAATTACTATTATTGTATCTCAAGTTTTCTCAAAATGTTTAATTCAAATATTAAGAAAATATGTCAATATATATATATTAAACATAGGCGACAAACCGTATATATATATACAGATCAAACAAACGCACACTAGCTACAGTCTATTCAAAAGAACTAAGTAACGACAACGCCATAACTACAGTCAACGCCGCAACCACTCCATCATTGCTACCACTATCCCATAACCGCCGCCACCATTACTACCCCACTACCTTCTGTTAACTTAAGAATGGGGAAGGTGCCGGTATCACTAGAAAAGGGAGAGAGTAGCAAAATATATATATATAGACTGACTTGGTGACCCGGTCAAACGTCAACGACTATGGCAATGCTGGACCCCCCCCTTCCCCACCAACAATTGAAAAAGCCCCAGCACCACCACTGATATAGCCAACAGCAACAGGCAATTTCAACAAAAAGTATATCATATTATTAATAATAATTTTATTCTTAAGCCACGCAGTGCTCACATGAAGGAACCACTTAGGATAATAACAATTTAAAAAAGAAAACAAAAAAAGAAAACACCGTGACCAAGAAATACCGGGATGGCGGCCGGTGGGAATAGCCGTGTCTCTAGGGGAGGACGACCCCTCTAGTCTTGGTTGATACTCGTCCTAGGAGTGGTAAAACGAAATGATTACCCCTTGGCGGTTAAGGATACAGCGCAACAAAATAAAGTCAATGTCAAATGATAAAATCTCATACCGGATCAGCCATCACCCGGGTCCAAAAGGGCCGCGTCACTCAGAGAGGAACCGGACTGGGGTCGAAAAATCAGCTAATGGTTCAAACCTAACTGAATATACATATGACCACCTGATAACAAATGACACGTTTCCCATTGAGCAGAAAGGGTGTAAACGAGGCTCATATGGCTGTAAGCATCAACTTTTGGTTAACAAAATGATACTGGAAGATTGTCATAATAGACACAATAATATATTCGATAGTTTGCCACACGGTTGGATTGAAAAATGTTTAGAGATTTTCAAAATATCTCCCGTTGTTAGGAGGTTTTTGTCGTTCAGTATGAAGACATGGAAAACGACACTCATTTTGAATAGTGAAACAAAATCACTGGAAGCTGGAGAAGTTAATATTAATTGTGGAATTTTTCAGAGTGACTCTTTATCAACGCTTTTATTCTGCATCGCACTTATACCATTAAGTAAAATACTCAATGAAACAAAACATGGATATAAAGTCATTGACAAAACCATTAATCACTTGTTCTACATGGATGACCTGAAACTATTTGCAAAAAATAATAAAAAATTGCACTGTGGAGCAGTTCAGTGATGACATTAAAATGGAGTGTGGACTAGATAAATGCGCCAAAGCAACGTTCACCAGAGGAAAGCTGCTGAAAAGTTCAGACATTAATCTTGATCAAGAGAATGTGATAAGAGAACTTGATCAAGGGGAAACTTACAAATATCTAGGTGTTTGTGAAGGAGACGGGATCAAGCACTCGACAATGAGGGAAAGGATAAGGAAGGAATGTTACCGCAGAGTCAGAGCAATCTTAAGAACGGAATTGAATGTAAGGAATAGGATCGATGCCATAAACACGATTGCCATACCATTTGTAACCTACAGTTACAATGTCATCAACTGGTCAAGCACAGAGATCCGTAGGCTCGATACAAAAATTAGAACATTCTTAACCATGCACAGAATGCATCACCCTAAGGCAGACATAGATAGAATATGTCTCCCTAGGAAAGAAGGAGGACGTGGGTTAATCCAGTTAGACATTGCGTTGAAAACTGCAACAATTGGATTATCCACATATCTAAGGGAATCACATGATTGGATGATCAAACTCGTTTTGAAACACGAAAGCACCAAAAGATCATATTCTATTACAAAAGATGCACAAAGATACAGTAATGGACTACAAATTTCAGAAGTCCCATTTACTGCTGAAATGGAAAACACAGAAAAAGCAAAGCAGGTAAAAGTAACTGCAAAGAAAGAACTGCTACAGAAACTGGCTAAGAAATGACAAGAAAAGCCTCTGTATGGAAAATACCCAGAGCGAGCTAACAATCCTGATGTTGACAAAACTTTAACCCATCAGTGGTTGGCATCCTCTGGACTGAAATCGGAGACTGAAGGACTGATTATATCCGCACAAGATCAGTGTCTGCCAACAAAAAATTACCAAGCCAACATAATAAAAAATGGGTGCAACCCATTATGCCGTGTATGCAAAAAACAACCAGAGACCATTGACCATATAATTTCAATGTGCAGTCCTATAGCTCCAACCGAATACCTAAACAGGCATGAGAGAGCTGCACAATACATACATTGGATAATGTGTAAGCATTTTGACCTGCCCCATCAAAAGAATTGGTGGGAGCATCAACCACCTCCCATACTTGAAAAAGATCACATCTCAATCTTGTGGAACTTTAGCATCCAAACAGACCGAAAAATAGATGCAAATAGACCTGATATAATATTGAAGGACTTTCAAAGGAGGGTATGCCTGCTAATTGATATGTCAGTTCCAATAGACAAGAATGTATCTATAAAAACATTTGAAAAATTGAGCAAGTATAAGGACCTGGAGATAGAAATTGGAAAAATGTGGAAATTGAGAACTAAAACAATACCAGTGGTTGTAGGCGCTCTGGGAATGATACCTAAGGGGTCTAACGACTACTTATCGCAAATCCCAGGAAACCCGCGTATAGGAGAAATACAAAAGATAGTATACTAAGGAAGATCCTGTCAATATAAGTACATCACAAGTCTAAACACTAAGGATGCATTTGTGAATATGTATGTTCTTTCTTGAACATGGCGGACCTTGTTGTCTCTTGAGGTCACTGGTTGTGACTTGGTGATAACTCGTATAAACATAAAGCAAGATAAATGCAAATAATAATAATAATAATAATAATAATAATAATAATAATAATAATAATCACCTGTGCAAAGTAAACAATCTACCACATTCTGAGAAATGGTATGAGCATAGGCCAGAGGCGGTGATGGAGAACAGTCAGGTGAAGGTGCTGTGGGATTTTAGGATACAGACGGACAAAAAACTGGAACACAATAGACCTGACCTGGTGGTTGTGGACAAAGAAAAAAGATCGTGCCTGATTGTGGATGTGGCCTGCCCGTTCGACACGAGAGTGCAAGAGAAGGAGAGGGAGAAAATTAACCGATACCAGCACCTAAAGTGGGAGGTGAAAAGGATTTGGAACTGCCATGAAGTCAAAGTGATCCCAATTGTAATAGGCGCACTGGGGACTATCTCCAAAGGTTTCCAGGGATGGTTAAAGAAAATCGGCCCCTTCACGCTTTTTGGAACGCTTCAAAAGGCATGCTTGCTTGGAACGGCAAGAACCCTCCGATACGTCCTGAATATCTGAGGCTGCAGGTAGTGGCTTGATATTCAATCCAACGGACTTTCCAGTTAACCAACATCAATGACTGAGATTCAAGGAATAACAATAATAATAATAATAATAATAATAATAATAATAATAAAAATACTGGTGGTTGTGGACAAGGAAAAAAGATCGTGTCTGATTGTGGATGTGGCCTGCCCGTTCGACACGAGAGTGCAAGAGAAGGAGAGGTAGAAAATTAACCGATACCAGGACCTAAAGTGGGAGGTGAAAAGGATTTGGAACTGCCATGAAGTCAAAGTGATCCCGATTGTCATAGGCGCACTGGGGACTATCTCCAAAAGTTTCCAGGGATGGTTAAAGAAAATCGGCCCCTTCACGCTTTTTGGAACGCTTCAAAAGGCATGCTTGCTTGGAACAGCAAGAACCCTCCGATACGTCCTGAATATCTGAGGCTGCAGGTAGTGGCTTGATATTCATTCCAACAGACTTTCCAGTTGACCAACATCAATGACTGAGATTCAAGGAATAACAACAATAATAATAATAATAATAATAATAATAATAATAATAATAATAATAATAATAATAATAATAATAATAATAATAAGAAGAAGAAGAAGAAGAAGAAGAAGAAGAAGAAGAAGAAGAATATGTTTATTATCAATGCCGTTGTTAATGTTGTTGTTTTGTAAACGTCCTTTATGTTGCTTTCATATTAATGGTTTTTAATTTTATTGATATTCTTTTTATTCCATTCTAAAAAAAATTACTTTTACATTATTTCCACGAGATATTTTGCGGTGTCACCTGAAATTGGATCAATCTAAGAAAGTACTATGTAATTGGTTCCATTGTGATATATTTTAGCTTAATTCTGCCATTAGTTAGATCAATAATGGTTAATTGCATTGCAGAAATATGTATTCTATTCCTAGACATAGAAATGCTATTATTCATAGAAAATGGGGTATATAAATACAACCAGAGAGAGTCAGGGCGTATCATACCGGGAACATGGGAAATAAATCAGAAGTACATATATACATAAAATATGTTTCAAAAATCTGACACACACATATTCATATTCATATTTAACTGTACATATTTATGTATATATATTTATGTATACGTATTTATCTGTATATATATATATATACGATATTAATAAATGGAAACTATATTTATAAAACCATATTTATTTCATTAAACATATTTCAGGGATACCAAATTAAATTATGGTATGCCTTCATCAAACAAAATACATTTTGTATTTTGTCTGATGAAGGCATACCATAATTTAATTTGGTATCCCTGAAATATGTATAATGAAATAAATATGGTTTTATAAATATAGTTTCCATTTATTAATATCGTATATCTACTCCAAATACTTGTCGAGTGCTTTATATCAGTTATAAAAATATTTACTTGTTGTATCCCAACAATTTTAGATAGTACTTTTGCATATATATATATATATATATATATATATATATATATATATATATATATATATGTATAAATATATATATAAATATATATATATATATATATACATATATATATATATATATATATATATATATATATATATATATATATATATATATATATATATATATATATATGTATATATATATATATAAATATATTTAAAACTGATTTAAAACTGCACTATCCAAAAGTGTTTTTAACCTTCATATCATATCTTTCTATTTTATCTGATGAAAACACAAATGTTATTGCATGATGATATTTGTGTTTTGAAATGCGCATAATAAAATACATGGAACTCTTTTAACCATGTTTTGATCTTAAATATTATATATATATATATATATATATATATATATAAATATATATATATATATATATATATATATATATATATATATATATATGTACGTACACACACATGTGTATTTTCAATGTCAATTTTTTTACCAACGTGAATCTCTGTTTGGTGAGACCTGGTTTACTTCCTCTTTCATGCGACGTCACGCGTCACTAGGGAGCTTAATACTACTACCACGTGCCAGTGGTAGCTGACAGAGCTTAGACAGAGAGGCTACCACCCGCTGACGAAACGGCTAACGCCAAATTACTTATTATATACTATCATTACCTAATATTCTGCACATGAACTTACCTTCCAGGGTACGATCATCAGATCGAGCCCTTGAAAAATGATATAGCAGTCCAGGTAACGTATCATCTTACCCATACGAACAAGTTTCCCTCGCTGTTTAACGAATTTTAGTAAGAATGTAGCTTTCCATTGAGTGATTGAGGAAATGGCGGAAGTTACATCTATTTTATTCGACTTGCTTCGTCTCGTCATTGTATACATATATATATACATATTTGTGTGTGTGTGTATGTGTGTGTGTGGTTGTGTGTGGGTGGGTGTGCGTGCGTGTGTGTGTAAAAGGTAAACAAAAATAACAACAGACTCGGTACAGTATATGGAAGGACTAAATTAGGTTAACGCTTTAAATAGAATGAAGAGTATCGTAACGTTTCGGAAGCTAGTCCTTCATCAGAAGAAAGAATGAGAAATTAGAAATATTGAAGGGACAGGTGGGGTGGAATTGGAAAAAATGAGTTTTTTTTTTATTTTTCAAAATGTAAAAAAAAAAGAGTTGTCCTACACGAGTGAAAGTATAAGGAAATCGAAAATGCAACTGGAGTCTTTTTAATAATATTTATTTGTTTCCTTTACCGGTTTCACAGTTCTTATGCTTTTCAAAAGTAGAATTGAGATGGAGGTTTTGTGGTTTTTTCTCGCATCTGGTTGCTGTTCGAATGTTACTTCTGTTTTATGTGGAAAAAAGTGGTTCGAAATGGTAGATTTTTTAGAAAAGTAATTTGGCTGCTTGATGACTGTCTCGTGAATAAGTATAATCAGTTTTGCGCCAGTTCGCGTTACACAGTTCTCATTATATTTGCATTTAAAGGGGGGGGGGTCAGATTGTTTTTTCAGATATGAGTGAAATTTGTTTGATTGATGAGGTCACGTGAATAAGCACATCAACTTTCGCGCCAGTTCTTTTCATTTAAAAAAGTGGCTCAAAATGTTGTAATTTGATTGGTTATGACTGTGCATAGGTACATTAAATGTCGCGCAAGTTCTTATTTGTCTCCCCCTTTTTTATTTTTTCTTACTAAATGTTATGTTTAAAATAAACATCTATGTATTGTGTGTGTAAAATAAATTTGCAAACTAAAGATCTCTTGTAATGTTAATAATACATCCGTTAATGTATGGATGCATAGAAGTGCAAAATGTTCATACACTCTTTTTCACATCGCTTTTGCTATGCTTTGCCGTTCCTTTCCAATGTGCTCATAGTATGAAGGTATGTCTTGCATGTATTAATGTTGAATCTTATAACAACATGTAAATGCCTGAGGATATGTAAACCGATGGATACCGACAGATACCTCGTGTATATCGTGGCATGGCTCGCCGTTATACATTGAAACATATGTATAATTAAAATAATGTATAAGTTGATTATTCTCTCTCCAATAATAAAATAATAATTAGGTAAATCTTTTTAATCGTTTGGAAACCTCAACAATGCAAATGGGTAAATCTCCGAACAGCGGAGGACGCGTTTCGCACCTTTCTGACAGACAATCTTTCCCCCACCCCGGAAAAAAACCCCCAGTTGATGGATGTGAATCCGAAATATATAGGGACAATTAAATCTCTCCCAAGGTAACTCTCTCTCGTGTTGTTATTTTATTTTATCCTTTATGCTCTTTCCCTCATTCCTCTACACGTCTTATACACGCCACGCATTTCAACATACACCCACTTATATCTCTCTCTCCACCACCGGATCTTGTTACCCGCAGATTTACCCATTTGCATTGTCGAGGCTTCCAAACGATTAAAATAACGTACCATATTATTCCACAATGCTTCAAGCAAACTTCAATACTCTCTTAAAATAATAATTATTATATTTATTATATATAGCATTTTGTGCCGTGCTTTTATCCATTAATATTTCTATGTGTACGTGTTTGTTTGTATATGTGTGTAGATAGGAATGCATAGATATGTGTGTACACCCATACTATTCTTTATTCCTCTTTCTTTTCGTGTATATTGTATATTATATGGGTCATATATTCATTATAATTGGACACTACCTAATTGTAAAGCTTGACAATTTAATCGATATTTCTGAATTTTTTATGATTAATTAAAATTTCTAGCTTCTTGCCATCAATTTATCTATTTTCCTATTTATTTATTCGCTTAATTCTTTCGTCGGTATAAGCATTTGCGGTCACCGTGGTGACAGAGATTGACCTGCCAGACAATAGTGGGAGAGGCGCTGATATACATGCCCCCACCAGAATTTTAATTCAATACTATTCGTGACTAGAACCCAATAATATAGTAAAATATCTTATTCTTAATTGCAATGTTTGACCATTATATCTCATGAACCTTCGAGGTGGTGGGTTTTGATGTGTCAGGTAGGCTAGACTCAATAGTTCTAACTACTTATGAGAGTGGCGGATATCGGTGCGTATTTGATTACTCCACCATTTCCACGCATGAGCACAACTATAGAGTGGAACTAAAGTTCACAAAAGAACGGATCTTAGTAGTGAAAACCTCATACATGTCATTTTACTTATTTTTAGCGTGTATTGCATTCGAAACAACTTCATTTCATGAATGACGTCTGGGTTTAATTTTTATTTGCGTTGTTATTCTATAGGTTTCTAGTCTTAAAGGTTTCTATGCCATGCCGAGTTATACCCTGATGTACTGTTTTTTGTCGGATATGGTTTTTATTTTCCAATCAATGAACGCAACTTATTTTATCTTTGTTGCCACTTATGAAAAAAAGAAAAAACCGAAAACGCGACGTAAATCGTGTTTGAATATAAATGAGATGTCCATAGGATATTGTTTCGGTTTGTAATTGGATATAAAGAATATTCCCTTCTTGATGAATTGCTGGTCTGAATTAAAAAAACCGCATGGATATGAAGGGGAAACACTAATGTTTGACAAGATATGTATATGACGACTCAGCGGCTACTATCTCGTGTGCGGTTCCGTAGAGTTTTGAGGATGCACTGTCATCCTTTATCGGATTGTCAGCCTCATATTCCGTGGTAATAATAAATATTTGCTCTACGGGCTTATATATGGTATATCGAGTCCTCCTTGGATTTTAGGTTTTGCATATCTTATTATTTCTATATGCATATATATGTATTTATGTGTATATATATATATATATATATATATATATATATATATATATATATATATATATATATATATATGTGTGTGTGTGTGTGTGTGTGTGTGTGTGTGTGTGTATGTGTGTGTGTGAGAGAGAGAGAGAGAGAGAGAGAGAGAGAGTGTGTGTGTGTGTGTGTGTATAGAAGATATAGCACAATAGCTAGTTCACGATACTGAGAACAATTTTTTCACCTTAGCGGATCCTCAGATCGTAATGGTCATTACTTCTACCTCACTCGTGCCATGGACTGAGTGCTCTACCACTACGGATATTACCTTCCAATGTTCTACACCCCTCTCTCTCTCTCTATCGCTCTCTCTCACTCTCTCTCTCTCTCTACCTCTCCCCCTCTCTCTCTCTCTCTCTCTCTCTCTCTCTCTCTCTATATATATATATATATATATATATATATATATATGTAAGTATGTATGTATACGTATATATATATATATACATACATACAGGTACACATACATATATGTACGTATCAGTTTAGCGGACGTGCCAGGTGCGCCTGGCCGACTGAACTCACTCGATATGCAAATTAGGCTGCTCAGCCGTTAATTTTCATAAGGAAAGTATATACTTTCGAACGTTCAACCATTTGGCAGAAGGTTATACGGTGCTGACGATAGCTAACAAGCTTGAAACTAGTACATCGTTCCTGTGTCAGTGTTGAACAAAAAAGGTGACGTGGTTGCCTTAACACCGTACGGCATAAATTCAGGCTGTCAGTTTGTTTACAAACGGACAAAGCGGGCGTTATAATAAGCGTCCGCTAAACTGATACGTACATATATGTATGTGTACCTGTATGTATATATATATATATATATATATGCATGCTACTGTACGTCTGTATACATATATGTATGTACGTATACATACATATTTACATTTAAGTAAGTGCCGTATAAAAGAGTGAGAAATGAAATTTCGTTTTCATTTTATTACAACTTATCGTTTTCGGTGCGCCTGGCCGACTGGACTCACTCGATATGCAAATTAGGCTGCTCAGCCGTTAATATTCATGAGGAAAGTATATACTTTCGAACGTTCAACCATCTGGTAGAAGGGTATACGGTGCTGATGATAGCTAACAAGCTTGAAACAAGTAGATCGTTCCTGTGTCAGTGTTGAACAAAAAAGGTGACGTGGTTGCCTTAACACCGTACGGCATAAATTCAGGCTGTCAGTTTGTTTACAAACAGACACAGCGGGCGTTATAATAAGCGTCCGCTAAACTGATACGTACATATATGTATGTGTACCTGTATGTATATATATATATATATATATATATATATATATATATATATATATATATGCATGCTACTGTACGTCTTTATACATATATGTATGTACGTTTACATACATACTTACATTTAAGTAAGTGCCGTAATAAGAGTGAGAAATGAAATTTCGTTTTCATTTTATTACAACTTATCGTTTTCGGTGCGCCTGGCCGACTGAACTCACTCGATATGCAAATTAGGCTGCTCAGCCGTTAATTTTCATAAGGAAAGTATATACTTTCGAACGTTCAACCATTTTGCAGAAGGTTATACGGTGCTGATGATAGCTAACAAGCTTGAAACTAGTACATCGTTCCTGTGTCAGTGTTGAACAAAAAAGGTGACGTGGTTGCCTTAACACCGTACGGCATAAATTCAGGCTGTCAGTTTGTTTACAAACGGACAAAGCGGGCGTTATAATAAGCGTCCGCTAAACTGATACGTACATATATGTATGTGTACCTGTATGTATATATATATATATATATATATATATATATATATATATATATATATATATATATGCACGCTACTGTACGTCGTTATACATATATGTATGTACGTATACATACATACTTACATTTACGTAAGTGCCATACTAAGAGTGAGAAATGAAATTTCGTTTTCGTTTTATTACAACTTATCGTTTTCGGTGCGCCTGGCCGACTGAACTCACTTGATATGCAAATTAGGCTGCTTAGCCGTTAATTTTCATAAGGAAAGTATATACTTTCGAACGTTCAACCATCTGGCAGAAGGGTATACGGTGCTGATGATAGCTAACCAGCTTGAGACAAGTACATCGTTCCTGTGTCAGTGTTGAACAAAAAAGGTGACTTGGTTGCCTTAACACCGTACGGCATAAATTGAGGCTGTCAGTCTGTTTACAAACGGACAAAGCGGGCGTTATAATAAGCGTCCGCTAAACTGATACGTACATATATGTATGTGTACCTGTATGTATATATACATATATATATATATATATATATATATATATATATATATATATATATATGCATGCTACTGTACGTCTGTATACATATATGTATGTACGTATACATACATACTTACATTTAAGTAAGTGCCGTACTAAGAGTGAGAAATGAAATTTCGTTTTCCTTTTATTTCAACTTATATATATATATATATGTATATATATATATATGTATATATATATATGTATATATATATATGCAGCTGTATGCATATAGAAATAATAAGACATAAAAAACCTAAAATCCAAGGATGACTCTATATAGCATATATAAGCCCATAGATCTAATAGTATATATGGGGCGACGGAATGGGGGTATCGGTAGAGGGACGGACGCCATGCTTTCCAGCATAGTTACATCCCTTTACGATCAGACTTCAAATCCCGCTGAGGTTGACTTTGCCTTTCATCCTTACGATGTCGATAAAATAATGTACCAGTAATGCACTGGAGAAAATTTCTGGCCTTGTGCCTAAAGTAGAAACAATTATATATATATATATATATATATATATATATATATAATTGTTTCTACTTTAGCCACAAGGCCAGTGCATTACTGGTACATTATTTTATCGAATCGAATGTTATTAATATTCGAAAAACTCATATTACATTCTTATATATATATATATATATATATATATATGAATGTAATATGAGTTTTTTGAATATTAATAATAACATTCGATTCGTTAGAATTATGCAAACGAGACTCATTTTTAAAGCCATGTTAGTAGAATGAAACCTTCATTCTTGCTCTTGTGTTGGCATATAAAAAGAACTGCAGACACTAATGTTTCTGGGTATCATTCCTCTGACACGGCTTTAAAAATGAGGCCCGTTTGCATAATTGCAAACGAATTGAATGTTAATATTAATATTCAAAAAAACTTAGATTACATTTATTGTCTTCAGCAATGTAGAGCGAACTTTTTTTCTTTAATATATACATATATGTATATATATATATATATATATATATATATATATATATATATATATATATATATATATATATATATATTTATATATATATATATATATATATGTATATATATGTATATATATATATATACATATATGTATGTATATATATATATATATATATATATATATATATATATATATATATATATATATATATATATATATATATATACAAATATGTAGTAATATGAAATACGTTCCTTCACGCACAAGGCGCCAAGGTACGCTTGTATTGTCCAACCAAATGCCAGTGTGGTTCAATGGCGGGTTAATAAATTAACGAGCCCGAACAAATATAAACAAAGTTTAGCAAATAATGAAAAAGTTTGAAAATAAATTTTAAAAAATTGACTTTACCTACTATAGTTACCTTTAGCGAGGACACTGGAAACTTATTAAAAAATAATTCATTTATAATTTTCTTATTTTACGTCTCTTATATTATTGTTCTGCAACCCCATGCATTGAACCACACTGTTATTAAGACAACACCTATATATTTGCTAGCATTGATATGCATCTGTATGTATATATATGTTACTAGATATGAATTCTTTATTATTATCTCCAAATTATTTGTCGAGCAATATTGGCCATGACTGCTGCTACGGTTGTAGGCAGGCCGCTGTTTTATTAGCAAACCACTTTCCACTGATTGACCTCGATGTCACGTGTTCGATTCTTTTTGAATTTGCCACAGACGTAGATGCAGTGATTTTCTCAATGGCTTGGAATTCAGTCCACGCTTTGCTACTTCCTATCCACTGATTTATTTTTTAATAAGTTTCCAGTGTCCTCGCTTTGCCTGGAAACTTACATGAGAATCGACTTTCCTGACGACGGAATGCTTCTCGATATTATTCTTCGGAAAATATATTTACTCCATTCCAGAAACTAATTAGTTGGAAGTGATATTTTAGTAAGTAAGTTAATTTTATAATTTTCTTATTTTACGTCTCTTATATATATATATATATATATATATATATATATATATATATATATATATATATATATATATATATATATATATATAATGTAGGAGGTGAGTTTTATTGTAGTACAATAAAGCAATGCAGATATCGGATAAGAAGCACTCTACAGTTTGTGAGACTGGAGTATGCATAATATAAGATCAAAAGATGGTTAAAGGAGTTCCATATATTTTATTATGCGCATTTCAAAAACAAACATCATCAAGCAATAATATTTGTGTTTTCATCAGATAAAACAGGAGAACATGATATGAAGTCTAAAAAACACTTGTGGATAGTGCAGTTTTAAATCAACATATGAAAAGTGGTTTTAGATTGATGTGTGATATTGGGAAAAATATTTTATTTAGAGAGGGGGGGGGGGAAAGGATGAAAAGGGAAGGAGATGAGAGGGAGAGATGGGTGATAGAGAGAAAGAGATAGTTTTTATAACTGAGAGGAGATATATTTTTTACATAGAGGGGTTGAAAACCGTTGGAAGATACTGTATAAATTAAAAATTTTGAAAATTAACGAAGGGAGGATATGTGCGAGGAAAAAATATTTTATTTAGGGAGGGTGGGGTGGAAAGGATGAAAAAAAGGGGGAGGAGATGAGAGTGAAGGTGGAGAGGGAGAGATGGGTGATAGAGAGAAAGAGATAGTTTTTATAACTGAGAAAAAGATATATTGTTTTAATATAGAGAGGTTGGGAACCGTTGGAAGATAATGTATAAATTAAAGGAATTTGAAAATTAACGAAGGGAAATTATGTATGAAGATAGAGAGAAAAAAATAATAATTGTGGGTGAATATTCTAACGTCAAAAGAAGAAATGTATGTATTGTGGCAATTTCAAAATTAGCGAAGAGAAAAATTGTTAAGGTTTGTGTGTAGAAGGATTTGAGAAAAATAATGTGAAGTTAAAGTTTGTATATTGAATTGATAATATGTGCGAATAAAGAGTTGATATGTATTAATAATGAGTTCGTTGATGGGGAGAAAAAAAAGATAATAATAAATTAAGGATGAAATTGAGATTAAAAAGATTTATGATAGAGAGAAAAAATAATAATGATTGCGGATGAATATTCAAAATGTCAAAAACAAATGTTATTATTTTACGAGAAGATAGAATGAGGGTAATGAGTAAACGAGTATTATAGAGTGTATAATGCCCTTTAAAAGTAAGGTAGATGGGTATATTTTAAAGAGGTGTATGTATATGTGCCTTTTAGAAAAGATTCTAAATTGATAAAGAATTGAATATTAACTGTATACTTTGTGAAAAGTTCTATGGAATTTATGCAGGCAGATAGAAAACAAATCTGAGCGTCTATTTATTATAGAATCTAGGTTAGAGATAATGGTAAATTTTTCACTTAGGCAGAGATTACAGATTGCCACAATACATACATTTCTTCTTTTGACGTTAGAATATTCACCCACAATTATTATTTTTTTCTCTCTATCTTCATACATAATTTCCCTTCGTTAATTTTCAAATTCCTTTAATTTATACATTATCTTCCAACGGTTCCCAACCTCTCTATATTAAAACAATATATCTTTTTCTCAGTTATAAAAACTATCTCTTTCTCTCTATCACCCATCTCTCCCTCTCCACCTTCACTCTCATCTCCTCCCCCTTTTTTTCATCCTTTCCACCCCACCCTCCCTAAATAAAATATTTTTTCCTCGCACATATCCTCCCTTCGTTCATTTTCAAAATTTTTAATTTATACAGTATCTTCCAACGGTTTTCAACCCCTCTATGTAAAAAATATATCTCCTCTCAGTTATAAAAACTATCTCTTTCTCTCTATCACCCATCTCTCCCTCTCATCTCCTTCCCTTTTCATCCTCCCCCCTCTCTCTAAATAAAATATTTTTCCCAATATCACACATCAATCTAAAACCACTTTTCATATGTTGATTTAAAACTGCACTATCCACAAGTGTTTTTTAGCCTTCATATCATGTTCTCCTGTTTTATCTGATGAAAACACAAATATTATTGCTTGATGATGTTTGTTTTTGAAATGCGCATAATAAAATTTATGGAACTCCTTTAACCATCTTTTGATCTTATATTATATATATATATATATATATATATATATGTGTGTGTATATATATACAATTTTTTAACCTATCCTGCTGTCCGTGTATAAGTATACATGTTGATGGATTGCCTCATGCATGCGTTGATATTAGTCTTTTTTGTTTTATTGCATCATGGTGGAACGATGAGGGATGACAATCCTTCCCTCAATATGTATGTATATTTAATCTCATATCTTACAGAAACCCTCCTATCACTAATTGGTTTGGTAATGATGGCCATATCATTCCATTGATGTATTCTTTAATTTAGAAACTGTAATCAAATTGCAGTCAGGGAATTTTGGTCAGGATCCTTATATTTTGGTTGCTTGAATGTGGGTATATCCTGAAGGAATGATGCTTGTGAAGGGTTATTTTGAATACTTTACTTGGTTGTAATAAAGGAATGGCATTAACTGGACGGATGTATCGTTGTCACAACTTGACAACCGCACCCGCCTACAAGCCCACAAAGATGGCCTCAAGTGTCATTAGGGAGTCATCTGCTATTGATATAACACCAAATCAGCAGGCTGTCCCGCCATTAAATTTCTAAAGTGAATTTTCCAGTCCAGCCTTTTGTTGTTATTTTAAGAAATACTTTTAAAACGGAGCAAGGTATTCATTAAAACAATATATTATTATTATGATACTAAGCTGCATATACTATAATATTCAGTGACCCCTATATTCAGTAAAAGCAGCAGATTTAATTTGACCATCATTTGATTTATTTTAATTTGAACTTTTGAAATAACTTCAGCTATACACTTACATCTTCTACCTAAGTATGACTATATTGAACAACTTTCTCTTAATTTATAGCACCATGCGGCAACTAAGATTATGTAATATGCAACCTGTATATCTATCATCTTATAATTTGTGTCGATATTATGGGTGTTTGGGAGGTACTTTAATCCATCGACCAACAACGTGTAGTCTTTTTAGTAACGCACTGTTCAGACAAACTGTGTTATACATCTCGTGTACTTGGAATTGATTAACTAATCAATTTTCCCCTCCCTTAAATTGTTTAATATACTCGGTCACTAGTAACCTATTTACTTTGGACTTCGCATTGAAAAGCTGTACTACGTGGCTGGTTGAAAATAAACCACACCAAATTTAACCTTCAACGCAAGAGCACATATATACGCACGACATAGCATGACAACCCTTTATTTCCTCCGATAAAGTACGTTCGTAAACAAATTACTGGCTCTTTTAAAATGTATTTAACATAACTTTAGCACATAATGTTTGCAAATTCAACTAAACTTTATTGTTTTGAGGATTCCTTAATGTTATCATTATTCTTGCAACCTTCCATCCTTTATGAGATTTTGTATATGGTTATATCTTATGAATAACCCTATTCTTGTCCCTAATTATCTTTTATTTATCTTTACAATTTACTTAGTTCTGTTCATCGTTAAATACCGTCATCGTTGACAGACTTGTCTGAATGACGTCCAATAGATTAACAACATTTGATCTCTACGGCAGAAAAGCACTGGGTGTAATGAATGAATAGCAATCTCTGGACTGACGTATCACTGACACTACTTGACAACCGCTACCTCATGGTCCACGTCCACCAGCCCACAAATCTGGCATCAATGGTCATTAGGGGACTGTCTCTTATCGATATAACACCAAATTAGCCCCAAATTTTCCATTTTCTATCTTCTATTTTTCTTTCTTCTATCTTCCATTCTATGTAGTTCTGTTACATAATTCTGCAATTAACACATGATGAAATCGTCTAATCAGGCATCTTAATTGGACGATAGAACTGGGCCATCGAAATATGAGTATAGCTTTCGCCGTATAACATTTCTGAAGTAACTTTTCCAGTCCCACCTTCTGTTGTTATGAATACTTTATCCGTTCCTGTCCCATCTACCGGATACCACATCTATGTTGGTTGATTTGTATAACATTGAGTGCTTTAAATAATTTGTTGCATCATTGTCTACCAACGTGATCTGATACTACAGCGAAGACATAACACGGAGAAATCGAAGAACGTGCGTTCCATTAAGCAAACTCAACTTATTCATCTTATATAATAATTGTTTCTACTTTAGGCACAAGGCCAGCAATTTACAATGCATTACTAGTACTTTATTTTATCGACCCCGTAAGGATGAAAGGCAAAGTCAACCTCGGCGGGATTTGAACTCAGATCGTAAAGGGTCGTAACTATGGCGGAAAGCATGGCGTCCGACCCTCTACCGATACTGCCAATCCACCGCCTTATATAATAATGAGGAAATCAGTATGCTTGAATCTTGCATCATTTTATCGATTACCATATTACTGATATATTTATTTCTGTCGTAACTCTTATGTAATGGATATGAACACATCAGGCAACTATTTTGTAGCCTTCAGTTTAACATGCTATATCCCGTTTGATGTTGCTCCTCGAACGCTCTGCGTACATATGGATTTGATATACGACACGTTAACTACCATCACTTAGCGTAACATGTTCATTCAATCTTATTGTTTGATTTTTCCTTATCTGTGTGACCATTCCCTTTTTGAACATATAACGTATATATATATATATATATATATAACGAAGGAAATGTGGTAAGGAACCAGGTGGACCATAACGCACCAAAGTACTCAATACTTGAGGTAGTAGAGTGGGTAATAGGAACCAGTAAGACCCCGACAGCTGAGCTCAAGCCGTTTCGATGGCTAATTCTGGAATTAGCCGTCGAAACGGCTTGAGCTCAGCTGTCGGGGTCTTACTGGTTCCTATATATATATATATATATATATATATGTGTGTGTGTGTGTGTTGTGTGTGTGTGTGTGTCCGTGTCTTTTTGTATAAAGTAGAATATATATATATATCATATATTATATATATATCTGTGTTTAAATTCGAAGCAATCGTAAATTGTCCACCTATTTCTTAATCTTCACCATAGTCCGCAATATGTGGTTTTTCTACACTAATATTATAGTGAAGTTTAAAAGATGTTTCTCATATTTTTAACAATTTCAGAGATCACTGCAAACTGGTTTGCAAACCATATTTTTTTAAAATTATAACTTCCTTACATCATCGTATTCATAGGATGCAAGTTTCTCAAATATGATATAACCACATGAATATGACACCACTACAGCAAATCGAATACACAAAATGAAAAGTATAGTAAAAAAATATTTCTATTTCTAACTCACTATGCTCTTAGTGTATCATATTTTTTTTCCTTTTGCTCTCCTATTTTGTCTGATCAGTAAATGAATAAAAAGTATCAAGTGTAGAGTTTAGAAAAATAACAAGCTATGACAACCTAAACAAAGAACTGAGATATTGCTGGGAGGTCTAAAAAGTGAAACCATACAAGGGAAATTAAGTTTCTTGGTCAGAACATTTAAGTGATATCGATTATGCAGTCCATTCACATAGATGAGTTAATATAATTTTACATTTGACATAAGGAAAACAAGGAGATATATGCACACATACACACACAATTATACATGCATGCGTACATATATATATATATATATATATATATATATATATATATATATATATATATATATATATATATTATATGTGTGTGTATATATATATATATATATATATATATATATATATATATATATACATATTACCGTTAGCATACTATTGATTTGAACTGAATCTGAAGTTTTTTGTGAGGCGGTCAGAGATAGGAGATCATTGAACACGAAATAGAGAAACGTATATAATATGAAATGAACTCTGTGTAAAACGAAAAACCGTTTGTATATTATTGATCAAAGAATGTCAATACAATAAACAATCGAAATTCTGATTCGGGTTTAATGTTTTGGAAATATATTCTTATTTCTGCGTTTGGTGATTTAATGAAAACCTAATATGTACTTATTTGTATCAAAATTAACGCCTATTCGATTAAAACCTAAGAAATACATAACATATTACATAAGAGGGCAGACCGATCATATCCAGCTCAACAGAGGCAATTTATAATTGTATAAGCCGTAGAAGAAGGAAAGGTAGAATTCACTCTGGTGGGAATTTGAACTGAGAATGTAATTCAATTTTAAGTCAACAATTCTCTATATTTTATCCAACAATAGATGTATTTTGCCAGGTTGGCGACCTATAATATTGGTGTTGATGTTGATTTCTAATTTAGCCAAAAGGCCAACAAATTTGAAAGGGATGGAAAAGTTGAACTCAAATATTTGTCTTGCACGGAAAGATGAAAGTCAACGATGACCTTCGCCTGAGTTGAAAATAGTATGTTAAATCCCAGGATGATTATCGCAACGGTATTAAATCCGATACCCTACCATTTCTACCAATCCAGCGCTCCTGCTTTTAATGTTGCACGCATTGTTACTCCACGTGCGTGTTCGTTGTAAAATTGAGTCCGAAGTATTCCAACATCCCCTTCAATTATATATAAAACATCCTTACCGAAGGCACCAATCAAAAACACCTATGCAGCTATATTTTAATAATTATCTTTACGTATATTTCCATCAGATCATTATTATAAAGTATAGTTCAATATAGAGTTAAAGACGTTTACATAATATTTTTCTTTCATTCATAGGCAACACTAAATTGCAACTAGGTTAGGATCTCACTAGTAATTTAGTTCATACGTTAAGGCAGGTATGAGAAAATACTTAGGCGTGAAGGCCGCACTGAAATGTTTGAAATCTCATGAGGCCACATATTGAAAAACATCTATAGTCTCGCTATGCCTGAGATATTTTACCCTCTTCTCTACTATAACAAAGAAGGGCGCTTTATTGTATCTCTGCGATATTAATAAAATCAATATTGTAATTAACTATGGAAATCATCAGCAACATTGTAGGAAATTACCTGTCGTGCTTCATGTACTTATTATTCAGATTTTCATTCATCAAAGGCAAGACATATATATATATAAGGCAAAACATATATATATATATATATATATATATATATATATATATATATATATATATATATATATATATGTAGTTACGAATATGTAAACAAAATGGGTTTTTACAACAATGTACTCGGACATTTTCAATTAAAAAATTTCTCGGCGGGTTTGACGACTATGCTCTCTGTTGGTTACATCAATCTGGTTTCTTAGCATCAATCTTCAGAACATTTTTTTAATTTATTTGTTTAATTTTATTTTATTTATTTTTTTTTTTTTATGTGGATTGGCAGTATCGGTAGAGGGTCGGACGCCATGCTTTGAAGCATAGAGTTACCTCCCTGTATGATCCGAGCTCAAATACCGCCGAGGTTAACTTTGCCTTTCATCCTTACGGGGTCGATAAAATAAAGTACCAGTACTGCACTGGGTAATTGCTGGCCTTGTGCCAAAAAGTAGAAACAATTATTTTTATCCACCAGGGCGGTGGATTGGCAGTATCGGTAGAGGGTCGGACGCTATGCTTTGCAGCAAATATTTACGGCCCTTTATTGTCTGAGTTCAATCCCGCCGAGGTTAACTTTGCCTTTCACCCTTACGGGGTCGATAAAATAAAGTGCCAGTAATGTACTGGCTAATTGCTAGCCTTGTGATGAAAGTAGAAACAATTATTTTTATTCGTCCCTAGTTATCTGGAGAACCCGGGTGGAGCGGTAGAAGAATTGATACAATTTAATCTCTCCTCTCTTATTATAAGCTTCTCTATAATTTAGTGACTACGTCAATGTTGCTTTTTTGATATATAATGTAGATAGATGCTCTGGAAACTAAGTAAAGCAATCTTAGTTTTTTTTTAATTCATTTAAACTAGATATGTAAGCACCGAGATTAAACAACTCAACTGTTAGTCGATGCTGAGTTTTTATATCCATGAGAATTACAGGAACAGAAATGATTGGTCTCAAATATAGCATATATGCATGATAGCTGTGTTTGCATGTGTGTATACATGTGCTGGTGAGTAGCCAATAGAGTGTGTTATTTGTGTTTGTATACATTCGGACTTTGTGCTAATGTACATACAACAATCACACATGTACACAGATATCAAATGTATACGCACATATTTTAGTAATCGAAGTTTTGAATTGTCCCCGCGGCAAACGATTCATCGAGGAATGTCACTGCAATCTATAGTGTTCTTGACAACATTTGGATTTAACGCACACACTTCTTACTAAATTAGTAAGGCCCAGCATTCGGACATGCACCCCAAAGCTTATGTATGGGTAGAGCCAGATTTGAAGACACATTGGAAACAATTAACTTACTCGATAACTCAACCCTCAAGATATAGCAGTCAAGTCATCTATATAGAAGATTCTCTATTGTTTTAATATTGGAAGTGCATATTGGATAACGTGATTCTAGATGTGTGGTACATACATCAAAAGCTTTCAATCATTTGATCATAGCTCTGCTCAATGAGAATTGGCCTGAAGTGAAATTGAAACACCAAAAGCCCAAACCACCATATATCTATTTGCCATACATATTTTAAAACGTACACATGTATACTTACATATATCAAACGAAATTGTAAAATATCAGGCATATACATGGATATGAATTACATAAATACACACCTCAGCAACGAAAACCGCATAAATACGTGTTGCAAAATAAACATTCACAGACAAACCTGTAGAGACAATTCAAACAAATCCTCTCATACGAACATAGACTAACGCTACACATTCACACAGACAAAATTAGATGCTGATATACAATACAGACTTAAAATAAACAATATATAGATTCATAAAAATAGATACCCACAAAACTTCTAACACATGCACTCCTGATGTTCAATCAAACGAATAAAAATAAATTTAGTAATTATTTTAAATTAAATTTCTCTGGGCCTCATTAATAATTGATTAAATATTTTCCACTTTAACATTTGTAGACAAACGTCTGTTTTTTATTATGGAAGCTTTTTATACATTTTGTTTTTTATTGAAATTTATAGTAAATTAATACGTAGAAAAAACAAGCCAATAGGACAAATATAACATCGAAATATGTTTTCCATGTACAACAAATGTTAATGATATTTTCATATCTAAATATATTAAGTCTTATTATTTCGTTAGAAAAGGAAACAATAATAGTTTTAGAAGTCTGAAATTGCTCGTATATTTCGATTAATTGAAGTATAACAAACGAAAAATAGGGAAATGTTTAATTCCTCTGAAAGTGGCGTATTTTAAGTTATCCCAAACTATTGATTTTAATAAGGAAATTAACGTTGAAAGACAATGCTTTTGTACCTTTATTAAAATTAGTTTCTCAACATTAATTTTGTCGATGAATATGTGGAGGAAAAGAGTCAACAATTCCGAAGAAATTCTTATTGATTGACTATGAAAAAATATTAAAAAAATTAAAGTACATTCAAAATACACAACTTCCCCAACGGTTTTAATAATACGGTTGTTTATATATGTATGGATATATATATATATATATATATATATATATATATATATATATATATATATATATATATATATATACAATGATATTAAATAAATGGAAACTATATTTATAAAACCATATTTATTTTATTATATATATTTCAAGAGTACCAAAAGACATTGGTACGCTTTCTTCAGATAACATACAAAATTTGTTTCATAAATAGAGACAATAGAGATAACATACAAAATTTGTTTCATAAATAGAGACATACCCAGGAAAATCATACCTTAACAGTTGGATATCCAAAGGTATGATTTTCCAGGGTATGTCTCTATTTATAAAACAAATTTTGTATTTTATCTGAAGAAAGCGTACCAAATTATTTTGGTACCCTTGAAATATATATAATTATTATTTTTATTTTTATTCCTATTATGCTTATTTATATTTAAACTCTTAATAAGGTTTAATTTGTGCTGTTAATGATGGAAATGTGTATTGATGTATATATATATGTGCGTACGTGTGCGTATATATATACATATGTATATTGTGCCTCTTAATTTTAATTTTATTATTGTTACAAGTATATTATATTATATTATATTGTATTACATATAGTACTATAATTCCCGCTCTATATAACCACCTTTGTTAAGCTCTAGTTTTTTTTGCTTTGGACTATATTTGTAATATGGTTCAAAATGTTATCCACCTCCTTAGTGATTTTTATTATATATGTTTACCCATAATCTTCCAATACTTTAGTGTATGTACACTCCATATTCTTCGGAGTTTTCGGCTTGTATTGGCCGATAGTACTTCTTGTGGTTTTGATTGCCCTGATGAGTCCTTAATAGGACGAAACATTGTTGGCTAATAAAGACTTTTGATGAATTGAAGGCTTCTTTGTTTTATTTTCATAATATATATATATATATATATATATATATATATATATATATATATACATACATATATATTTATATATATATATATATATATATATATATATATATATATATATATATATATATATATATATGTGTGTGTGTGAAGGGACTGAAAAGACAAAACCAACGCCAAAAAGCGGACGCACCTTCTCTTCGGATAACTTCTATAAAACTGTATACATCTGGTGCATTAAAATTAAACCATTCATTCTAGTGCACACCGGATATTAAAGCGCAATATAGGCCGACATAGAAAAAAATGTGTCTTTCGACGAATTACGCAAATAAATCAAAACTAAACATATGCTACCAGTCTGTATGCTTCAATTGAAAAATAATTTTCTGTAAAACGCTACAATCACATCGTATATGCAGTTATACAATAGGCCTTGATTCTGATATATAGCATCGATTGCATTACATAATACGAGTAATATTTGTACACTGTTATACTTGGGTCAGTTGAGTTCTGTATATGTGTTTTTGTGCATGCAGTCTTGTTCATTATTTACAGAATACTTGAAAGCGTGAACATGTAGTTGCCTTGTAATTAAACTAGCAAGAATTGTGACACAAGCTCTAAGGCGATTTAACTCTTTGCTGGCTTACATATTTGTAATAATTTTTTTGTCAGAATATTCTAGTGTCAAATATCAAAAGAATAATAGGAATGAAAGATAATGATAAAGTGCAAAAGTAAGAAAGGGAGGAGAGGAAGACAGAGAGGAAGAAAGAAAGAAAGAGTAAAAGGCTCGCAGTCAGAGAGATATGGAACGTAAACATAAATATTTTTTTTGTTGAAAACTTTATCAATCTAGCGAAATCTGATTTGGATTAATTCAGTGTATTTGCATAAGATTAATTGTATTCAAAAGGGTTCTTTGAAGCAGATCTGGAGCCGTTTAAATCTCAAAAGGTATGAATTTCTTGTGATTTTATTAGGAAATTATTTGTATTTATGAATGATGAGTAACCAGCTGATTATTAATTGAAAATATAAAACAATTTGCGCAAGTCTAGAAAGTGATCACAAATCCAAATTTAAAATGTTTCGAAATCTCGAATTCTAATAGGATCTGTATATTTCATTTCATTATGAATATACAAAAGACAAAAGAGAAACAGGGAGATACAGAGAGAGAAAGACAAAGAGAGAGAGAGAGAGAGAGAGAGAGGGAGAGAGAGAGAGAGAGAGAGAGAGAGAGAGAGAGTGAGAGAGAGAGAGAGAGTTACTGCTCCACTGAATTGTAAGTGAAATTAATTGAAGGGAGTTAAGGGATAAGAGGTTAATGGAAATTTTATGAGATAATTTTACAATTAGCATGCCATGCATAACATGGATTGAGAAATAAATCTATTGACATGTATGTGACTGAAACATAAATATATATATTATTTTATTAAATGATAATTTATATATCATGCGTTGGCCTTTATCTCATCGTCTTCTTCCGCGTATTTTTCATATGTTCGATTATGTTATCATGGACCTTAACGGCGAGACAGTGTAGCTTCCTACGACTTACTCCTAACAATAGAATTACGAATTACCACACTATGGACATCAAGACATGATATTTGAATTTGACTATATCTATTTGGTTGTAGCTACTTTATTTCAATGTAGTACGATTTAATGCAAAACTGATGGACGAAATAAAAACATTGATTCACAAAGTAGTATTTGTATATTGTAAACGATGTAAATTATCTGAAGTCCATTGACAAATTTCATTATCTCTATATATAAAACAGATGTATGTCTGTCTGTGAAACCGCATGCATTTCTACATTTTACAACCGATTTGCACCAAATTCCATACATTATCTATTGAAGTTCACATTAAAACTGTATTAGTACCTAATAACTTTTCAAGCTTACGTTCGATTTAAACTTTACCGGACACATTGGTTACCCATTGACTAAAGATTATGTTGAAAACACCTGGAACAAGCAAGGGGACCCCAGGGGGCAGTAATCCCCGGCGAGTCATTTATTGAATTTGGCTATTGTAATGTAACAAACCGTCATAGCTTCGATAATTGGTAGTCCAGTAAAACGAACTTTGACTTAGTTGTTATTCATGTACTACAGATGAAGATACAGTGAGGCACATTTACTTTCATTTCAATTCTGCAAGAGGACCCTCCTCAGGGACAATGAGCCCAATTCATTAACCTATAAAAGTTCAAAGTGCCACAATAAAAAGCACTATAACCTCAGGAGTTTATACTTGATTCTTCCAAATACTAAACAAAATGGTTTTGCGTGCCATAAGATAAAGCACCACACATTCGTTATCACTTGAATTTTGAAAGGGAACCCCCTAGGGGGGGGGGCGGTGAGCCCCTTTGGACCACTTTTAAAGTTCATATTATGGTTGCGGCAAAGCATTTCAACTTCTGGAAATAAAAATCAATGTAAATGAAAGTTGACGCATCGGTTACTCATGCCCTACAAATAGAGTAGCGAATTTTTAAATCCCACTGACTTAACTTTAGTTTGTTTAGTTAACTTTAGGATGATTGAATTTAATTTTGCACACGGTTGTCTCCCACGTGTAATTGCACCACAATTAAGTACAGAATGGGGAGTTACATTTTTTTCCTTGAACTTTGGCGTCATTTCACACTCCTAACCAAGAAATCACGATTTAACCCAGGTGTAAATGTTAACGCCTACTGTATGTGGATCGTGGTATTTCACACTCATGCCTAAACTGTGCGAATGATTGATTAGTTTTTGCACCTGGTTGTCTCCCCCGTTTAATCGCACCTCAATTAAGTGCGAAATGGCGACTTCTGTCCAACCACACATCAGTGAGTTGTGTTCAGTAGATTTTATCACACTTATTTGTATTATCTAACCTATCAGACAACTCGAGTGTTGTTCATTGAGCGAAATCACTCCTATTTATATCGGTGAAGTCCGACCTAGGATCACACTTCTTTTTTGGCTTTTGACAAGTGGTAGGTTTTTTTACATAAGTACTCTCATAAGCTACGCCATGTTTCTGAAATGTATGCTTCTTCAACATTTTTCACCTTAAAAGAGGTTTAGTTAATGTGTTTATGGTCATAAGGTTCCAGTTTATCATGCTGTGATTTTTCGGCCATTTTGGCCTGTTTCCTTTCAATGGTTAGCACTTACTTATTGCTATGTTCGAACTGAACAAACATACTGACACTTATATACATCCCACTGTAGCCACACTATTTAATTTCCTTTATCACAGGTAGACCGTACGCTGCGTTGTCCCTAACTTAAAACCTGAAATTTGACTGGTACACAAAATCTTGCAAAATATACCCACTTTCTTAAACCACATAAATTTATCACAATTTTTCACAATTTTTATCCGTGTTTAGATTTGTTTACTTAAACGTTATTTGTCCACTATTTATCGTTCTCCCTGGTTAATTTTCTAAAGACAATGCCCCCAAGAAAAGAACTTTCATTGGTTAATTATCTGATGATGCAAGTAGGTCTAAGCGACGGCGTCTCACCGAAGATGTAAATGCGACTGCGATAAGGCTCTTACAGTATGGTATGCAGACGGCAGCTGCAAGAGTGGAGGAGGATGACAGTCGGCGTGAATTTCGACGGAACAAAGATGCTGCTGCGACTGCTGCTGCTCGCGCTCGAGAGGATGAAGGACGACGTGCCGTTCAACGAAGCAAGGACGCCACTGCAATAGCCGCTGCTCACGCGCGAGAGGATGAAGAACGACACGCCGTTCGACGAAGCCGAGCCGTCACTGCAACAGTCACTGCTCCCGCTCAAGAGGATGAAGGACGACGAACCGTTCGACAAAGCAGGGACGCCGCTGCCACTGCTGCTGCACTAAATACTGAAACCATAGAGCAACGACGTGGTCGACTTCTGCAAAATGAACGGAGGCGATCATCGTTACGTGGCATTTCTAGGACTTGCAATTCACGATGGTTGTTGAAGGCCTTTAACTACGACCCCTCCTCCGACTACGCTGTGCTAGCCTGGAAATCTGCACGTCTACAAGTCCCTTGACTCTCTGGCTGATCCGGACGAAGTTGTTAATTACCCCACAAAATTTCTTAACCGCCCAGTCCCTCCCGGATTGCCACCACACTTACTGCGACTTAAGAAAGTTGCCTCTGTCATTCTCGAAGGCTTTCCAAAGGCACGCGTCTTGTCGTCCAAAAGGCAATGCCTCATGTTATTGAGGCAACAATACTTACAGGATGTGGTAAGGGGGATACTGTCTTCATACTAAGGATACCTCCCATTCCATCCGGTAAAGACATTCCTATCACATTCAGAAGGCTGCAATTCCCTCTGCGGCTAGTTTCGCCATGTCGGTTAACAAATCTCAGGGTCAGACGCTGATGGTCGTAGGGCTTAATTTAGAAGGACCATGCTTCTCCCATGGTCAACTATATGATTGCTGCTCTCAAGTGGGGAGCCGACATAACCTATTTGCTTTTGCAACTCGCGAAAAAACCCAAAATATAGTCTATAAGGAAGTTTTGTAGGTACGCCATCCGCCAACAAGTAATCGCTCTTTTTTTTTGTATAAGTGCTTACATATGCTGTATCCGTTTGCTATTTTTATCCTTTTAACAATACCACGTACGCATCTGCGATTGCTTTTGCTATACGTTATACATTTTCAATGTCTCCGTTTTCCGAATTTATATGTTGCTCTTACGCTTTGCTATCGACGTCCCGTAGTTTTACCCTAATTAATCTATTTTTCCCTACATTTTATTTACACATTTTTTTGACATTCCAGCGTGATCTTTCCAAGGCCGTTTTTCTGGCCACCGACTGTTACATGCTTTTCTAGGAAACAATCTCAAATAACAAGCAAAGCAAATACGACACACCAAAGTGGTGTTAAGGACTTCTTAAGGGCCACCACCTCTAATCGGAGTCCTCTTTGCTGACAGCTCTGCCGCTGGGACGTTTAAGAGTGAAAGATCCAAGGGCCTCTTCAGGGACACCAAGTTTAAATTGTTACCATCGGATTCATCTTTGCTGGCAGCACCAACGCTAAGATATTTCAAAGTGAACGTTAAAAGGTCCTCTTCAGGGCCACCAAATATAAATTGTTATCGCTGGATTCGTCTTTACTGGCAGCACCGCCGCTGAGACTTTTAAGAGTGACCGATTCAAGGCTCTGTTTAGGGCCACCAACTTTAAATTGTTACCATCGGATTCGTCTTTGCTGGCAGCACCGCCGCAGAGATATTTCAAAGTAAACGTTCAAAGGCCCTCTTTAGAGCTAAAATCTATAAATGGTTACTTCAAATGTTTTGTTTAACGGAAGTATTTCGGTTCATTTGACACGACTACCCCATTGAGAGTTATACCGGGCAACGCCGGGTACCTCTGCTCGTGTTATCTAAAAGTGATGTCAATGAAATACCAAAAATTAAGATTCTATCTGAAGGAGACAGACATTCGGATAAAATAAATTAATATGAGAAAAATATCAAGGTCTCGTTTGGAAATCCAACCCGATTGCTTGACGTAAGGAAATCAGGGTTGTTTGTTTTGCCTGTTTTTGTTTGTTTGTGTGTGGGTGTGTGATTTGTCACTTTTGCTCCTGTTTCGTTGATACCTTTATCGATTTTCCATTTTTTTCAAAGGATCTTTTTTGTAATTCTACAGAGGGTATGTTAGATTTATTTTCTAGCTGCATATATTTATGTTAATTATAATCTTTACATAGTATATATTTCACCATGTACTTTAAATGTAGTTTTTGTTTTTCTTGTGTTTCCCTCTAGTCTTGCTGGCTTATTTTGCATCAGGCTATTTTTTTTATAACTTTAACTCACTGACATAGTATTGAAGATGTTACCGTATTACATGTATTTAGATATGTTTATGTATCAATCTAATTCAATAATATTCCTCATTATCCTCTTTTATTATTTGTGTATTTTGCAGTATAGGTGGATTGGCTGTATCGGTAGAGGGTCGGACGCCATGCTTTCCAGCATAGTTACGTCCCTTTACGATCTGAGTTCAAATCCCGCCGAGGTTGACTTTGCCTTTCATCCTTACAGGGTCGATAAAATAAAGTACCAGTCATGCACTGGGTGATTGCAGGCCTTTGGGCTTAAGTAGAAACAATTATTTGTGTATTTTGCCATATAGGTAATTCATTTATAAATATTTCTAAGCCTTTGTTTCTCATTTTCTTACCTTCGTTACATTACCCTATTCATTTTGCAATATATTAGTGATTTTACTTAATTCTTCTTTCGTTCTTCCTGCCTTGTCGCATTTGTGCAATCCGACTCTAATATCAATTCGTCTTTCAAATTTATGTGCTTTCTTCGATAGTGTTTCCAGTTTTAAATCGCCGGCTAATTTTTCCATACAAAAGTGATGATTCACTGCTCTTCTATAGCATTGTAGAGCTCAATATATATATGGAAGTTAACGCAACGAACAAGAGAATGATGTTATGGTGTTTCTAGGTGTGTTAGGCCTATATATTTCTACTATTCCTGATTTATTTCACTTCGTCACCTTTTTACAAATCGTAATATATATGAAGTTCTTTTGTGTAGATATGTCCTACCTGTTATAAGTTTATGCAAGAGCACACGCTGTATGGAACGTAATTCTTTAAGAATATCAAGTAATCATTACGTTTCGAAATTCATAGGTTCGTAATTTTTTTTCAAACATTTTTTAGTAGATTGTATTTCTTCAGCGATATATTTCAGGTAATACAAATTCATTGTAAGATTCTCCTTTATTTCTCACGCAAGTTTGTTAAGTGTATAATCAGCTCGTGTAAGGCAGTGCATACGTCAAATGTCATATTCCCACGTGTAATTTGCTTCATTCATTCAAATGAAACATGTTAGAAATTGTAATGCAAAATTTTGACGTGCAGAATAATATATTTTAATCCATATATTTCAGGAAATATCTACACAAACACTCCTTCTCATGATCATTCTCCCTCCCTATAAATATGTGTGTGAGTGTGTGTGTACACACACACACACACACACACACACACTCACACACACATATATATATATATATATATATATATACCTAAACATCGAGTGCTCTCACGGGTGAACCTGCAGTAACTCCTAGTTACACCTCCTGGATATTTAGCTCCTTTCTTTGTCGAGCGCTTACCTGGAACAGCATGTAATTGTTCTACAACACTTCCCCCTTAAAGGACATTCCTATACCTTCGGAAGATGTCTAAATGGACTTATTACTAAAGCAGACTAATAATTTCATCAGGAGGATCCGTTGGAGGGCCTACCACTACAACAACAGGAGGGCCCCTGGATCAATTGACAATCCCACCAACCACATAAAATGACTTTTTAAATCTACGAAAAACCAACCGCACAACCCACTCCTTGAGGAGTTTGAGAGCAGGACCATTACCATGGTCCGGACAATTAGATTCAGGAAACCACCGCGAAACCCTGACAGAAGTGCATTCCTGTCTGGTCTCGCCTCAACCATAAAAAAGATCAAGAATAGCACTGGCATTATCGTACCAGCTAATAAAACAGGAAACCTATACAATTTGGAGTACAAAACCTACAACAAATGCATTACAAACGAAATCGCTAAAATATACAAAACATCAACACGAGAAAAGCTAGCACACATGAACAAACAGGCGAAAACAATAATGACCGAATTGATTATTAACGACAGGACCTATCCTTACAATCCTAGGACACCGAGACTATCCATTAAAGATCATAAACCGGACTTCCAGTCAAAACTAACGGTCAGGCTCATAGCTCCTTCCGAATCGGACCTAGGTAGACTTAGCAAATCAATCATTGACCGAATTATACCTGAACTTAAGATTAGAACTAAACTCAGCCTATGGCCTTGTACGAAGGAGGTAATAGACTGGTTTTGTGCCATTGAATCTAAGTCGAATGTTCGATTAGTCCAATTGCACATTACGAACTACTACGCATCGATATCCCCAATCATCCTTAACAAGGCACTGATCTCAGCCATGAACAGATCAAGCCTCACTAGAAAAGAAGTGGACATAATAATAACAGCTAGGAAAACTTTACTAGAATTCGACGGAAGATTGTGGGAACGACAGAATAGACGAGATAGCTTCGACATCACCATGGGATCGACTGACTCCGCACAGGTTACAGATGTAGTAGGCATATACCTCCTAAATATATTATCAGACGAGATCCCCTCCTTGGGCGGTGGCTTATACCGGGATGATGCCCTACTATTGACCCGTGGACTTAATAATAGCCAATTAAATAGACTACACAAATGACTTAGGTACATACTTAAGACCCAAGGTTTAGCAGTAGAAATCGAACCAAACAATAGGACAGTTATCTTTTTGGATGTCACCCTAGAATTAGACTCAGGCCTCTACCGTCCATAGCACAAACCTAATGAAAATCTTATATACGTCAATAGACACTCCAACCACCCTAGGAGCATAATTAACTCAATAGTTAAAAGCGTCTCCAACAGAGTGTCCATTCTGTCGACTAATGAAAACATCTTCAAGCAGCACGCGGAATACAACGACTCTGCACTTATAAACGCTGGTTATACTGAGAAGATTTCTTACATCGACCCAAATAGAACCGTAACACCACTAAACATAACCGGACCCTTAGAAACGAACATAGAAGAAATCTCCACACCTAGGACAAACAATAACCTAAGACCCTCCCTAGCCGGCAGTGCAGACAGCACCACACATAACTGTTTAAAAGATAAAGCCATACTCTCCAACCCCAATAACGACTCCGACTATCGCACACGTTTGCAGCCCAATATAGACAAAGGATATAACGCCAATAGATTACTTGAAACCACTATGAAACATACACCTGACCAAAACACATACAAACTACCACCCAACCACAGAAACCTCACTAAACACCGCATAAACCGAAGTAGACCTGTCACATGGTATAACGCCCCCTATTCTATACACGTCGCCACTCACATACCGGGAACCTTCTTCAGGGCTCCCGAACAATCTTTCCCACGCACACACAAATACCACAATCTCTTCAATAGACACACCGTAAAATTCTCTTTCTCCACAGCACCAAACCTAGGCCACACAATAGCACACACTAATAGGGCAAAAATACGAAAACACATGGTTTCCCCGCAACAAACCACCACCACAACCGAGAACGAAACCACACCAACATCACAACACAACAACCCACACATCACAACCACACCGCATGACACCAACCGCCAACGTGCAACCACACCGGTTACACCCAACTGCAACTGCAAAAAACGGGCCGAATGCCAACTTAACGGGGAGTGCCTCGTTAAGAATATTGTTTATCGGTGTGATGTTACAGCTGGCAATAAGGAGTACTCATTTATAGGTGCGAATATCCACTACGTTTAAGGAGCGCTGGTATAACCACAGAATCTCCTTCAAACATAGACTGAAACGACCCCAAACCAAACTGGCCGACTTGATATGGCACCTCAAGGACAGGAATATTGAACCCCAGATTTCGTGGTCAGTGAAAAGACACGTGACAGAAACGACAGC
Organism: Eledone cirrhosa; assembly: GCA_964016885.1. Classification (NCBI taxonomy): domain Eukaryota; kingdom Metazoa; phylum Mollusca; class Cephalopoda; order Octopoda; family Eledonidae; genus Eledone; species Eledone cirrhosa. The sequence continues at coordinate 156,744,514 of OZ024743.1, forward strand.
AGATTATGGCTGGCTGAGGCGGCGGAAATAATTGAATTAAAATCCGCCATAAACTATAGGTCGGACATAATTTTCAATTGCAGACACACCAGGATGAACACTTTTTCTGCACAAACATTCGGGGGAAGGCCACGCACTTACCATGACCCACCATAATAATAACCACATCTGCTTCGTATCACCATCGCCCATCTCAACGAATTTATTAATTTTAATTTTAATTTTAATTTTAATTTTAATTTAATTTTATTTTACTTTATCTTATTTTATTATATTGAATGTAACCATCTGTAAGCCCGTATTTTGTATATCATGCCGCATACATCACCCACACCAAAAATTACACTAACCATGAACCAGCATATTACTAACCACCTCCTCCCCGTCTCACCATCGCCCATCTCAGTGAACTTATTGTATTGTACTGCATGTAACCATTTCTAAGCCCGCATTTGTATATCATACCGCATACATCACCCCCACCAAAATTCACATCACCATACACCCCTCATCGTTGCAACATCGTATTAGATCGATGTCCTATAATAGGTTTTACCTTACAATCCATAATAACAAGGGATCTTTTAAATACAATGTCGATCATATCACACCATCGCCAATACCACCACACCACACATCGTCATATGTCTACCATACAAACGTACAACCTTATCCCCCCCATGCTCCCTCTGTCTACCATAACCTACAACCCCACGCTAAATTCGATCCTGTAAATGTACTGTCGCACGCACACACAACCACATACTTAAACAATCATTAACATTATTAGCATCACCAACACATATCATCCCTCGCTCACAGATCGACTATCTTACCCTGTAACACATCGTAACTTCTGATCATGTAATCATCTTGTCGAACATATCACCCCAGTACCATCACCACCACCATGACCACAACACACATCGCCATACGTCCATAAACTCTTCTCCCAGCGTTACCTATTTCACCTTTTAACCGGTAACCAATCGCACCATTCGATCTTATATATATTTTTGTCGCTCACAACTCCACCACCACAAGACACAACTCCATACTTCATCAACACCGCCATCACATACATCCACTCCCCAACCAACGAATGTGTGTTTGTCTGTGTGTAAGTATTTTTTACATATACGGGCATATAGATATGCGTGTGTATGCATATTTATATGTATATATATATGTGTATGTGCACATATATATATATGTATATATATATATATATATGTGTATGTGTGTATGTATGTGTATGTATGTGTGTGTGTATGTGTATGTCTACATATATGTATATAGGTGAATCTGAGTGTATGTGTACGTGAGCTCGTATATGTGCATGTATGTGAATATGTGCGTGTGTGTGTGTGTCTGTATATATGTGTATGCATATATATGTGTGAGTATACGTGTGTGTGAGTGTGTAAATGTATATGTTGTATACTAGCGTGTGCGTGCATGTGCCATATCCATATATGCGTGTATGAGTATATGCATGTGTATGTATATATGTATAATACCTTCTCCATTGCCTCTCACCTTCCTTCCATCTTTGTTCCTCGCCACCCCCACCGATACTTCCCCACTCTCCATATTTGTGACCGCATGCGCGCATGCACATACATGTGTGTACATATACATATGGCTGTGTATGATCGTTTGTCGATATGTAAGGGCAAGGGTGTGCGTAAGTGTTTTTTGTTGTGTGTGTTTATACAACAATATATGTGCACATATATACATGTGTGTGTGTATACGTATATACAACGCATTTGTCAGACGAAGAGCGTCTAGCTATGTGTCTCCGTAAGGACTTTTATCACCAATACATCCACCACACCACCACAAACGCCACTACCATAAACAACAACACCACTACCACACCCCACACTCACGGCAACCCGTCTACTGACAATCCACTAACCTCATACCATAGCCCATCCCAGTAAGCGACCATAACCACCATCATATCATCACATCAGCCGCCACATACTCTACACGCCAAGGCCAACCCGCCACCACTATACCACAGCCCATCTCATCCACCGACCGTCACCAACATCTCACCATCACATCCACCCCCATGTACACTACAGGCCAGTACATCGCCTTGATCCTTCCCACCAATCAAAACAACTCATTTTGTCAAACTCTTGAAACTCTGTCTTTACCACATAGCATGTATTTCATTTTCTTATAGCATTTTAAGAGGGTCCGTCGAGCTGCTGATTATTGAGTCGGGTAGGATCGATATAGATCGAACCTTGAGCTGATCAGTGGCGAAACGCGCGTCACCTATCAATGAAGGAATAATCAATCGTCCTTGTTATCCTTTCAATATATTACACTCTGTATAGCTCTACACCTCATCACAGAAGTGAACCTAAACATCGAGTGCTCTCACGGGTGAACCTGCAGTAACTCCTAGTTACACCCCCTGGATATATATATATATATACATATATATATATATATATATATATATATATATATATATATATATATATATATATATATATATATATATACATACATACATATATATATAAGAATTAAAATACTAGAGTGTGTTGGAGTTAAACACCCTCTTAATAGGACGAAACATTGTTGGCTAATAAAGACTTTTGATGTATTGAAGGCTTCTTTGGTTTATTTTCATAATGCATATATATATATATACATACATGCATATTTATATATATGTGTGTGTGCGTGCGTGTGTGTATACTTTGAATACACATTTAGAGAGATGGATGTGAGTGTACTAGATATAATTCTAGAATGAAATGAAATAATTTCACCATAATAATGTTTTGTTATGATATGGGAAATATTATTCGAACATGTGAAACATCACTGTAGTAATTCCTCCGAATTAGTAAAGTGAGAAAATATCAGAACTTATAATTGAAACATAAGCGGAATACAATGGGTAGTGAATCTGATATCTTGATACGTTTTTGTCTCATTACACTTAAGCGAAACACAGTTTAACTTTTATTACAAATCATATGTAATTAGAAAAAGTGTATAGAATTGTTGTGAGTGATCAATAAGTCGTATCTGTTAAAAGCCTGTAACTATAACTGCTTCTTATGACACAATTGGTAAATATTATTTGATGGCAGTATCGGTAGAGGGTCGGACGCCATGCTTTCCAGCATAGTTACGTCCCTTTACGATCTGAGTTCAAATCCCGCCGAGGTTGAATTTGCCTTTCATCCTTACGGGGTCGATAAAATAAAGTACCACTGGGTATTTGCTGGCCTTGTGCCTAAAGTAGAAACACTTATTTGATATAATCTAATATAGAGAAACATAGCATTTTGTGAGAAGACCCATTCATCAACTTACTAAATAACAGTAATGAAAAACGTGGGTGAAAACAAACATTAACTAATATTAATTAAAATTAAAGTGCCAGGATGGTGTGAGCCTCTTTTCACTATAGGTATAATTTATTGGCTGACCACATATGTTTGTTTTTTTTTAAATTTAACATTTATGCTTCTGTATTGGAATGTATTAACACATCACCAGGCTAGTCGATTCAGCAGACATTTCCATCGGAATTAAACACATACCATGTTCATTTTTTATTTCCGCTTTTACGTATTTTTGTGCCAACGAAATTTAAATTTATGAAAATTAATAAGAAGCGTGTGAAATATCTTAAGGTCGTAGGTGAACTTTGCTGTGGTAATTTCAATTATACATCTAGAAAGACAGACCAGATATAATTTAATTTCCTACCCGGCATTCGTTATCTATATTGGCTTACCCCGTCTCTCCCTCTCACTTTCTCTCCCTCCCTCTCTCTCTCTATCTGCCCCCCTCTCTCTACCCTTCGCCTTCTCTGACATTACTGGTTGAACGTTTTAATATTGTAGATATAAATGTAAGTAATTGATTTCTAATCAACATCCCATGCCATATGACGTTTAACTTGTTCAATCGGCGAATCAGGATTATGTTCTCTCAGCATGAACCTAATGGAAACAAAATATCCATGTTTTAACTGAAGCTTTTGCCACACATTACAGCCATTATTAATTCAAATTGCATGGTAGTAAAACGTATCAAAAATCGGATAACATTTCACGCTGATTCGAACATATATTACGTCAACACAGTTGATAGGATTGTAAGACTTCAATATAATCACCAGATCAAATATTTGTTTGTATTACATTATTTGCAAAACGTGCTATATTACAGTATAATTATTCAGAATGATAATGCTATTAAGTAGTACACTAACTACACTTAATATGAAAGTTCCTAGATGGATAGAAGAATCAGTGGACAGATGTATGTAATTATCAATAATCTACTTGTCTGCAGGATCAGTAGTTTACATCCTGGTAATGCCACAGCATCGTGGCGTTGTCCAAGACTATAAATAGATTTACGAATCATTCAGCCTATGGTAAACACGCCATATCCAGTGTATGTACAGGTTACATATAGCCATTCCTTAGATATATTTCACGAAGCTTTACTTCAACGGGGGTGTATATAAGGCAGGTATCATCAAAGCTATTTCAAAATCCACATATCAGAATAATTTCCATTGCCATCAAAACCAAATTTCAAATGAATATATTGAAGATATCTTGTTACACTTCACTATAGATTTGCTGAAATCAAATCACCAATGAGTAGTAGATTCGAAGTATTGGAAAGGTAATTGAGAAAAGAATTGCATTACTTTGTTAGGCTAAATCCCGCTGTGCTCAATTTTGATGTTCATCATTTCCATTCATAAAAAGAAAAGAAAAGAATAACGGTTGAAATAACCAACTATATCCATCCTTAAAGTTTGAGCATTGTACTTATTTTATCAATCAATATTAACCGTGCAAATTTGAGACATATATGTACTGGACTTAGAGACCTGGCTGAAAGTCCCATCTTTTCCAACGTGTAATCTTCTTCTTCTTCTTCTTCTTCTTCTTCTTCTTCTTCTTCTTCTTCTTCTTCTTCTTCTTCTTCTTCTTCTTCTTCTTCTTCTTCTTCTTCTTCTTCTTCTTCTTCTTCTTCTTTCACTGATCCCTGAGCAGGTTGCGGGGACAGAGTTGTCAAACACTTTCCTGTGGGTACTCTCAGAAGTAGAAGCATGTCTAACTGGGGCTAAAACTGATGGTCAACATATTTTAATCTGCTTCACCCCCAGAAATTTACATCACAAGCCACCAAGCTCTCAATTGCTAACATGTTATTCCTCTTAAAACAAAAACATATCTAAATTCTTTGAAATGGGAACTCAATCTCCATTTTGTTAATACTAGATCACCAGGCCTCATATTGAAAGCAAGGTGGGCAATGATAGAGTACGAAACTTATGATAAAGCTCAAACTAAACTCACACTGAATTTATTAAAACTGAATTCTCATGGATTTTAACTTATCGTTTTCTTCGTAAGCATGTGTATTTACTAATGATTCCAATCACGTCTAAGTCATCTAGTACATTAGACATTGGGGTTTTTCGAATTAGGGAGTGATTTAGTTATGCAATGTTAGAAGGAAAATATGAATATTGATATTAATGAGGTATCAAACTAATCTGATCTCTGCATCTCTATTTAAACACGCAAATCTAGGAAAGGAGGTCTGTTCGGTCGGCAACAGAATGATTGCATACTTCATTAGTATGTTGCTACTAAAAAAATGTTGAACTCAAATTCTAAAGATGGACGTTGATTAAGTGTTTTCTACTTGTATGAGAAATATTTAGGTAAATTATAACAATTTCATTCTTATTATATTAACAAAAAGACACTGCAGACATTTTTCATATTTCATTCATTCAAAGGCTTCACTAAATTATTTATTAATCTCTCTATTTATATACGTTACTATTATTTTCGCTTTCTAGATGAAATCACATTTATATGAAGAATGTTTTAATGTTATGTCCGTTGTATTTTATGATTATTGTTTTTATTTTCTATATTGATATTTCACTTATTTCCTTCTAGTTTTAATATCTTTGCAATTTTAAATAAATAGAATAATTTTCCTTCAAATGTGTATAAAACCTATATAGTGATATGTCTGATATTAAGAGAGAAAGCTAGAGAGAGGGTGCGAGAGAGTACAGGAAGAATACGGAGAATAAGTAGAAAAGAAAAAGATAGTTGGTTCTCCTTCTTTTCAAATAATGTTTTCCCTTTGTATAGCTGAAATGTTATTCAGATCTATAAACATTAATAAGTAGTCGGGGTCCTACAAAAGCATAGAATGAAGATATAAGCAAAGAAACGTGGTGCAAAACAAATTTGGCATTTATAGCGAGTAAAAATGATAAAATGACAGATTTGACAATTTATTTTGTTTACTTATGTCCCTTATATTTGTTAGAGCTTTCTTATTTTTTCTACATTTTTCAATCACATTGTCTCTCAATTTCTGTTTAGAAATATTAAAGTATTCAAGTGCTGACATTTCTAACTCAAGCATTCACAATGGAATGAAGATTAACAATCTGTGTCAAACTGAAAACTATAACTGACATTATACTTCTATTTTCAAATGTTCAACGTATCGTTGCCTAAATATCTTCCGAAAATTATTATGGTTATTTACAAATAACACATTCTCTTTTAATTTAGTTTTATGGAAATTGTCAGTGTGTTTCAGTTTGCTACATTGTTAGAATACAAATCATGAAGATTTTAATAAGCAAGCTGGATGAAATAAAAATGAGAGTAAGTGACTGTGGAAGAAGCTAGACATTTCCATTCTTTCATTGAAGCTATTTAACATTGTTTATGTTACTAATATATGTAAGAAGTATACTTTTGAATTTCACTAAACCCTATTGCCTTTCCAATCCCTAGAATATACACATACCGCACCCAAACAAAAGAAAACAAAACAAAATTGAAATAAATTTATAATTAAGAAGTAGAAAATTACTATGACATGAGGCTAAAATCATTGAATGAAGTAATCATTACTAAATTTTATTTTAAATGATAGGATTCATTTGAAAATAAATAAGGTTAGGCATTCGTTTTGAAGGCATAATTAAGTAGTTCTCGAATATGTGTGGGTTTATAAGAAAACAATTACACCTAGCATAACTTAATAACTGTTTCTACTTTTGGGCACAAGGCCAGCAATTATCCAGTGCATTACTGGTACTTTAAATAACAGTCACTAGAATATGTCTTTAAAATTTACTTGCATACTCAAACATACACACATGCATATGTGCACATACACACGTATACACTCATGTATATATATATATATATATAATTGTTTCTACTTTGGCACAAGGCCAGAAAATCACCCAGTACATTACTTTATTTTATCGACCCCGTAATGATGAAAGGCAAAGTTAACCTCGGCGGGATTTGAACTCAATATTATATAGATATATAGATATACAAATATATATATATATATATATATATATATATATATATATATATATATATATATATATATATATATATATATATATATAATATTGATTAATAAGTAAAGTAATTAATCATAGTGTAACAGGTAGTCATTATCTGAATCTAAAGTCAGCTCTACTAATATAAATTTTAAAAATTCCATTCGGTAGAGTATGAACGAATGTTGTTTTAATTTATATTAGTGGAGCTGGCTTTAGGTTCTAAAAGTAATGCCTGTACCACTTTGATTAACATATATTTGATATATTTGCCAGACGATATGATTAATTACTTTACTTATTAATCAATATATTAATACATATATCATGTTCCTTCTCCTAAGAGTTAGTAAAACAGATTTGTTGTAGACCAAACGCACTGTTAATTCTAGCATTGCCATTGGCCTGTCTGTATCCTCATATCATTGCGTTTCCTAGCCATGTCCGTTCAAAACCTGTTTTGAAGCCACGTTACCATTCTTAAATAAGATTTCTTTTACTTGCTTTCTGATTTGAAAATAATCGAAATTTTACCATCTACGTACGTTTTTTTACTTGCAGTCGGACTTTTCTTTGGCAATGCATCTATATAAATATATATATATATATATATATATATATATATATATATATATATATATATATATATATATAAGAGTGCTATATGTAGGCTAACATTAGTTATTTAAATATTTTATAAAGACACCATATTATTTATTCATTCTTACGACTGAAGACAGACATAACATCTGCCTTCAAGAATCCACTGGTAGATGAAATAATTATCTCATGTTTTTATTACATAACTATATATATATATATATATGTGTGTGTATGAGTGTGTGTGTGTGTGTATGTGTGTGTGTATGTGTGCGTGCGTGTGTGTGTGTATATATATGGATGGTAAGGATCGATCTTATAACATCATTTCCCTCAGATATTCTTATCAAATTGCACCTGTATAATCGTACAAACAAGCATAAAGTGGATACATTTGTCTAGAAAATATCTTACCATTGAATTTATATATATATATATATATAATTAAGGAACGTTTGATATATACATGTATCAAGCATCAACAAAAAAATGACTAGACGTAGTGGTTTTAAACATGTATACTTTGTCTTCAGTTCTGGGTTTGAATATAGCCTTTGTGTTTATATACATCAATTACCTTCCATGGTGATCGATATATTCACTACGAACCCGGCCATTTAATTTAGTTAAAGTTATTCTAAAGGAATAATAGAATATGCATGCAAGGATACTGAAATTTAGATATTTACATTTTAAATATGTTACTTTTTTTAATTGAATATATCTTCTTACATAGTTTTACAAATTTCCTCCTTTTAATGCCTGATATATCTATATATCAATTCATAACATATGCTCGGATATATTCCTAGAGCTGAATTACAGGAGATATGGAGATTGTCTGATTCTTTTTTTAGACTTGACATTCTTATTATTGATATAAATATATATATATATATATATATTTATATATATATATATATATATATATATATATATATATATATATATATATATATATATATATATATATATATATATATATATATATATATATATATATATATATATATATATATATATATATATGTAGGAGTTGAGTTTTATTGTAGTACAATAAAGCAATGCAGATATCGGATAAGAAGCACTCTACAGTTTGTAGGACAGGTGTATACATAATATATAAGAACAAAAGATGGTTAAATGAGTTCCATGTATTTTATTATGCGCATTTCAAAAACAAATATCATCATGCAATAATATTTGTGTTTTCATCAGATAATACAGAAAGACATGATATGAAGGTTAAAAAACACTTGTGGATAGTTCAGTTTTAAATCAACATATGAGAAGTAGTTTTAGATTGATGTGTGATATTGGGAAAAATATTTTATTTAGAGGGGGGCGGGTTGGAAAGGATGAACAAGAGGAGGAGATGAGAGTAAAAAGTGGAGAGGGAGGAGTATAATGAGGAAGGATGAGATAGGAGGAGAGATGCGTGATAGAGAGAGAGAGATAGCTTTTATAACTGAGAAAGATATATTGTTTTACATAGAGAGGTTGAAAACCGTTGGAAGATAATGTATAAATTAAAAGAATTTGAAAATTAACGAAGAGAAAAATAATGTAAAGTTAAGGTTTGTATATTGAGGGTTTGATAATATGTGTGATAAAAAAGAAAATGTTAATATGTATTGAGAATAATATTTAAGGGTTTAATAATATGTGCGATGGAAAGAAAATGTTGATATGTATTATTAAAAAGAATAGGTAATTTAAGTAAGGGTATATTGTGAGATGAGCATGAATGAGTTAGATGAAAGGGAGAAAAGAATAATGAATTTTGGCTCCACTTCCACCTCTTTTAAAGCTCGTCTTTATAACCATCATTCGTCTTTTAAATACAAACTTAAAAGAACCAACACGGCTCTCTCAGAACTCATATGGTCCTTGAAAGACAAAAATATTAAATATAGCATCTTTTGGAAGAAGGTTTCTTCTGCGTCTACATGAACAGTTCTCTATCCAAAATTTGCAATCTCTGTCTAAATGAAAAATTTACCATTATTTCTAATTTAGATTCTATAATAAATAGACGCACTGACTTGTTTTCTATCTGCTTGCATAAATTCCATAAAACATTTCACAAAGTATACAGCTAATATTCAATTCTTTATCAATTTAGAATCTTTTTCTCAAAGGCACATATATATATACACTTCTTTTAAAAATATACCCATCTTTCTACCTTATTTCAAAGGTTATTATACATTCTATAATACTTGTTACTCATTCTACATCGCTCCTATTTATCACTTCCCTTTCTTCTCTTCTTCTTTTAATGTCTAACCCCTAATATGTACCTGTTCTCACTCTTGCCTAACATAGAATCAATTATTACATAATACAATACATTCTTACTCTATATCACCTTGTAAAAATCCTTCGTAAACATATACATTTTTTTGACGTTAGATTATTCATCCTCAATTCATTATTCTCTTCTCCCTTTCATCTACTCATTCATGCTCATCTCACAATATACCCTTACTTAAATTACCTATTCTTTTTAATAATACATATCAACATTTTCTTTCCATCGCACATATTATTAAACCCTTAAATATTATTCTCAATAGATATTAACATTTTCTTTTTTATCACACATATTGTCAAACCCCTCAATATACAAACCTTAACTTTACATTATTTTTCTCTTCGTTAATTTTCAAATTCTTTTAATTTATACATTATCTTCCAACGGTTTTCAACCTCTCTATGTAAAACAATATATCTTTCTCAGTTATAAAAGCTATCTCTCTCTCTCTATCACCCATCTCTCCTCCTATCTCATCCTTCCTCATTATTCTCCCCCCTCTCCACTTTTTTCTCTCATCTCCTCCACTTGTTCATCCTTTCCAACCCGCCCCCCTCTAAATAAAATATTTTTCCCAATATCACACATCAATCTAAAACTACTTCTCATATGTTAAAACTGAACTATCCACAAATGTTTTTTAACCTTCATATCATGTCTTCCTGTATTATCTGATGAAAACACAAATATTATTGCATGATGATATTTGTTTTTGAAATGCGCATAATAAAATACATGGAACTCTATTAACCATCTTTTGTTCTTATATATTATATATATATATATATATATATATATATATATATATATATATATATATATAGAGAGAGAGAGAGAGAGAGAGAGAGAGAGAGCGAGAGAAAGAATGGGAGAGAGAGAAAGAAAGAGAGAGGTGAGGAGAGAGAGGAAAACTGCTCTTGGATCTAGCTGTCGAAACAGCCGGAGTTCAGCCCTCGGGCTCCTGACTCTTTTCCTATTACACATTCTACTACCCTAACTATCGAGTACTTTGGTGCGTTATGGTCCACCTGGTTCCTTACCACACTTTCTTTGTTATATATATATATATATATATATATATATATTGAATGATGGATTTCAAGTGTGCAAGAATCTAATTATGTTCAAAGTGTGAATTAAATGATTTCTAATAAATATGAAAGAGCCGCAGGAAAATTCGTTATGGTGTCCCTCGGCCTGAAGAAAGAAGGCCCACACATTTTCCTGAAATTTACCAGTGTCATTTTTAAATAAAGAGGGAATCTTTGGATAATATATTCCCTACTTCTTCGAGTGTTTAATGAGTTCTCACTGGCCGAACGATTAAAGAGTAACATGACGTAAATAAACTAATATTCAGATAATTTGGACAAAATATGAGATACGCATTGTGTTAATTCTGTCAATATAATTATCAATGCTTGAACAGTTCATCATCACATGCATACATACATAGATATATACATACTTAAATACATACATGATGGCTGCAACTCAATTCCGAGTAATGCCATCGCATGATACTTAACTTACCTATGGCCAGCAATGACACGTATCGCAAATGTTACATATCAAGCGATATATGTGTTTGAAGCTTTTATATTTAAGGAAAGACTTTGCACTGGGCCAATCTCACTCTCTGAACATAGAATGTATTTACCGAAAACGTAGAACTGGTCTACATCATTGGATGCAAGTCTTTACACCAGCATGTCCTTCTACCAAAGAATTCTCCAGGTTTTGTTTTTTATCTGCATGGTGATCAAAATCACTCTCCTCACCAAGCAAGCTTGATGATGTTGCCTTTTCAGTCGCCGACGACGGCCATGCACAGGTTGTACTGAGTTACATGTTACCAGTAGCGTTTAATAGCGACCTGACATACATTCATACACACATACGTATGTAAATACATATTCACGCAGACATATATACTTCTACACTCATATAGAGTAGTTGATTTTATTGATATACATATTTATTCAAACAACCAGGTTTTATAACTATCTATTATCCATTTATACACATATGTCAACCACGAGCGAATTTCCTAGAGAGTATCTAAGAAATTCGATAGTTCTTTTCGTCTTTTTTTGTTGAGGTTGATGATGCTGTTGATAATAACGATGAGAAAGGTGGTATTGTCGGTGGTTGTGGTTGCGGTGGAGATGTTATTAATAGTGATGCTAACTCTGGTTGAAAGGAAGGGGATGGTGGTGATGATGGTGACAATGGCAGATGGGATGTGTAGTGTTTGGAGCAGCGAAAATGATGATAATGATGACGATAATCATCATCATCATCATCATCATCATCATCATCATCATCATCATCACGCTCATCAAATTTCTGCTGCTAATTCCAACCTTTTAAATTTTATTTATATACATGCTATCTTGAGTTGCCTTTCTCTCTTCTTGCTGCTGTCCTCGAAAATGAGCATTTTCTTCTATTTCTAGTGTTAGTGACATGTTGATGTTGTTTTATGTGATACTGCTGCTGTCTTCGTTATGCAGCTCGTATAATACAGCTGTTGCAGTAAAAATAGATTCTGTGTGCTGCTGTTGTTACTGTTGTTGATAGTGATGTTTTCAAATAGTAATATATTACTTAAGATCTTACTGCTCTGGTTGCTACATTTGATACATATAATGCTGTTGCTGTTATCGGTTGTGACATTACTTTTGCTGGTGATGTCGCTATAAGTTTAGTCTGAACTTTTCACTGAATATTTATTTTTTAATGGCCAAGGAGGTGTTTGGCTCCACTGCTTGCTAAACGCATCATTGATTTAGATTTTTCTCTTTTAAAATAATTCCAGCTTGTTGCAATTCTCTTAAATTAGATAACCTTTTAACATCAATTTACTTTTTATAATTATCTGGATTCAACCGGTTTGATTTTTAGTTACTTTTATCACTTTATTCTTTCAATTTTCCTAAAATGTTCTATTATTTTTCATTACGTTATATTCCTTATTTGTTCTTGTTCTTTTTGTCAAACTTATTTTGTATGCTGTCTACCAATGATGATATTATATAAAAGCCAAGAGCATATAGGTTAGACGATCTGTGAACCTGGCTAGACTGTGTATCTGTTGATACTTTTGTTTTATGCATAGCTGTAGTTGTTTAGTTACAGATCATCGCTTAACACACAGAATAGCGACCATAAGATTTCCAGTGGTGTTCATTCTCTTTTCTCATCAGCATAGTGTGTCAAGTATTACATTATCCAATGTGTCCTTCCTCCTATTTCAAATTAATCGTGATATTTTATTCAATAACCATCGTTATTGTTCGTGAGGGTGGGGGTTATGACATACCCAATCAGAAATGTAGTTGCCAACCCATTCAGAAATACCCACGTGTGTCCGAATAACTTTATTCATCCATTTGTAAATTTTCGATCAAATCGTATTGTTTAATGATAATGTGCTAGGTTATAAACATAATAGGCAGTCAATATTAGTAACACTTTCTTTCAGCCATAACATTTCCAACTAAAATTATTGAAATACCAAATACATATATCCACGATTAGCTACTGGGATTACGTTTCCTATTCAATCAATTACAATGGGAAATATCACAAAATTCATTCTACCTCTGATTATTACGGCAGTTATTTGAACTGATTCAATATCAATTAATATATTCTGAGCGTACACTCAAAGAAATACAACACTTTAAATTAAATCAAACCTACATAGAGGTAAAGTGATTATATATATATACACTTTCCCACCATGCCTTCCGTCAATATGCTTTGTATGCAACGGAAATGTTGTTTCATTCGTCTCCGTTCATCATTAATATATGAATATTGGTATAGAGCAGGCACATCCATTTTTTTACAATTATCAGACATAGACAAGGATAAATCAATAGAATTAATTAATCTGTTATAACGATTTCTGATATTTTTTTATAATATATTGATTTTTTAAATATTAATTATCTTTGATGGGCACTAGACCAAAATTAGTAAGAAAATGTTATTTTATATCAATATCCATTCATTTATCATAAACAATGTACAACAATGACCTCATCGAGGCAATAACAATTCTATGCAAATAAATGTTCTAGACAAATGTTCCACCTTCGTCTATATTTTGTATATGGCAACAGGTGGTTGCTATGAATAACCAGTCTATACTAATATATGGCCTTTTCCTCCAACGTACTATAAGCATTATAGGCGGTTTATTGCAATGTACAGTATACATCATTAATTTTTAATGCATATTTGATGACTGTTGACATATTATATTTATAACATATAGAGAAAATAAACGCCTATAATTATATAATTTTTCTTTTGCAATTCCAAGGGAAGGGGAAAGTTGACTGAATTGTTAATGGTATTTTACGTTATCAATCCCGTAAGGAAGAAAGGCAAAATTAATATCAGCAGGATATACGCCTAAAATTATTGAATTCAAAAATATTTAACAATACCAGATCTGTATTTCATAAGTAATATAGATTTATGTGTTTAATAGTCGTAATCAGTATAATCAATTGCACTTATGCTTTGGACCTAATTTGTTGATACTCACAAAAGTTTCAACAAACAGTCTTATTCATGATGTCTATAAATGGTCTCCTCATTTCCGTACATTTAACATTTATTGGTTATGAGACGAAACTGAATGACAAATTGATTTTCCGTAATCATATTTCGTTTACCGATAGACGAGATCCAAGACCTCATTCGCTTACTGAGTATACTTTATTGAAACCATCAATACTTACCTCGTTTTTATCGTCACTCGCACTGTATCACTTCCCCATACATATACTATCATGATCACCATTACCACAACGCCCTTACAATTTTATTAGGTTTATTATTATTAGTCATTATCAATATTTTACATTTTATGTATATTATGAGAGTAATGGCCTTGATGTGTGTTTCACACTACATATTAATTTAGTAGTATATTCTTTGTTTTCTTTGTCTTGGTGCTATTTGTTATATTGCATTGATTGTTTTGTTTTCACTCATCGCAATATTTTATTGCTTGCTTCGTATATAATACATAGTTCTAGTATCACATTGGATAAAACATATTATATGAAAATGGTTATGTAAATGATTCCGAATATCTTATATCCTGGGTATGACATTAAACTACATCCAGTGGCAAGGCTCCAGTTCGGGAGTTCAGGAGATGTGGGGAATGTGGAGTTACCCCTTAGTTGTCATGACTGCCAGGTCTGCCCTGGCCCGGGGTGGTAGTACCTGTTAGGGCTCCATTTATGGGTTAAATAACTACCTTATTCGAGTGGCGCCGGTAAGGTATTGTCAGCCATTGAGAAGAAATATGGAGAATCGATCTAACAGCACTAGGGTTAGAGCCCCTAATTACACTGTCAAGGAGCAGCCTGGTAGTTATGACTCTGCTGGCTTAGAGCCACAGAGAGGGCCAGTGGATGATGGATCAGCTGTCTCTGAGACAAATATAAAGAATGCAGTTTTGTCCTGCAGAAGAGCCATCAAAATGGGCACTTTGAATGTGAGGACTATTCGGACGCTGGAGAAGAGAGAGGAGTTGGGACATCTGTTCGAGGAGAGTGGTATACAGATACTTGCGATCCAAGAACACAGGATTCTACACGATGAGCTCGTGAGGAGTGTGATGATCGGGAGGAAGAGCCAGTTCATCACTACATCGGCAGTGAATAACACAACAAATGCTGCAGTAGGAGGAGTGGGTTTTGTGTTCAGTGCAAAAACCAATCTGTTGGTGAGGGAAATAATGCCTATCTCCCCGCGAGTGTTGAGGGTGACCTTCAATGGAAACCCAAGACTGACAGTCATCTCAGCCTATAGTCCAACCGAGGGGGACAGTGATGTGAATGCGGAGGAGTTCCATGAGGAGGTGTGTAGAGCTGTCAACACCACTCAGGCACACAATATCCTGCTTGTTTTGGGGGACTTCAATGCACATCTGAGTAAGGAGGGCAGTGAAGATCCTTGCTGGTACTTCCATAACAACACCAACCGAAATGGAAGACTACTGAGAGACACCCTGCTGGAGGCGAACTTGATGGCGACCAACCTAGGGTTTAGGAAGAATCTGGGGAAGATGTGGATCTACATCTCAGATATGCACCTGTCCAAGTCCCAGATTGATTTCATTCTGGTAGGAAAAAGTGTCGGAATAGTGTTCTGAACACGGAACCATACAGCTATTTCAGTACACTGGGTAGTGACCACCGGCTTGTTATGAGTGAGGTCCGCGTGAGCTTAAGAAAGAGCAAGGCTCAGCCCCAGAGAACAATCTATGACTGGGGAGCTTTCAAGGAAGATGATAAGCTACAGGAGAAGTTCACGGTGGAAGTGAGAAACAGGTTTAGTGCTCTGTGTGGAGAGTCAGAGGAGAGAGAGATTGGATGGACTGAGGAGAGTGTGACGAGGAGGTACGGGCACTTCACCAATGCAGTGGCGGAAGCAAGTGAAACCCTGGTGCCGAGGAAAAAGAACAAAGGGAAGCACGTCAGCTCTGCAAACCCAAAAGTGTGTGCAGCCAGAGAACACCTGAAAGCTGCCAGGGACCAATTCCATGCTGATCCTACGGAGGAGAGAATGGAGACTGTGGAGGTGATGAGGGAAGAGCTCTGTACCGCTTACACTGAGGTCAGAGAGGAGGCACTGATAGAGAAGATCAGAAGTGTGGAGAGAGCGGTTGACAGATCTGGATGTAAGGAGAGCTGGATCAACGAGATCACAGGGAGGAAGAGAAGGTGTTCGAGTCAGATCCAGGGAACGGGGCCCGAGGATAGGAAGAGGAAATGGCTAGACCATTTTAGGACCCTACTAGGAGAGCTACCCTCCACAGCCCAGAGCACTGGGGAGATCAGGCGGCTGTTTGAGGAACTGGATGTTGAGACAGAGCCCTTCACCAGAGATGAGCTTCAGAGAGCCAAGAAGAGGATCAAGGAGGGCAAGGCTCATGGAGAAGATGGAGTGGCATCAGAGGTGATGAAGAGGTGTGATTTTGATGATATCATCCTGGGGTTCTGTAACGGGGCACTGGAGAAAGGAGTTGCCCCGAATCAGTGGAGGATCAGTAACATCGTCCCAGTGCCAAAGAAGGGAGATCTCTCTAACACCAACAACTACCGGGGGATCTCACTGACATCACTTGTGGCAAAGACCCTCAACAGGATGATTCTTAACAAGATCCAGCCTGAGATGGAGAAGAAGCTCAGGGACAACCAGAACGGCTTCAGAGAGGGTAGGTCAACCAACAGTCACATCCTGATGCTGAGGAGGATATTAGAGGGAGCTAGAGCAAAGTGCCCTCCTGCGGTCATGGTTTTCATTGACTTTAGGAAGGCCTTTGATTATGTGGCCCGTTACTGCCTGATGAAGATCTTACAGGCTTATGGAATCCCCAAGAAGATAGTGGACCTGATTTCACTGCTCTACACCAACACCAAAGCCCAAGTCATTACACCTGATGGGATGACAGAGTTCTTTGAGATACTGGCTGGAGTGCTCCAGGGAGATACATTGGCTCCCTACCTTTTTATCATCGTAGTGGACTATTGTTATGCGCCTTGCACTGGATAAACACCAGGACTCTGGCTTTACTGTAGCACCGGCTCAGAGCAGGAGAGTTAGGGCGAAAAAGGTATCGGATGCTGAATTTGCCGACGACATAGTTTTGGTGACAAATACAGTGAAGGAGGCAGAGGATTTGATGCGGGAGGTTGAGACTGTGTCGATGAGTGTGGGGCTGAGAATGAATGAGACTAAAACAAAATATCTGGTAGAGAATGTTGAGAAGCCAGAGGGGATCACTAATGTAGGCGGGAAGCGGCTGGAATTGGTTGAGGACTTCCTGTATTTGGGAGCAAAGATTGGAATACGGAAGATGATGTGGTTGAGAGGAAGAGCAAGGCCTGGGCGGCGTGCCACAGCTTGAGATCGGTGTGGAAGTCGGACCTTCGTAGAGACATGAAAATCCGCCTCTTCATTGCTGTAGTGGAGTCTATGCTGCTGTATGGGTCTGAGACTTGGACACTGACCAAGAAACTCACTCAGATGGTGGATGGGTGCTACACGAGAATGCTGAGGATGGCTCTGAACATTAATCAGTATACACTGAGGATGAAAAACTCAGAGCTGTATGGGAGCATCCCAAACGTCAGCTCAAAAGTTACACAGAGGAGACTGAGGTTAGCTGGACATGCTCACCGACATCCAGAGTTGACATTGCACTCAGTACTCCTTTGGGAGCCCCTACATGGACACACTAGAAGAGGAAGACCAAGGTTAACGTATGTTGATGCCCTAAGGACAGACACTGGTCTGTTTGAGATGCAGGACATGGCAGCGATAATGAGGGACAGAGACCGCTGGGGAGAACTCGTCCATGGATCTCGGGAATTTTACCCGCCTTAGATATCTTATGTGACGTTTTAAAGACCAGTGATTAACCATGGTTTTATGCATAGGAAATGGTATTCAATTATATTAATATGCTTGGCGAATATGGCACTGGATCCAAAATATTATGTGATATTGTAAACTACCGTGCGTTCGTCAGATACCTAACATGTACATTGGTTTCTAAATTACACGTACGAGAAAATAGACTCTCCAAACACTTTATTGAATTCTGTATCACATCTCTAAAATATGCATTTCGGAACCAGCTCCAGCTATATTTGTCGTTCTTACTCAGGTTAGGCTATTAAAAATAATATACGTAACCGCCTACGCCTGCGTGTTTGTGAACATTTAAATAATATGTTAACATGGATTTGCCTAAATAAGATAAATTTATGATGAAAATATCACTGATAGTCGACCGGGAAAAGTAAAACTCTTCTCTAAAATCGCATATTCAAAGTTAACTAATATCCAGCAATACCTTATTCTTCATATGTCAACCATGTGTAGTGTAACTGCAACCAAATCAGATTTTAAACACAGCATGACCTATTTTGTCTATTTATCCTAAGCTTTATAACATACACATTAACATCAGAAGCCATGTCTATCTATCAAATGTTAAACTATCATAATTGTATGCATATATAATAAATAGATGTACGAGTAAAATACTTTAAAAAATTGAATACAAACTCATTAATTTAGTTGAAACACATACACATAACTGCCTTTGGCATTCAAGTAATTTTCGAAAGGCTGCTTTGCGAAAACATTTAAAAATAATTTAACTACAACTACATTTACAGTCACGTTTCTTTTATATTTCTTAATAATATTAAAATAAAATAAAATTATCTAAAATAATATTTTTTAGAATATCATTCTTTCATTAATTTTATTCAGATTTTTTATTTTTTTTTATTTTTTATTATTATTATTATTTTTTTTTAACAGAGAGTGGTTTAATAAAACTACATCCCTGATAATTAATCATTCCATCATTGAATTTTGAATCGATTATGATTCCATATATGTCATTCTGCAACGAATATTGATGATTTCCATTAAAAGTTAAGGTAAATACTGTATGTATTAGAATTACTATACTGATTAATAAAGAAAATAAATCTTATCTTGTAACTTGAAGAATGTCACCTCTTCTAGACAAACACATTCTGTAGAACTACCATCACTATCAAATTAAGAATGGAGGACGATTAAGAATAAATCACTTATGATCTCTCTTATTGTTTCTACCTTATTCTGGTTTATTGCCATTCACTCTCTCTGTTACTTCACTCTTAATCGCCCATTCATACACATACATATACATTCTTACATACACAAAGACATATATATATATATATATATATATATATATATATATATATATATATATATATATATATATATTTATGAGTGTTTGTGTGTGTGTGTGTGTGTATTCGTAAGTGAAAAATAATAATTGTTTCTACTTTAGGCACAAGGCCAGCAATTACCCACTGCATTACTGGTACTTTATTTTATCGACCCCGTAAGGATGAAAGGCAAAGTCAACCTCGGCGGGATTTGAACTCAGCTCGTAAAGGGACGTAACTATGCTGGAAAGCATGGCGTTCGACCCTCCACCGATACTGCCAATCAACCGCCCTAAGTGAAAAATAATAATAAAATAATATCATTACATTATTAATATTCGGTTTGTTTACAAGTAAACATCTTCATAAAACACCACGTGGTAGATGACAATCTCATCATTTTTTTCCATCGGCAGCTGAGAGAAAACAATCGACAATTGACAATTGTTTCGGATTGTCTTGCTCCTTGTCAAGATTGTGTATTCTGCTTCTTCTGCTATCCGATTCAACTTCTTAGAATACATAGTATTCTCAATTATATACATAGGCTGATTAGTCTCATTTGCATACCGAGTGATTTTACGACAGTCTTTGCCGAAAATTAAAAACCGTGAAGGATAGCTAAATGTCTTTGTGATTGAATAATAATAATATTATAATAATTTCATAACATTATTGATATTTGGTTTGTTTACATGTAAATAACCACTTAAAGCACTCCGTCCTAGATGACAACGTCATCACGTCAAGTACATGGAAATAAATCATAATTTAATAATAATGGATTATGGTACGTAGGCTTTGGTCTCGTGCTGCAATTAAAAATCCTCCCGGGTTAGCTTTAATCCAGTGATTCGTAGCCACTTTGCTTTTTCATGTATGGTGTTTTCTTGTAATCGTTTTAAGATGGCATTCTGGAGATTTGTTTTCAGTTTAGATTTAAAATATTTCAAAATCTCCGTTCTATTTCTCGTTGGTTTTCCTTTTCCTCGCAGCTGTCTGTTAAAATGGTTTCTGCTTTGAATTAATTCCCCTCCTTCAAGACTCAGTACAATGTATTTTGTTTTCTTCATGTTTTATGGCTATTTCTATTAACTTTCCTCTGTTGTTCTTTAGAAATGTTTGTAGTCCTAAATGAGTTCATTTATAATAGTTTTCTATTTGCTTAAGGCCCCTTCCTTTATGTGTTCGTGGCAGGCACAATCACTCTACAACTGACTGTGGCTGGTGTATTCTATTGCAGTCATTATTTTTTTTGTTTTTTCTCTCTATTCCTGTTAGCTCCTTTAGTCTCCAGTTCATAATGTTAAGACAGTACCTTACTACTGGGATCATTAATCTTATTATTTGATTTAGTTCAGTTTTAAGTAGTATACTAATCCGTCTGTCGTATTCCTTTTTAATCTTATCTTTCATTTATGTATGCTTATTCCTTATTATTTGTATGCCTTAATTTGATCTAATTGTTACAGTGTCTTTATCTAGCCTTTTATTAATAGTTTAGCGCATTTTTCTAGACAACATTCCATGCCTTTTTGTTTTTTTTGAGAATCCATGTACTGTATGTAGCAGTGACTTTCGTTTTGCGGTATACAGTTTTAAATTATCCATATATAGGAGATGGTTAATTTTCTTTTTGTAGCATTTATACCCTTGCCCAGTTCGGTTTAGTGTCTCATTTAATTGTGTTAGTGCTACGTAGAAAAGCAGTGGGGAGAGGGAATCCCATTGAAATATTCCTCTGTTGATTGGATGAGCACGATTTGTATAGTTCATCGTTATTTTGCAGTTTTGTTGTTTTCGATTATGACTTTATTTATTAGCAATTGGTCTTCACAGTCATATGAGACTTTGAAACGTCCTTTCTGCTTTTCTAGAAGCAAGATCGTCTCCAGGTGTTTAGTTAGTTTCTGCGATATCATTGCAGTTATGGTTTTATATATTGCAGGCAGTTAATTTATGGGTCTGTAGTTTAGAGGGTTTTCCTTTATATTTACGTTTGGGAGTGGTTTTCTGTTCGTTGTTATAATTATTATTTTTATTGTTAATATTATTATTATTATTATTATTATTATTATTATTATTATTATTATTATTATTGGTCGTCGGCAACGGAAGACGTATTTTTATTGCAAAGGAGTCATAAAACTTCCATTGTACCCTGTGTCAGTGGGATCTTATAATATTTGGCCCTTTTGGCCCAAATAAATTAACTTCATGTTTTTTGCTTGAGAACTTGACTTGATTCGCCTCCCAACAGTAAGATTGCCATCTCATGATAGCGACATGAAAGTTGAGAGGAAAGACATAACAAACACAATTATGGACACGAAGAAAAAATAATTACAAACAAAAATATCCAACAAAGGAATTAGCAACACCAACTACAACATGAATAACGACCGTACCAACAGCAACACTGAAACATGTGAAGCGAGCAACGGCAACAAGAACTCCGTCAGCTCCAAAAGCAACAACGAAATTTAAAACAACAACAACAGCAACAATTGCAAAGACAATAACAATAACAACTGCACCAAGATCAACACCAACAGCAACTACAACAGTGAGCATTAGAATTGACCTGACTCAAAAAGAGAAAAAGTTGGTCAAAGCCTGGAAGCACATTAAACAATAGAAAACCTGGGCAAAATTAATTCTCCCGGCAGATGCTATAGAAGCGGTCTTTAGATGCATCTCGGTAGAAAATAAATCAACGAACAGCACTCCCCTATTTGAAGTTGTAGCTGTACTGAAGTACATCATAGATGATACAGAATGCCTAGCGAGAGGTAGAAAGGGTGGACTGGTTCGGGATTGAAATGGAGATGTCTGAAGACCTGAGAAAAATCCAGGACCACATCCTCCTCCGATACGGGACGGCTCTGCAAGTAAAAACCGAGAGCAAAAGATTGCATTGTTTCGTATGTGGCTAAACAATTCCTTTGCGAGACTTCTGCTCTGAAAAGTGAAAGGGGTCAAAAATATCAACTGCTGTTCATGCCCGGTCGGGTAACTCCACCAATAACAACACCGGCAACACAACCAGCAGAAACACCAGTGGAAACTCCACCACCAACTTTGACCACCCAGTGGGAATACAAGGAAACCTCTCAGAAATTACACACATTGGCACAAGCACAAACCCAAACACACAGAGATACGGAAACACTTACTGGCACATACACCTCTCTTGCAGTAGCTAAGACGAGGCAAAACCTAAACAAAAAGCAAAAAAGAAGACAAATAAAATAATCTCCACAGCTCAGGAAAGCATACACACAAGAGATTGCAGACACTACCCACACAACTAAATCAGACATTTCCACATCAACACCAACGCCACCACCAGAATCCCCCAAAAGCGAACAGCCACAACAAACACAAAATTAAAGAACAAACAAACGACTGAAATCGCAGACATCACACCCACAATAAAAACAGACACCCAAACCAACACAAACAACATCATCACCACTACAATCACCCAAACGCAAACAAATAATACCACAACAACAAGGCACACACATGTTCGTCCTTGTAAAAAGAAATAACAAGGAATTGATAGTCATCATAGCACAAAGACAAGAAATAAAAAAGGGGAGGAGATTTTTGAAACAAACAGCTTTTCCGTGCTAGAAGATTTGTTTCTGGTAGGAATGTCGATTGACGACTACAAATGGATTAAAATGCATTTTCCTCGTGACCTGGAAACCACGAATATAAGAGTAGCAAACAGATTGCATACATGACTCCCAAATAACTCCACCGTATATAGAGATCGAAACATCTGACGTCCCAAGCGCCTAGAATGTAAGTAAACCTATACACTTTTCCTTTAACCTGCCAGCATGGCCATGAAAAGAATAAAAGGTTTATATGTTAGTATCCCGGGTTCGCACTAGAAGCAGGGTCGCCTGATGGACTACCTCAGATCACTAAATATGGTTGTGATTCCCGTCAGCAAGACCAGGATTTTCGACACTAGTCCCTATTGTCGACAACTATTAGTTCGTTGCATATCTCATTCGGTCGAGAATATGATCTGGGGTAACAGTGATGTTTAAGACAGGCCTGGCTTCCGATGTAAGGTCGATCTTTCGGAACCCGGATGGTACGTTGGTGGTCCTGGACGCGAACAATAACTAAGGTGATGTCTTTAGATTGGTGGCCGTCTATTGCCCGACTGTGGTTGGACGGCCGAAATACTTGAGGTGCCTGGAAGCCTTTCTGGGTACGTCTCGCTGTGTACTGTTACCAGGGGAGTGGAACGCACGCTGGGATTGTGCGAGAGACGTTGATAGGAGCGGATGATGCAAAGGCCTCAGGTAACCGATCAGCCAGTTCCACCCGTTTGATAGGTACCAACTAGATTTCCCTAAGGCGCCAGTCTGAACATGGACCAACTGCATTGGGTCATCTAGATCGTATATAGACAGAATTTCCATAAAGAAAATAGATAGAAATAGTGTAGGCTGTCCACGTAGGTTGCACACGGATCGGCGAAACTCCAGTCGAGACTTTGAAGAAAAAATAGGTACATTGTTGTCTATTAATTCATCATATTTTGTAATTTGATATATATATTCCAAACCACTTTTTTCACATAAAACAGGAATAATTTCGAAAACTGATCAGATTAGAGCAGAAATCACGATCACTCTATCACAAAATTATTTTTGAAAAGCATAAGAAATGCGCAACTGGTAAAAACTCAAAACTAAAACTGAATACTAACTAATATGTATTACTAATTTATAGTTATTCCTAATTAAACTATTTTTCACTGAGAAAAATTTGTCAGCATTTTCTTTTCCTATTTACTAATATATCACAACTCGTGTGTCACACCTATATTTTTTAAATATATATAAACATATACAAATGTATAGATGTGTATGTGTATGTGTGTGTATGTGTGTGTGTGTATGTGTGCATGTGTGTGTGTGTGTGTTTGTATGTATGTGTGTGTGTGTGTGTGTGTGTATGTGTGCGTGTGTGAGTGAGTGTGTGCAATTAGAATCGACGATTGCCCTACCCTGTAATAAATTCCTCTAGAAATTCAAAGTCAACCAAGAGCCAGACATACATCGTGCGTCTGTACCCGACGCTGGAGACTATACAACGTGACTACAAGATGAGCTAAATAACACGTGTTCTTTCATCTCAATCCTTGCTCCCCCACTTACTCCAACCACTGCTATAGGAAAGAATGTCAATATCAAGCTGTAGCTGTCACATTACGCAGTTTCTAAATGATAATAGCTATTATTATCTGCAGTGACAACTAACCGATTACGTAATTGGTCACCATCTACTCGTTTATTGCATACACTAACGTTTCCTTAACTGCAACCACATCCGCATGAACCACTGAGGCAAACCATAAAGCTAGATGAAATTATCGTGTTGCATTAACAGGAAAAAATAAATTAATCAAATCAAATATACAAATATTATTTAAATAATCAACAACAAAAACACAATTAAAAAATGCTATACACACATGTATATGGCCTCACCCAGATGGCTGGAACCAGTCAGAGGGAAAGAAACAAAATATATATATAGATAGATAGAGAGAGAGAGATGGGTGAATTTCTGCGGTTCTGTGACTACATCGCACCGTGCACTGTATTTCTCTTTCTTTCACTCTCTCTCTGTATATATATATATATATATATATATAATGGGAAAATTTGAACAGGAACAAAACAGAGAGGCAGTACAACGATTGTTTATTAATTTCACGCTCTGGAGAGTGGGGTGGTGGTGGGGAACGACGTTTCGGGCATAAGCCCTTCCTCAGAGGAGAAGTGTGTGAGAACAGAGTTCAAAGGGTGTGTAGGGGAGTGATGGAGAGACATATAGCGAAAAGAAACGGTGCGAATGAAATTAAAAATAAAAATAAAAATAAAGCATGATCAAAATAAAGGGAATGAAATAAAATTAAATATAAAAGCATGATCAAAATAAACTGAAATAAAAAGGGGTAAAACAGGTGGTGGAAGGGCGTGGGGTGTGTAGGGGTGGCGGTAGAGTGGGGAGAGGGAGACGGGGTGTCCGAGCGGGGAGGGCTGAAGGTCGTGTGTGTGTGTAGGTGTACGTGTGTGTGTGTGTGTGTATGTGAAAGTAAGGGTTGGGGGAAGAACGGGGTTGCATGTTCAGGAAGAGGTGTGTGTGTGTGTGGGGGGGGGGGGGGGTTGTAGGTCGGAGTGTATGTGCGTGTGTGGATAGAGGGGTGGGGGGAGGAATAAGGAGGCTAAGGGTGTAAATATGTGGTGGAAAGCACGTGTGTGTGTGGGGTTTAAGCATGTTGTAGGTGTAGGTGGCGTGTGGGAGAAAACAAATTTTTGGGGTGTGTGTGTGGGTGAGTTATATAGGTGATTCCGTAAGAGGATGGTTGAAATGTTGGTAAATTCCTATGATGTTTAGTAGATATGTGTGTGTGTGTGTGTACATACACGACCACAGCCTGCGTGCCAAAGCAGATATCACACTTAACATGAAGTTCAAAAAACCCTGGACAATCACTCATGGAACCGTAACAAGACGAAACGAAATGTGCGTCCCCACCTGCCAAACCAGCTATGAAAAATGAATCGAAGACCTTTAGACTATAAGGCACACACACACACACACACACACACCCACACACACACATATTATATATATATATATATATATATAAAGAATTAGTATATCTAGCAACATATATTCAGATGTACACCTATGCAAGCAAAATATATAGGTTTTGTCTTAGTAACTTTGTGGTTCAATGCAAGGGGATGCAGAACAATTATATGAAAGACGTAAAATAAGAAAATTATAAAAATGTACTTACTAGTAATTAAGTAAATTTTTATAATTTTCTTATTTTACGTCTTTCATATATATATATATATATACATATGTTCGTTACGTGTGTAACACCACTTACAAGTGGTGCGCCGTTCGAAGTACTAAATGCTGTTACAAGATCTGTTTCGTCTGGCTTCTATTCCAACGTTACCGCCGTAGAGTGCAGAGTGTAAATACATTTTAAAAAGTCGAGGTCATTGTTACAGCATATGTACAAAGAGTTTAGATGTCTCTTTTCACATATAAGCTCGCATGTCTAATGAGAAGTCGAAAAAGATTCGGACTCAACAGCTTGTTTGTACCCTGAGCAAAATAGATAAATTAATATCTAAATAAATGAAATCAAATCAAATATACAAATATTACTTAAATAATCAACATCAAAAACACAATTATAAAATGATATACACACAAGTATATGGCCTCACCCAGATGGTTGGAACCATAACAAGAAGAAACCAAATTTGCGTACCCACCTGTCAAAACATGTATGAAAAAGGAATCGAAGACTTTTAGACACACACTCATACACACACATATATATTATTTTTCCTGTTATCTTTTCTTTTTGCTTTCTTCATTTTCTTTATCTACCTTTCCCTTTCTTTTATCCTCGTCTCTCTCTCTCTCTCTCTCTCTCTCTCTCTCTCTTTCTCTCTCTCTCTCTCTCTCTCTCTCTCTCTCTCTCTCTCTCTCTCTCTCTCTCTCTCTCTCTCTCTCTCTCTCTCTCTCCATCTTTTTACTTACTCTTAACACTATGACTTACTAAAGTAAACAAACCACTATCCTGATGTCCTCCAAAAACAACGGTCACCTTTTTGAAAGGGTACGTCAATTATCTATTTGTAAAACATATATATATAATGAAATAAATATGGTTTTATAAATATAGTTTCCATTTATTAATATTGTATATCTACTCCAAATATTTGTCGAGTGCTTTATATCAGTTATAATAATATTTACTTGTTGTATCCCAACAATTTAAATTTAACTTTTGCATATATATATATATATATATTTCGTTTCTGAATTTGTTCAGGAAGATTCTTTATCTGAAAACGTGTGTTGAAACCGATATTGTTATGCTTTGGAAGGGTCATGTTGCCAATAAGAAACACACCCTCCAGTTGCTTTCACTTCAATTTATTATAGATTAAATTTATAAATTAAGAATTTATAAATTTCCGGTTGGTTGGCTGGTTGCACAACCAGACGATTGTTCATATATTGTCAAAGTTCTTTCGTCACACATTCTGTGAGTTCTTCAGTGACTGGGCATTTTTTTCTTTGTTTTTGTGCCTCTCCTTTGTTCTGTCCTACGCCAGAAATTTATAAATCCTTAAATTTATAAATTTAATTTATAATAAATTGAAGTGAAAGCACTGGTGCGTGTGTTTCTTATTGGCACCATGACCCTCCCAAAGCATAACACTATATATATATATATATATATATATATATATGTGTGTGTGTGTATATATATATATATATATATATATATATATATATATATATATATTAGGTATAGGATTATCCAAGATGCAGTGATGGTTAATTACTACACTGGATATGGTTGACGTACGGTAAGAGGTTACTCTACGAGTTATGGAAGAATTGTTCAAGAAACTTAGTTCCTGATCCTTCAGTATTCCGGAGTGTATATAAAGAATGAATAATAACAGGTAGACATCATAAAAAGGTAGTTTATTCCGTGTGCTTACAAGTGTTTCCACGGTGGTACTGCAGCCTAGTTCCGCTACGTGCAAATTCACAAGTATTTGCAGAACTCGAATATCCAATGCTGTGACCACTGTTTCCTCAGAGCAGAATGGTAAATATACAATGTAAAAACCCTTAAGTGGGGTTGTTGGGGAAGATAGAGTGGAACAGGAAGAGAGAAAAGTAGGGAAGATGGAGAGAGAAGGAAAGATATGCAGGGGTTGGAGAAGTAGGAGAGAGTGGCTTGTAGATATCTTAATCAAAATGTTATGGTAGGGGTTTTATTAGTTACTTTTGGAGAGATGCGTAGATAGTTGAGGTCGGAATTATTTATTGCCCCAGAGGTCAAGTTCATAGATGTTCATAGATGTTGATTACTACTACAAAACCAAAAGTTCACTCACCACATATACTTTATCTGTCCCCTCTCTACCTATATATCTCTCTCTACATCCATTACACTCTCTCTCTCTCACCTTTGACCTACCTCCCTCTCAACATCTATGAACTTGACCTCTGGGGCAATAAATAATTCCGACCTCAACTATCTACGCATCTCTCCAAAAGTAACTAATAAAACCCCTACCATAACATTTTGATTAAGATATCTACAAGCCACTCTCTCCTACTTCTCCAACCCCTGCATATCTTTCCTTCTCTCTCCATCTTCCCTACTTTTCTCTCTTCCTGTTCCACTCTATCTTCCCCAACAACCCCACTTAAGGGTTTTTACATTGTATATTTACCATTCTGCTCTGAGGAAACAGTGGTCACAGCATTGGATATTCGAGTTCTGCAAATACTTGTGAATTTGCACGTAGCGGAACTAGGCTGCAGTACCACCGTGGAAACACTTGTAAGCACACGGAATAAACTACCTTTTTATGATGTCTACCTGTTATTATTCATTCTTTATATATATATATATATATATATACATATATATATTTACAATATATATATATATATAATTATGTTCGTTACGTGTGTAACACCACCTACAGGCGGTGTGCCGTTCGAAGTACTAAATGCTGTTACAAGATTTGTTTCGTCTGGCTTGTATTCCAACGTTACCGCCGTAGTGTGCCAGAGTAAATACATTTTAAAAAGTCGAAGTCATTGTTACAGCATATGAAGTAAACGATTTAGATGTCTCTTATCACATATAAGCGAGCATGTCTAACGAGAAGTCGAAAAAGATTCGGGCCTCATCAGCTTGTTTGTACGCTGAGCTAATCGATAAAGTTTCAACAGATGCTGCAACACTGACTACGACAATTTAAATTTCACTATTTACTGAGATGTTTAAGTATTACAGACTAGCAACCTTTTAATTAAACTAGCAGAATCGCCCGGCTTTTCTCGGGATTCTAAACATAGATTGGCATGTTTATCCCTCATTTCTGAAACACTACAGAGAAGTACAGCAACCTCCGCCTCGGGATGGTCTCTAGATTTTGTGCTTATAAAAAAATTCGTCGTAGATTACCCGAGTGTTTTTCCGTGCGTAGATAATCAATACTTTATCGCGAAATAAATACTTGTGTTCATACTTTGTTAATGTGTATGCAAAAAAATCTGTACACAATATATAATTATATATATATATATATATATTGTTATGCTTGGGGAGGGTCTTATTGTTATAATAATATTGCCAGAATTAATAACAGAACACACTCACTGTTTGGTTTGCTTTCGCTTCTGTATCTTTTATATCAGTTAATTAATTCGGTCCTCAATGTTTACCATTGACTGATCAACGGTCAAAAATACAGATATAATATAGAAATAAACACATATATATAGTCTAACCAAGTTCTTTCGTTGCACATCTGCAACACCGTCAGTGGTGCTATTACATTCCTCCTGTCGTATTGTAAATTTAATCTGTTTTAATCTGTTTATTTATTTATTTATTTATTTATTTTTGTGTTCTCTGCGCATGCGTTTGCGTATGTGTATAGTGATTGGTGTGTGTTCTCGTTTGGGTGACTGTGTTTTGGTAATTGTATTCTATCTTAGTTTACTAGTGTGTGCTTATATGTCTTTGTTGTTATTGTACCTGTGTATATATTTATTTATTTTTTTTATTTTTATTTCTCTCATTTCTATGTTTAGATATTATTTTAATTTCTATGTTGTCTATGTTACCGTCATGTTGTTGTCTGGCGTGTTCTTATAATACTGAACCGTTTATTCGTCCTTTTTGTTCCCCCCAGTATTGGTCTATCTTTTCACCTATGCTACGAGCTTTCTTACATATGTATGTTGCTGTCATGTTTCTGGAGGTACCCTCTGTGCATCTTATGCTATAGACTACGTTTCTAGTTTTACAGTTTATCCGGGGGTTTACTTTATATATAATACATTTCCTATTAGTACAGTGGGTTTTCTTAAAGGGGTATGTTTTGCTGATCAGTTATTTGATGGTGGTTCCTGACTTTTCTACCACCTTAATCTTTATGTGGGTCTTTCTCAGGGCCATTCTACACTGGTTGGCTAATTTTCTTTTCAGGGGTAGCGTCCACAAACATAACACTATGGTATCTCTGGTTGTCGTACCATGAGGTGGCTTTCCCTATCTTATCGTTAGTCCTATCTAAGCTATTCCATGATTTGCTCCTGTATAATGGGCAAATTCCTTTCATGCGCAGTTCTATGAGGGTCTTATACTTCTCCATGGCTCCTTCGTATACTCTGATTCTGTCTATTTGGTTGTAGCCAAAGAACTGCATACGGTTGATGAAGTGTTTGATGTGTCTTTCCATTTCTGTTGGGTCGCACATGCGCGACATGTTCTTCATCACTGGTACCAAGTCTGCGATCAGAATATTAAAATTTGCACTACTGGACGTTGCTGAGTTTTTGAGTATCAGGTATTTAGAGGCCATGGGTTTAGCGTAGTATGAGTGCGGAATTTTGGCCCTCTCGTCTATAGTGTTAATCCAGATTTCAGTGTCTAATACAGGTAGTCTACTGTTAGGGTGTTTGGAAAGGTAGCCGATAGTTTCAGTTATACTCTGGTGTATGGAATTAGCTATCTGCTGGATGCTTTGCATTGTGCTACATTCTAAATCACACTTGTTAGTACTCTCTTGTGAGGGTGTCCTCATTACTATATTAATGTCTTCTACATAACGAGAAGTACATGATGAGGTCTATGGAGCTCTCACCAATGAGATCTTTGAATCTCCTTTTCCACCATACCATAAATGCTTGGCAACGTCACCAGCTATGCTGGCGGCAATGGGTTCTCCCTCATTTTGGGTGTAGATCTTCTTGTTGAATTTGAATATATAGCCCTCTAGGGTAGATTTAATACTAGCCCCTATTGTGGTGGTGAAAAACTCAGATTATACATACATATATATATATATATATATATATGTATGCGTGTGTGTGTGTGTGTGTGTGTGTGTGTGTGTGTGTGTGTGTGTGTGTGTGTGTGTGTGTGTGTGTGTGTGCGTGTGTGCGTGCGGGGGGTGTGTTTGTGTTGATACCTCTTCCTGCTATATCAAGCATTAAGCTAATATATCCCTTCCATATACTGTACTGATTGTGTTGTTATGTCTGTTTACATTTGACATACATACATATATATATGTAACAAGGAGTAAGTAGTAGTTGTTAAATGAAATAATAAGAATAGCTGATTTACTTCCTAGGAGGCTAGTAGAATTGTCTGTTGTTTGAGATTACGAAGCATGTGGTGAAGTTTTGGGTAATAAATCGAAATATCAAAGCGAATTCACTGTAAATATTCAGTAGAATGGAAGTTTGGTGAATAATTTGAAATTATGTTTTATCATATCGTACCATGAAGATGAGAAGCTTGGTTATTATAGATTGCTGAGAAAGCTGTTGTTGAGAAAGTTGTTGATGTTGGCAATGGAAGCCATAATCCGAAGAAAGCTTCGTGCTGTTTTCTTTTTTTATTAAATACCGTTTCGTGTTTTTTTGTTAACGGGTAAATGTTCGTTCCCATCACGTCGGGATCACCAAAGTAATGAAGGGTATTAGTAGTGGTTGTTAGATTAAATACAATAATAGCTGATTTACTTTATATATAAAAAGGTTTACTTCACTTCAGTCAAAAAGAACAATAAACAAGTTACCATAAGTCGCAAAGGTTAACAATGTTATTTTGTTGTTGGTTCATGAGGCTGGTGTAGTCTGCGACCAGGAGAGAGAGTAATGGTCTGTAGTTGTATGTAGACCTTGGCGGCCTCTAGATAGCAGTGGGTCTTTATTTTGCTTGCCTATAGAGTACAGCTCCGATCTCTCTTTGTGTTAGAAGGATGATACAGGCCTTATATACCTGTCGCTTTCTGTCTCCCGCCTTGGGGGATCGCCCACGCATGCACGTGACCACGGCGAAAATGATGGTGCTCTAGAATTTGACTCTTAGGTGTCACCCATAGTTCAAGGCGTTGACAGATCTCGCTACATTAGTTCCCTACCCAGATCGTTGCAGAAGCATCGATCGATTACAAAAGGGGTAGAGAAATCTGATTCCAGATGCGTGTCCCACAAAATGTTGGTACTACGCGAAATGTTGGTACTGCGCCCGCATTTCGAGTGTAGAGAAATTTGGAGAGAGAAAAAAAAATATCGTAGAACTGTGTATGCATGTGTGTATGTAACATTTAGAAGAAACTGTAAATATACAAAGATGTGATCATGTATTTCGAACTGTTGTGTATGGATGGCTGAACGTTCAGGGTTGCGGTATCGGATTACAATATGATAATACAGAGGACTATTTCTCTCGTATCATCATATGTGAGTCGAAGTTTACGCTATGACATGTGAGTTTACAATTTTGAGTTGCGTGCTGAGTGAGTCGATGCGTGTAGTCCCAATGGGTGATTTCATGTCTTTTATAGCTGTTGCCGTACCTCGACCAGGTGAAACCAACCGAATCCAGAACATACCATAGACAAAAACATGTTGGTGTGTGACAAATAAAATGATGTGTGTTTGTTGCAAAACGTGTATGTTCATAGAAGCATATAATTCATAAAAAAAAATTAAAAAATTAAAATATTCGAACATTGTTTGTAAAAAAAACAAAAGGAAGAAATAATTGTTTTTTAACAAAAAGTTCAGTTTTTCTCTTCTTTATGCTATCGTTTTCTTGCTAGGAAGCTAGTAGTATTGTCTGTTGTTGGAGATTACGAAGCACGTTGTGAAGTGTTTGGTTATGAATCGAAACATCAAAGCGAAGTCACTGTAAATATTTCGTAGAATGGAAGTTTAGTGTATAATTTGAAATTATGTTTTATCATATCGTACCATATAGATGAGAAGCTTGTTTATTATAGATTGCTGAGAAAGCTGCTGTTGAGAAAGTTGTTGATGTTGGTAATGGAAGCCATAATCCGGAGAAAGCTGCGTGTTGTTTTCTTTTTTTTTAAATACTTCTTCGTATTTTTTGTTAACGGGTTCGCCCCCATTACGTCGGGGTCACCAAAGTAACGAAGGGTATTAGTAGTGGTTGTTAGATTAAATAACAATAATAGCTGATTTACTTTATATATAAAAAGGTTTACTTCACTTCAGTCAAAAAGAACAATAACCAAGTTACCATAAGTCGCAAAGGTTGACGATGTCATTTTATTGTTGGTTCATGAGGCTGGTGTAGTCTGAGATCAGGAGAGAGAGAGAGAGAGAGGCGTATAAGTAGCAGTGAGTCTTTACATAAGTCGTCTATAGAGTACGGCTCCGATCACTATGTGTGTTAGACGTGGGATGATACAGGCTTTATTACAAAGTTTATATAACTGTCGCTTTCTGTCTCCCGGCTTGAAGGATCGTCCACGCCGAAAAGGATGGCGACCTAGCATTTGACTTTTAGGTGTCACCCAAGGTTCAAGGCGTGGACAGATCTCACTACACACACACACACACACACACACACACACACACACACACACATATATATATATATATATATATATATATATATATATATATATATATATATATATATATATATATATATATATATATATATATATATATATATATATATATTTATATATTTAATTAGATTAGAAAGTGAAGAACACAATATAGAACTACTCCATTACCAAGGTTTTCAGGACCCTAGAGAATATTAACAAACGTCTAGTTCCTTCATCAGAAACCTTTAGTAATTGAGTAGTAATACATTGTTGTTCACTTTTTAATTAAATAGTTCTGTATTATACATAGAGCACTTTTTTTCCTTTGCTTTTTCTTCGGAAATAAGATATATATATAAATATATGTTATAAATATATGTTATAAATATATATAAATATATATATATATATATGTATTTATTTATTTATTCATATGTGTATGTTTTGTTGGGTGTGCGTATGTTTTCACGTGTTCGTGCCTACATATTACTATATGTATGTGTGTGTATTTTTATTCTCTGTAATTATAGTGGTCTTTTGATAATCACTATATATTGTAATCATGTTAATGGAGAGATTACTCATATTTCCTAATGATCTATTTCTCAAGACCAAAACAACAGTTTTACAATTTTAGGATGCGAAGGCAGGTGACTTAATTTGTAGGGTTTTCTGCCCATGTTCGTGATGTCCTTGAGTTCTTTTTCAGTTTCATGTTGCTTGTTCTTTCATTTAACATGATCACTTATTTCACTTTGCTCGATCCCACATGTACAATGTCAATGACGTTGAAACGAAAAGGTAACATATCACAGTGACTGTAGTTAGACCACAAAAACACGTTTCGTTATGGGCTTTAGTGAGAAACTTGCCATATACAAAAAACATAGTTAGTCACGCCGGAAATAGTCATTAAATGTTTACGTCTTCAGTCAACAAGTTAATATAGATGTTAATGGTATCATTGGAAACTGGATATTTGTAGCAATATGGTGTATAGTCTTATATGTGGCCACATACAGGCAGGTAATTTGGGATGTCAACAATCAAAACGCTAGCACCAGCAGTACATTAGTATTGTTCATGCATAAATAAAACACAAACATATAGTATAGTCAATAAGAACAACAATATTTTTATCTAAGTTAAATTAATTAACACTAATAAGTCACCATCAATATATAACACCTGTCAAGCGTTCACACAGAAAAGAAATGAAATTATTTTATTAAATGAAGTAATTTAAAATCAAATGAATTGTAATTACAGAAATGTCCATATTGAATTAAATATATGAATTAATAAATATAAAAATACCGAAGCAATCTTTAATTAATAAATGGTTTAATTAATAAATTAATTAGCTCCATTCATTATAGTCTTAAAGATAAAGATTATATTTAATTGATCAATAGGTAAATATTTTAGCCAGAAATATAACGAATTACGTATCTTAGAAAGGGAAATCATTTCGGTAGACTGCAATGATCTATAAAATAGATCATCGCAGTCTACCAAAATGACTTCCCTTTCTAAGATGTGCACTTCGTTATATTTCTGGCTAAAATTATTTTTTTATGGGAGTATAATAATATAGATTCTATATTATTATACTCATAGAAAAAATAATTTTGATTTCATTAATTTCGGGGACGAAAATATGCCCGTTTTCCAAATTCGAGAGAGCATTTCAGCTACATTTTGGTTAGTCTAATTTTCATGCATGTATTATGTATGGATGCATGTATTATGTATATATATGTGTGTATATATATTATGTATATATATGGATGGGTGGAGGGACAAACGTATGGATGCATGTATTTATGTATGTGTATCATGCAAAGCTTCTTGAATCAAGGTGTTTTGGAATATTAATGGCATTATGATTTCTGCTGGTTTGATAACTAAATCCAGGTCGGTCCAACACTCAACACGTTGCGTATAATGGATATTACAGACATACTGCATTGACGTTTGCGGCAAATTACATAATCGATTAAATGCAACTGGGTGCTTCCATGTTCTATCCTTCAAGTGTGCGCTTACAATTAGCACCTTGGACCTGTACACAGATCCAACAGCTACTATTAGCTTTCCCTTCCCAACTCCATACCTTCCAATTCTTTCTCACATGTGAATTATCACCTTTCAAAATGTTCTGCTCACCATGTGGAATTACATGAAGAGTATTAAATAAATGTTTCTACTTTAGGCACAAGGCCAGCAATCACCCAGTGCATTACTGGTACTTTATTTTATCGACTCCGTAAGGATGAAAGGCAAAGTCAACCTCGGCGGGATTTGAACTCAGATCGTAAAGGGACGTAACTATGCTGGAAAGCATGGCGTCCGACACTCTACCGATACTGCCAATCCACGAAACGCTGTCATTTTTACTTCATTGCTATTAAGTGTTGGAGCATATACAAGAAAAATGACATGTCTGCAAAGTCTTTGGCTGGTCACTAATCTCACAAGAAAGCTCTGATTATTTTGTTCTTTGAGAATTTCGCCCCAATCAGAAAAATGTAAATCCACAAGGTGAGTGTTTGAAAGAGCTGCTATATCTTATAGCAGAGCGATGCAGTAATTTTTGAGACTAAGGTTGTTCTGCGTTCTCGAAATAATCCATTCGGTTTTTCAGTCAGAGTTCGTTCATTCCAGCAATCTATGGTGATTTGATCATTTTTATTAATATTATTGTTTTTTCTGTTGTTTCAAGTTCATATACGGACGTTCATATGTCAAGTTAAGCTGGTAAAAGAGAAATTGGGCAGGCAATGTTTTTACAATTGTTTTACATCATCTCTTTCTGCATCAATGACTCTTCTTAGGCTGTAATCAGACACGGAGTTTACAACACAGTGCATCTATTAGATGGAACTGCTACAGCCACATTTAAGGATTTGTTTAAAGAGAATGGTCAGGAGATAAAAGCAATATTGTTGAAGAAGTATGCCATCAGGTTGCAAATGTTGAATAAAAGGCATATCAAGAGAAGGTTATCGACTTGAAGAACGTTTTTAGAAGGCTAAATCTGATGCCGAGCAAGAATTGTGTTACATGGTAGTGAAGGATATGATATTCAGACTTCAGCGTATTCAAGGAATTCAATGGAATTCTATAATCTGATAAAACTAGTCTTTGGATCACGATCCACTATGATAACACCATTCAGATCAAAGGATGGCTAAAATCTACTAACACAGATGAATAGATTAACGAAACGACTGAGAGAACATTTCAATGATTTATTAAATAGAGAAACTCAGGGTGACTAAAATGTTATAATCAATATTGATCTGGCCTTCCAAGCCCTGTAGTATTATATATTAGTATCTAGAAAGTTACTGTAGTTGAAACTGCAGGAAAGAGTGGATTATTTACAGAGATTTTCAGATATGGGGGGGGGGGTTAGTTTATGCATGAATTAATTCTGGGAATATGGTGAGAGGTTGAAATATCAAATAATTGGGAAGACACAATACTTATAACTTCATACAAAACGAAACGACAGCAGGTAGAATGTGAATGTTATAGAAGATTTTCTCTTTTCTGTGCAACATGGAAACTACTTGAATCATCCATGTTTTGTAAACTAGACAATAATATATCAAACCTGATCTTGACTGACTGATATAGTAGATGGACAACTAATTAAATTAATCAATATGTACATATGTTTCCATATTCGGGAAGTACAATTAACCAGTATTGCACAATGGATGACGAAATAGCCTCCAGTATTAAAAAAAGCAACCGATTCCTTGGCAGTATTTAGAGCACGTGTTTTGAGCCGTAAGTGAATAAGAAAAGATAAAACACCTACAGTATGCAATGCATCTGTACTGTCAACTGACTTATATTGCTCTGAGACCTGGGTTGTCTATCGCAGATACATGAAACTCCTGGAACTGTTTTAGCAGGGTTGCGGGCGTAACATTCTCTGAGTTCTCTGGAGCATACACACACACTGAAATATAACAAAATGTAGTTGTAGAAACTTCTGACGCTTACACCCACATGCACCGGTGCTAAGGAGTAAGCCAAGCTGGTAGATTTGATGATGGCACAATGAGTTGGTGGTAGCACAATCACAAAGCAAGTTTAAATATTATTTGATTGATATATGAAACCGTAGATTCGAAACGAAACGCAATTATGATGGACTGATAAAAACGAAAAAATTCTATTATCAGCCAACTATAACGAAAGATTTCATGCAAAGAAAATCAAATGACGTGGAAGAATCGGGACATGAGAGCATAAGATGAGCAAGAATCTCGATTTTGGGGATATAAATTAGAGCAACTGAAATAAGTCAATATCATTCATATAGTGTACCAAACCATTGTTTCTGTAATGAAAAGCCGTACTAATTATTCAATATACTTCCAAATAATTTCTTTTTCCAATATTGGTTGTTTCAATGTGTCGAAATAATTAACACTACTTCTTAATTACAGAAAGCATAGTGGGGGACACTATATGAGATATTGATTTGATATTTCATTTGTATATATAGAACTTCCATTGAGACAAATCATTTTTTATGTTTTTATATATATATATATATATATATATATATATATATATATATATATATATATATATATATATATATATATATATACATATATATATATAGTTGTAATAAAATGAAAACGAAATTTCATTTCTCACTCTTAGTACGGCACTTACTTAAATGTAAGTATGTATGTATACGTCCATACATATATGTATACAGACGTACAGTAGCATGCATATATATATATATATATATATATATATATATATATATATATACATATATACATACAGGTACACATACATATATGTACGTATCAGTTTAGCGGACGCTTATTATAGCGGACGCTTATTATAGCGCCCGCTTTGTTCGTTTGTAAACAAACTGAACAGCCTGAATTTATGCCGCACGGTGTGGCATAAAAAGCAATATATATATATGCATGCTACTGTACGTCTGTATACATATATGTATGGACGTATACATACATACTTACATTTAAGTAAGTGCCGTACTAAGAGTGAGAAATGAAATTTCGTTTTCATTTTATTACAACTCATCGTTTTCGGTGCGCCTGACCGATTTAACTCACTCGATATGCAAATTAGGCTGCTCAGCCGTTAATTTTCATAAGGAAAGTATATACTTTCGAACGTTCAACTATCTGGCAGATGGGTATACAGTGCTGATGATAGCTAACAAGCTTGAAACTAGTATATCGTTCCTGTGTCAGTGTTGAACAAAAAGGTGACGTGGTTGCCTTAACACCGTGCGGCATACATTCAGGCTGTTCAGTTTGTTTATAAACGAACAAAGCGGGCGCTATAATAAGCGTCCGCTAAACTGATACGTACATATATGTATGTGTACCTGTATGTATATATGTATATATATATATATATATATGCATGCTACTGTACGTCTGTATACATATATGTACGGACGTATACATACATACTTACATTTAAGTAAGTGACGTACTAAGAGTGAGAAATGAAATTTCATTTTCATTTTATTACAACTCATCGTTTTCGGTGCGCCTGACCGATTTAACTCACTCGATATGCAAATTAGGCTGCTCAGCCGTTAATTTTTTAAGGAAAGTATATACTTTCGAACGTTCAACTATCTGGCAGATGGGTATACGGTGCTGATGATAACTAACAAGCTTGAAACTAGTACATCGTTCCTGTGTCAGTGTTGAACAAAAAGGTGGCGTGGTTGCCTTAACACCGTGCGGCATAAATTCAGGCTGTTCAGTTTGTTTACAAACGAACAAAGCGGGCGCTATAATAAGCGTTCGCTAAACTGATGCGTACATATATGTATGTGTACCTGTATGTATATATATATATATATATATATATATATATGCATGCTACTGTACGTCTGTATACATATATGTATGGACGTATACATACATACTTACACATATATATATATACACACATATATATATATATATATATATATATATATATATATATATATATATATATATATATATATATATATATATTTATATATATATATATATATATATATATATATATATATATATATATATAAAGAGAGAGAGAGAGAGAGAGAGAGAGAAAGAGAAAGAGAATTGGGGGAAGGATAGATCAGGCTACTAGATAAACTAGGCAAGATTTAACCTACATAAAACGGATACTACTATTTCTTATATATATATATATATGTGTGTATTAAAAAAGAAGAAACTGAAATATATACGGAACTTTTAAAAGTTCCATATATTTTATTATACGCATTTCGAAAACAACATCATACTGGGACAAAAATTGGTTGGCATGAGATAAAAAAAAGGTGACATGATATGAGGCCTAAAAACACTTGTCAACAGGAAAGTGCAAAGTCTACATATGCACTTTCCTGCACTTTCCTGTACTTTCCTGTTGACAGGTGTTTTTAGGCCTCATATCAAGTTACATTATTTGGCAGTATCGGTAGAGGGTCGGACGCCATCCTTTCCAGCGTAGTTACGTCCCTTTACGATCTGAGTTCAAATCCCGCCGAGGTTGACTTTGCCTTTCATCCTTACGGGGTCGATAAAATAAAGTACCAGTAATGTACTGGGTAATTGCTGGCCTTGTGCCTAAAGTAGAAACAATTATTTTATCTGATGACAACACAATTTTTGTCCAAGGATGATGTTGTTTTCGAAAAGCGCATAATAAAATATATGGAACTTTTTTAAAGATATTTTAATTACTTCTTTAATATATACTCCACTTCTACCAAATGTTGATGCTATTTATCTGTTATTTGCATAGTTTTATTGTTCTACAATATTACTCACCTTCTACACACATATATATATATATATATATATATATATATATATATATTAATAAGGTAATGAATTCTTTTACAAATTTTTCTTTTGCAATATATATATACAGATGTGTTGGTATCTGTGTTTCATCACATACATATTAGTTTATATATATATATATATGGGGGGGGGGGGGGGTATGGGTGTATGTGTGTGTGTGTAAAAGGAAAACAAAAATAAGGACACAATCGGTACAGTATATGGAAGGAACACATTAGTATAACGATTGACATAGGTGGAAGAGGGTATTAACGTTTCGGATGCTAGTCCTTCATCAGAAGACTGAATGAGGAATTAGAAAGATAAAAAGATATGGGGCGGAACAGGAAAAAATGTTTTAGAAAAAAGTAACATGTCCATTCAGGTTGGCATCTGTTATATATATATACATATATATATATATATTAAAATAACAGATTAAAGTTTAAGCAAACAATCGCTGCTTTCACCCTTAACGGGATATTTCTGAAATAAATATGTGAACGCAGAAGTCATAGTTACATATATATATATATATATATATATATATATATATATATATATATATATATATATATATATATATATATATATATAATTATATATATATCTGCATTGAAATATTCCCGATGCATTGATGTTAAATTTAACAATCACTTGGAGGATTGTTATATAATAAAATTGCTCAAACGTTTGAACATTTATCTAGTTTCCAACATTGCAATTTTTTCTCGTTTCTTTTCTCCATAGTTTCAATTATTTAACTGATTTTTTTTTTTACCACTGAAAAAGGCAAAATTGTTAGCAATCTGATTTTATTTTTGACTTCAAGTAAATATTCAACCCAAATATCATTCCATAAATTATTATTTGTATTGAGGTAGACAAAGTTCTTATATTTTAGGAACGCATATTATATCATGTGCATCTGCCAGTTATTTTTGAAGCAGGCATAAATTCACCATACATTCTTAAGAACGATATATATATATATATATAAATGAAGTTTCCATAGAAAAGGGAAAAGAAGGAAGAGTGCTCTATGTAAAGTACAGAGATATTGTGTTATGTAATAAACAACACAATAAAATTATTCTATTTACCAGATGTTTCATGAAGATTCCTTTCTGATGAACGACTTCAGACGTCTCTATTGATTTCTCCTGTCTATTGATTTCGCTTGAGCATGTACCTTCACTCGGGTTTGGGCGTAAATATTTTCAGGAAATCGAAGGCGAACATTAATGTGACGTGCATACGTATTGAATATAATTATTTTCGTTTATCAATTTCCTGGCCGTTTTTGATCATTTTATATTGTTTTATATTATATTCGAACCTATGATAATAAACCGTAATTCGATGTTATCTTCGGTATCTTATCTCCATTTTCCCCATATACGCACCCCAATTGTGTATTTCATTAATTATCATTTTTGTTTTATATCATATCATAATTTTCCAAATGAAAGAGTAGAAACATTATTTAGTATTTGTTTCTTTTGCAAATTGAAACTTCATCCATTTATATTGTATACTCCTGAGTTGCAATTAATATTTTACCATACTTTGGATATACAATTATTGTCCATAACATTTAGAACACCTTTTTAAATGTCTAATTAATCATTGCAATGAAGTTGTTCTCACTCGTTAACCACGCCTTTTCAATCAGGAAATGGAATATTCACCATCTACTTCTTTACTTTCCTCTGTGCGATCATCATCATCATCATCGACTCATCATACCGATCATCATCGCATCACCACCATTATAACAACCACTACAACTACCGCTACCTCCACCACTACCACCACCACCAAACTTCTCCCATCACGACAACAACAACAGAAACTCCCAGTATCATCATACTTATCGTTTTGATAACAATCTTAATCTTCGTCAACATTCAACTATACACCATTAACAGTAGCGTCGTAATCCTAAACACCATTATTTTCATCAAACGTTTCGGAGCAGTGATTTGACAGAATTATTTGAGTGTCGGACATAATGCAGTCCGATAGACTGAGTGTTTTTACCCTTGGATATTTCTACCAAACTTATACTACAGTATATATATATATATATATATATATATATATATATATATATAACAAAGGAAATGTGGTAAGGAACCAGGTGGACCATAACGCACCAAAGTACTCAATACTTAGAGTAGTAGAGTGGGTAATAGGAAATATATATATATATATATATATATATATATATATTTATTATATATTTGATATATATTTATCCTTATCGAGCCCTCTTTGGATTTTAGTCTTCAAATTTATTATTATTACTATATATGTGTATATATATATATATATATATATATATATATATATATATATATATATATATATATATATATATATATATATATATAACGAAGGAGGTGTGGTAAGGAACCAAGTGGACTATAGCGCACCAAATTAATCGATACTTTGTTTAATAGTGTGGGTAATAGGAAAAGAGTCAGAACCCCAAGGGCAGAGCTGAAGCCGTTTCAACAGCTATTTCTGGACTCATATATATATATATATATATATATATATTTAATATAGAAATGGCTTCTACAGGACTAGACATGTTTCATTCGGGAGTACTTTACCTACCGATCTATGA
Source organism: Eledone cirrhosa (assembly GCA_964016885.1). NCBI lineage: Eukaryota > Metazoa > Mollusca > Cephalopoda > Octopoda > Eledonidae > Eledone > Eledone cirrhosa. The sequence continues at coordinate 156,788,617 of OZ024743.1, forward strand.
AAATATCATAGATATAACAGTAACCGTTGAAAATCCTGGACAGCTTATTCAAAATTCGTTCATCTCTCAGCACTGTCATTCACTCAACAGGTACTGAGATAAAAGTAGACTAGAGGCTATATAGCTTTTGCGTATGGAACACTTGGTAGATATTCTCATTTGCATGTAGCAAAACGAAAACAGCTGGAAATGCTCGTTTGCCTATTAGAAGTGTATATGAAAATATATACGATTTTTTTTATGTACAATATACTCATGAGAGCCTTGATATCGAAAGGAACTTCTTTTTGTTTTTGGTTGTATATATGTCTTCATATACACCCCTAGCATCTGTGTATGAATGTATGTATTTATGTATGTATGTATGTAGTTATGTATGCATTTATGTATGTATGTATGCATGTATGTATGTAATTTGCCTGTTTTAGAGTCATGCCAACAAAATCTAAAGAAAAATGAAAACAAATCTGTTATTGAAAAATGAAAGTAAAATCATCTGGAAAGAAAGTAGAAACCAGAACAAATAAAGCAAGACAAGGAGAGAAAGGGTAAGGGTTGTATTAAAATACAAATAAATAACTTATTTAATAAATAATTGTTTCTACTTTAGGCACAAGGCCATCAATTGCCCAGTGCATTACTGGTACGTTATTTTATCGAACCGTAAGGATGAAAGGCAAAGTCAACCTCGGCGGGATTTGAGGTTAACTTTGCCTTTCATCCTTATTTAATAAATAATTGTTTTTACTTTTAGCACCAGGCCAGCAATTATTCCAGTGCATTACTGGTACTTTATTTTATCGACCCCGTAAGGATGAAAGGCAAAGTTAACCTCGGCGGGATTTGAACTCAGATAATAAAGGGAGGTAACTCTATGCTTCAAAGCATGGCGCCCGACACTCTACCAATACTGCCAATCCACCGCCCTATTTAATCTATATATATAAAACTGAGGTTGTCTGTCTGTCTATCGATTTTTGGCACACATCTCCTCTTAGAATCTCTCACGGAATTGCACCGAAATTGCTATACTTGTACAATGAGCCCTAGCGAAAACATCGGAAAAAAATATTTCAAATTGACCCGCCCTATCTGACGAAATCGAATATAATGTATCGATTTTTGAGCGTAAGTGATGAGTTATTTCCCTTTGTTCTGTTTACATTCAGCGTAGCGTCTTACGGTCTCTTTATATTTTCTGCGTGCAAAAATTAAAAAAATGATTTCCCTTTGTTCTGTTTACATTCAGCGTAGCGTCTTACGTTCTGTTTACATTTTCTGCGTGCAAAAATTAAAAAAATTACGCTGGCAAAAATTAAAAAAATTACGCTGGCTTTCTCAGCGTTTAAAATGACATTAACACAATACACGAACAGTTGTCGAGCCAGCAAAATTTTGACCTGCAAAATTCATCAGTTCGAACACTAAGCTTCCGTTTTGCTTCATTTCCATTTAAAAGCCTTTTAAAACAATATTTTTACTTGAAAACAAGTCTATTTAAAGACTACGTAAAACAAGCAAATATTTCGTAAAAAAAAGCAAAAATTATATAAGTTTATTTAAAATATATGTATCTGTAAATTTCGTTAGGCGTGCAGACAGACAGTCGTGCAGACAGACAGTCGTGCAGAGAGGTGATATAGGCGTGCAGACAGACAGTCGTGCAGAGAGATGATATAGGCGTGCAGACAGACAGTCGTGCAGAGAGGTGATATAGGCGTGCAGACAGACAGTCGTGCAGAGAGTTGATATAGGCGTGCAGACAGACAGTCGTGCAGAGAGGTGATATAGGCGTGCAGACAGACAGTCGTGCAGAGAGGTGATATAGGCGTGCAGACAGACATAACTAATAATTTGGTTACGCTAATGTTTTTCTCTGCGTTGCAGTGTTTACATTTTCGATCTTTGTTAATAAATAACCAGTGCAGTTTTTATCCCCACCATCCTCTTTTGTTATAACATTCGGGTTATCGTTATGTTTTCTTAACTTCATAAGGCATATTGTTGGTTGAGGGAATATTAATCAAAAACACCACATGCAAGTCTGCACAGTAGACACTACAGTTTTTAAGCCAAAAAAGAAACTTAACATTGTAACTTTAACACAGCTACTGAGCGACCCCGAAGCAACGCCGGGCTTTACTGCTAGTAAATAATAAAATCGAACCATATCTTTCAAAATCAGTTATGTATTCTTTCATATAAGAAATAAACTTCAAATGTACAATACGGTACCGTTCATCTCCATTAGTCACGAAACATTGTGTTGCAGAATAAATGGGAGAAAAATGGTATTAAATAAAACATGTTTACATGTCTTTGTTTGTATATCGACTACCATTGATATACACGACTACACACACACACACACACACACACACACACACACACACACACACATATATATATATATATATATATATATATATATATATATATATATATATATATAATCAAGGTTTAGCAAATAAGAAAATGTTTCAAAATAAATTTCAAAAAGTTCACTGTACTTACTATGGTTACCTTTACCGAAAGGGTTTCGAGTCTCAAAAATAAATGGATAGTCCTTGTGGGCCTCCATTGAAAATATATACTCTCGTCAGGAGGTTCTTTTCATTCGTAAGAATATAAAATTCCAGAGTTTGAATTACGAACTGGCGCTATTCAAAATTGTTCCCGAGATGTGAATGAATGATGTGGAAGCAATTCTGTCCAGTGCCGTGTGCAAAGATAGCAGGCAGAGGCAGGGAGGTCAATCTTCTACCACTATAAATAGCAGCAGTCAAACGACCAAATTTTATCTCGACCAGGGGGAGATTAATAATAATAAAGTATATATCCCTACACGCAAAAAAACATATAGGGACACATGTATTATCCAACAATATGCCAATGTGGTTCTATGGCAAGTTAATAAATTAACGAGCCAGAACATATATAATCAAGGTTTAGCAAATAAAAGTTTCAAAATAAATTTCAAAAAATTCACTGTACTTACTATGGTTACATTTACCGAATGGGTTTCGAGTCTCAAAAATAAATGGATAGTCATTGCGGGCCTCCATCGAAAATATAAACTCTCGTCAGAAGGTTCTTTTCAATCGGAGAATATAAAATTCCCGAGTTCGAATTACGAACTGGCGCTATTCAAAATTGTTCCCGAGATGAGAATGAATGATGTGGAAGCAATTCTGTCCAGTGAGTACAGGGAATTTTTTGAAATTTATTTTGAAATTTTTTTTAATTTGCTAAACCTTGATTATATATGTTCTCGCTCGTTAATTTATTAACCTGCCACAGTACCACATTGGCATATGTTTGGATAATACATGTGTCCCTATATGTTTTTTTGCGTGTAGGAATATAAACTTTATATATATATATATATATACATATATATATATATATACATATATATATCATATATATATACATACTTACTTATATATATATATATATTAGAAATATAAGCTTTCACCGTATTTTTGACTAAAGACATGTTTAGCCTGATAGTGGAGTTTAGAACTCTCAGAGAAATAGAAAAAGATGAGTATTGACGTACATGGGAGTCGAACCCACACCTTTGGTTATACAGACCACTGTGCTTCCATTAAACCAACACATCACCCATCTCCTTCCATTCAAATTAGAAGTTACATTCTTAGCAAGTAAATGATAAGTAAGTATGTTTTGAAATAGTGAACGAGTTTGAAATTAGTATTATAAGCTTTCACCGTATTTTTTACTAAAGAAATATTTTTTAGCCTGATAGTGGGGTTTAGAACCCTCAGAGAAACGGAAAAGATGAGTATAAAACATGGGAGTCAAACCTACATATTTGGTTATCCAGACCACTGTGCTACCGTTACACCAACACAACACTATCATGGTAATAATTTCTTTAGTCAAAAATACCGTGAAAGCTTATATTTCTAATTTCAAACTCGCTCACTTGTCATTTACTTGCTAAGAATGTAGCTTCTAATTTGAATGGAAGGAGATGGGTGATGTGTTGGTGTAATGGTAGCACAGTGATCTGGATAACCAAAGGGGAATATTTCTAATTTCAAAGTAGCTCGCTGTTTCAAAACATACTTACATATATATATATATATATATATATATATATATATATATATATATATATATATATATACATGGTTATCTTAAAAATGCGTGCGTAGGCGGCATGCCGGTGGAGCACTAAATTCTTGCGCAGAGCAGAGTATAGTACAATAAGTATATGGAACAAGGATTATTTTTGCATCATAACACATCTAATAAAATATTACATATGTTTCACTATCGATCAACACGAGGCAAGATCTATTATACCTCGAACCTGACTCTGTAATCAAAAGGTCGTCAGATATACTTAGTATATGAGTTCGTCTCCGATTCATAATGAGCCAACTTGATGTCGAAATCCTCCCTTCGTATGACTCTGCGGATAGCGCTGGTGGTTTTCTCTCCCAGGTATGGGATCTTGAGGAAGCATTTATCCCTCATGTCGTGTTGCCTCCTGTACCTAGGGTCCCTTATTCTGTTGGTAAAAGATCCTGGATATCAGTTGGCCTCCAATTACCCTGTAGAATATCTTGGCGTGGGTGGTGCCACACACTGGATCATTGCATCTGTCTTTTATCCGCTTGATCTCGTTTGTGATGTATCCTCTTTTGGCACTGCCAGGAAGAGCAGGCTTGAAGTGGACAAACAGGTTTCTGCAAGCCGCCTTGTGGATCCCCCCGTATTGCATGATGCTAAGTCGGAAATGAAGGAGGGCTATGGACCCGCCGTTGCTGGAGCGCTCTATACTGTTCTCATCCGTGTTATTGAAAAGCTCGTAAATCCCGTCAGCCGTTTCTGGGGAGGATGTAAGGATGAGGATATCTTCCACATATCTTGAGAAGAATGCGGCGTAGGGGTAGCAGATATGAAGCCCTTTGTGTTTTAGCTGGTCAAGGTATACCTGAGAGGCTTCACCCCCATGTGTAGCCGTGGGGTCTGCTGGCATGTGTGGCCAAGAAAGTCGAAATAAGTGTCGTTGACGATAAGAGATAGGAGGACCTGGTGGATGTCGGTGGTGATTCCGAAGCAGTGAGGCTGGTGGATAATATTCGCTCCATCTGTATATCGACGACCGGGAATGCTGGAACCTAGATGTATAGAGTGACTACGTCAAGGCCGAAGGCCTACCTTTCAAAAGTTGATGTAAGCTCGTGAAGCAGACATTTCGAAGTCGAATCATTCTGAAATCTACGTCGGATTAGCGATTCTGGATGTAATCATTTACATATTAAGAAAACATGTGTAAGTTAAATAATTACTACGAATGGAACAGTTAATATAATATGAACAGAAATATACATAATTATATTGCGATACGGATTCTATGCCGGTTAGATTTATAAAAGTAGAAAGTTTTAAAGAGTTTATGTCTACAATTAAAAATGAGGCCAATTTATTATTTATTATTTTTTTCTGGTAAAAATATAGTACAGTTCTAGTATACAAATGTTACAAACAGCTGTATAATTATGTACTGGTCGGTAAATCCCAGGAAAGACCAAGAAATCCCATATTCAGTTCCATTACCCTCAAGTTCGCAAATGTTGTTGGCTAAAGTGGTAGAATTTTTTAGTTTATTAATTTTGAAGGGATGTGTGTGTACATATCATCTTTCCTTAAATACATTTGAAGTAGTCCCTATATATATTATTTTCTCTTTGTTTGCCGTAATCAAACACAAGTATACCATCTCACTGCGCATAAACATATTTTGTATGGGGTAGTTTTCGTGCTGTCGGGAATTACAGTATATCTATTTTCTGTGGGATGGTCCATTCTTATTATCGTTACTTTTAGATGCTGCATGTATGAGAATAGGTTCTATTTATTTCCCCTGGTTGAGAATATCCTATGGTAAACTTTCTTTGGCATCCTAGAGGCGTTCATGCACGAGACATGGCCAACACAGCGGAGCTCTCTCAGCATCAGCATGATCTCAATGCCTGTGATATTGACCCTCTTGATAACTTCCTCGTTTGATAGATATCTTTCTTTATTTGCCACAGGGGCGTACAAAGATGTGACATTACAAGACGTGACCGCGGGGTTTTTACATAGAAATAACTTTGACATTAATAAATAATAATAAACTATATATAATAAAATAACAATTGAAATCCCCAGTAGGGGAGAACGTTACTGCAGGGTTGTTTTACACCCCATGGATAGAACAATCCTCAACATCAGGAACACGTTTTGTAGGTTTTCCTGTCTTCCCTCGATTTATCTTCCTCAACCTACAGGTTTATATACAAAGAAGTCCCATTCACTCGGGCCATTTTTGCCACATTCACCCAGCTTTCAGCGAATTTACTGGGGTGTAGCACCTCTCTCTCCACTCTCACCTTCCTTCTGAAGTGATACTTAAAGAAGGTGATAAGTTGTTGTCCGGAAAGAAAGGTGTTTGCCCTCAGTCCTGTTAACCTCGTCCACCATATTACCTCTTTCGCCATAGCCACCAGACAGAGGAAAACTGCCTCTCCTTCGTTCTTAAATGAAGGCGGCGGGGTGAGCTTCACGATGGACTCGGCTGACAACTGGATGCGTCCCACACGTGACAGCAGCTGTTCGACATAATTCCACAGTTCGGTCACCCTTGGGCACTGAACAATTGCGTGCAGAACGGTTTTGATGTCATGCTCGCATCTTGGACACGTCTTTTTGGCAGGATCTCTGCCAGGGCGTCCGTGTTGGTAGATTTTGTCTCGAACTAGTAGAGCTCCTCGGTAGCAATGGCAGGCCAGAGACCTCAGGAAGTTATCCATAGGCCCTGGACGGAAAGTCCTTCCGAACAGTCTGGTCAGTTCATCCTCCTAGTTGCCTAGATTTTCCCGGAGAACGTCGTCGCACTTATCCTCCACTAATCCCCCATAGAATGTCGAAGTGGAGTCTCCGCTGATTGCTGTTTCCGATTGGTAGAGGGCTGTGAGCGCCCGTAGGCACTCGAGGTGCCATGCACCCATTTTCGGTCTTCGCTTGACCAAGGACTGCAGCTCTGTTAGTGAGACGAGTTGTGGAAGAGCTTGTCTCACAAACGACAGCCACACCGGTTCACCGGTCAGGAATACCAGGATATGACGTAGCCTCAGCGCATGTTTGCGCATTATCAGCCTCGGCATGCCGATCCACCCGTTAGAAGGGTGTTGACAGCAGATGGATCTCCTCACTAATGTAGCTTGCTTCTTCCAGAGGAACTTGAAGAGTAGGCGTTCCATTTTGTTAAGGTATTCGCGGGGGCAAGGCACAACTGTCAAGCGGTAGTAGATGACGGAAGCTATGTAAGTGTTCGCCACTTCCTCTCGACCTTTCAAGGAGAGTTTGCACTCAGACCACTTCTGTGTAAGTGCAAACACCTTCGCCGTGACCTCGTTCCAGTTTTTGTACATCTGGAGGTCTGGACCGAACCAGACACCGAGCAATTTCACCGGTCCTTCCGTCCAACGTCCTACGACACTGTCGGAAGGCATGGGTTTGCCTCTCCATGTGCCGAGTTTCAAACCGACAGACTTGTTTGGGTTTAGTCTTGCTCCTGTCAAAGTTTCGTATTGCTGTAATAGGTTGCTGATTACCCTGATTTCCTAAGTTTTCGACACCATTACTGTTATGTCGTCGGCATAAGCTGACGCTGCTTTCCGTAGTCCTGGTTCGATCGGGATGCCTTGCAACAGCTCCAACACCCGCAGTAACGGCTCGAGAGTCAGTACATACAGAATGGAAGAGAGAGGGCATCCCTGGCGGATGGAACCAATGATTTGGAATGGCTCTGATAGGTAACCATTCACCTTGACTGCCGAGCAGATGCTGGTGTGTATGGTAGCGATCCAGCCTCTGAAGTCGAGACCGAAGCCGGCCGCCTTGAGAACTGCTTCCAAGTGTTGTGGTGGACCCTATCAAATGCCTTAGACTGATCTAATTTTTATCAGAGCCCCACCAAAGCCAGGTTTACACCCTACCCTCTCTATGATGTATCGCATGAGGTGTACGTTGTCGTATATGGACCTGGTCGGGATTGCACACGTTTGGGCTTCCCCTACGAGGTTCTCGACGACAAGCGCCAGCCTTGCTGCTAACACCTTGGCCAAAATCTTTAACTCTGCGTTGAGCAGAATTATGGGCCTGAAATTGCTTATCTCATCCCCCTTGTTCTCATCTTTCATGATCAACGCTACTACGCCTCTGCCTACAGAACTTGGAATCCTCCCGTTCTGCTGCCAGTTGCAGTAGACCGATTTGAGGACGCCAAAGAACAAGTCTGGCATGCCTATGTAAATCTCATAGGGTAGACCATATAAACCGGGTGATTTGCGTTTCCCGCAGCGGCCTAGGGCATCTTCTATTTAGCCCGCTGTGATCCGGTTTCGCAGCTCTCCGCACCCGTGCTCGAGAGTCGCGGTACGCCGTCGAGGTAGGAGCTGAAGTCCATCACCTCGCTGGATGTACCGTTTTGCCCGAACAGTTGTTCAAAATGCTGCTGGAAGGACGCGCACATCTACTTGGATTCAAGTATAATGCGTCCATCTTTGTCTTGCAACACCTTTGGCTCCTTCGTTTCTTAGAGCATGTGTTCTACTACTGACAATACAACCTTCGTGTTTCACGTTGAAGAACTGGTCTGGTGCCGTTCTCGCCGCTAGCACGTCAGCTGTACTGTCATTCCTAAGTGCCTCTTCTATTTTAGATACGAGTTCCTTTTCAGTTTTGATTTTTTCTAAAGCTATTTCCTTGCTAAATGCTATCGATTCTATTCTAATTGCTCTCTTCAGAGAGCTCCACCACCTGTTGTTGACGACGCCCCCGTCAACTGGCACTTAACTAAGGTGCTAATCCGTTTCCTGTAGGCCTTACGCGCCGGAAGCGACATGTTTAGCTTCCAGCACCCGGGTCCCTGTCTATCTGTTCTATCAAGGTTGACTACGCAGGTGACTAATTTGTGGTCTGAATAGGCAAACATATGCATTTGTGGACAGCTTAATGTTTCCTTATCATTCTGTCTAATTAAAAATCTATCTAAATAAGATCTGATCTAGAAGACTCAGTGCGGTTTCTCCACGTCCTCAGTGGTGCACTTAGGAAGTCAAGTCGATATCTATCAGCCAGTTGGAATTGGATGATGAGATTTTTGAGGCTATTACACCCCCCCCCCTCTATTATCACAAGCTCCTACATAATCCCAACGTACGTCTAAGATGCCATTCCAGTCCCCCGCTAACACTAAGGAGCGAGACGGTCCCAGGAATGGTTCCAGACGCTTGAAGAAGTCTGGTAGCGATGTCCCAGTCGGGGCGTATACGGCCACCAGTCTGAAAGCTCCACCTTCACTACCATTCATGTCCAGGACTACCAGGCTGCCCACCAGGTCCAAGTGAACGTCTGTATTTTGAGATCCAAGTTTTTTCGAAACAGAACAGCAACAACTCCTCCACCTCCTGGCTGACAGAGAGATGCGTAGATCTAAAAATCATCGAACATGGGGGTTAGCTGCTGGTTACCGTGAATCCTGGACTCAGTGATGGCTATCACATCTTTACAATGTGACCTGAGATCATTTAAAAGCTGGCCCTGTTTCCAAGACATGCCCAGGCCACGTACATTCAAACATCCAGCTTGTATAGTCGCCATGTTGGTGAAGAAGAGTTAAGGAGAGAAAAGGCAGGAACACTTAACTTTTCGTTTCCTGTAGGTCGGGTTGTTCGATCTCCATGTCCAGATTGGTGGTGTTTGTGGAGGGAGGGTATCCTTTTTATAGGACACGGTTAAGGGGCTTTTGGCAAGGGGGGGGGGGCACAGCATGTGGGAAGTTCTCTTTTAAAGTGTCATACTGTAGGGTTGTTACCCTAATAAGTTTGAGGTTTGGGGGTGGGTCGTTGGTAGGGAAGCTTTTCCCCTCCGTTTTTATTGTGGGGTCCTTTCGCACAGTTTCCACCAGTTCTTTGTTTCTTGTTTTTATGTATGTGTAGTCTGTTTTGTTTTTTATGTATACTGTTTTTGTTTGTAGTTTTCTTTTTGTGGTTGGGGTTTGTAATTGTGGTGGTGTGGGTGTTTGTTTTGTTGGTGAAGTGGTTGGTTGTATTGATGGTGATTGTGTTGTTGGTGTGTTTGTCGTTTGTGGCGGTGTGTTTATGGTGGGGTTGGGTTTGTGTGTTTTTTCTTTAGATGTTTATGTGTCTTTTTTGTGTATTTTTTGTTTTTGGATTTTTGGGGTTCCTCTTCATTCTCACTTAGAGATGTAGAGGTTCCCGTGTCTGAGACTTCTGAATAAGGGGTAGATGGAAGGGGTATGTTGTGTGGTGGAGTGTTTGTGCAGGTGTTTGTGGAAGTATTTGACAGGGGGGGGAGAGGCAATGGAGGGTTCTTCAGTGGGATTTTGTGTGTGTGTTGTTGTCTCTGGTCTGTGGTCGTGTGGGAGTGGCAGTTGCAGGTGTTTGTGTTGTGTTTCGTTTGGGGCGTTGATGTTGGGGTTTTGGTGTTGCTAATAACACCTTGTTTGTCCTCGGTTTGGTTAAGAGAGGGTAAAATGCCTTTAAGTGTGTGGTTTTCATACACTTATGGCACTGAGGTCTTTTCTCCTCCACTAAAATGGAGATGACATATTATTCAAGGACGATCCTGTCCGGTATTTTCTCAACTCTCTCTGGCCTCATGTGTACCATAACCTCGATGCAGGTTCCAAAACAGTTATGCCGTTCTTTCCTGTCTACAGATAGGAGGGTGTCCTCATCATTATTCAGGATGCAGCGTAGGATCCACCATATGTTGGATCCTACGCTGCATCCTGAAGAAGGATGAGGACACCCTCCTATCTGTTGGGAGCATTATGGGTTTTTTGGTAGTGATGTCAACTGTTCTATAAATTTGCTTCATTTTCTGTGTCATTTCTCTTACTTGTACGGGTATGTGTATGTGTGGGGTGTCTCCCTCAAATGTCACATAGTTGGAAGCTTCTTCCAAATATTGGGACTTTTGGGAAATGTCCATGGAATAGTATTTAAAATCCTGTTGCTTAGCAAAGGTCGCTGCAAATGAAATTTTGTTATTGTTGTTGTTGGTGGTGATGATGGTCTCATTCGTTGTGTTGCCACTGATTCCTTTTTGTTGTGTTGTTGTTGTTCTCATTTATTGTGTTGTTGTTGTTGGTTGTGGTGGTGTTAGTGTTTGCTACATATACTTCCTTCTGTGTGTGGATACATGTGACGTTTTTGACGTCAGGCGTGTTCAGTTGCTTACAAGCAGATGAAGCTTGTTCCTCTTCTAAATGTTGAGGCGATAATGTTGGCATTCCTTTGTCCATGTCTGCTACTACCTGCTGGTCAAGTAGGCATGGTTTTCCCTTCCCATATTCTTGTTTTGAGAAAGAAGTAGGGGCCTTTGCCCCAGCCATTTTTTAAAAATTGAAGTGTTTTGCAAAAAATTCTTTTTTTTTTAGAAAATATTTTGGATGTTATTGCCCTGAGGGGCACGATGTTTTGGGAGACTGACCAAATCAAATTAGTATAAAAATAAAAGTTCACAATGACAATAACATTTCAGCCCTCCCACCAGAGGCTAATGATGGAACGAAGGCATCGCTTATTCAATCTTTTCAGTAGCATGAGCTGCTTCCGGTAGAGGTACCAGCTTTCAGCTCCGTAGAGGAGGTTTGTGATATAAGAGCTATGTAGAACCTTATGACGAGGCATAGAAAGTGGTGCTGCCACACGCATTTTTAAGAGTCCGAATGAGCTGCTGGCCTTGGGAATGCGGTTGTCAATGTCCTTTGCTGACATAGTGCCATTGGTAATGACGCTCCATAGCACTGAGGGGTTGCCCAGCTATATTAATCTGCAGAGGGTGGTAATCTTCCTTTGCTGGCCTCTGGGACATGAGCCCAGTCCTTCCGAGGCTGATGGTCAGGTCAACTGCTTTAACTGCCCGGGAAAAGCCACTGACAACTCACTGAGGATCTTCCACCACGTATGCCAGAAGGAAACAGTCATCTGCAAATAACATGTACAGTATCAACCTCTCCAATGTTTTGTGCGGGCGAGTACTCGTCGCAAGTTGGATACACACCTGTCAGTACGGAACCGGATGTAAATGCCCCCCCCCCCCCATCTGTCTTTGCTTAGCAGAGCATCATACAGAAGAAGATTGCAAATAGGTTTCGGATAAAGACAAATCCTTGTTTCACGCCATTCTCGATGGGGATTTGATCGGAAAGACCGCCATTGTGCTTCACCGGTTCTTGTTTTCCAGTGTGCAGTTGCTGGAGCAGGGTCAGGAATTTTGGCAGACATCCTTGCCAGCTGAAGACCATCCACAGTCTATCCCTACTGACTGAAACGAATGCCTTCGTCAGATCCATGAAGGCAGCGTGTAGGGTCATATTTTGTTCTCTACATTTTTCTTAGATCTGACGGAGGAAAAACATCTTGTCTATGGTTCCGCATTTGGCACAAAATTTACGTTAGATTTCTGGGAGCACATATTCTGCAATGGCATGGATGAGTCTATTGAACAGGACACGAGCTAGAATTTTGCCTGCAGTTAAGAACAACGTGATGCCACAGTAATTTTAGCAGTCTGATGTTTTACCTTTACTCTTGTATATGGACACGATCGCGGTATTTCGAAGCTCTCATGGTAACTCTTCCTTCGACCAGCACTATACAAGATGCTCCCTGAGCTTAACAAGAAGTGAGCCACTGTCATACTTGCATTCCTATGCGTGAATACCGTGAACACCAGTAACCATGTGTGTTTTCAGGTGGGTGACTGAATTATTTACCTTTTCTAGTGAGGGTGGGGCATCCAGTTCATGTTTGACGTGCTGCTGTGAGATGTTGTTGATAAAAGATTCTGCTATCGAGCGTTTGTCTCCAAACAGTTTGCCCCTTTGTTCGGTCCAGTGGTTCAGGATAGCCTTCTTGTCTGTGTTCATTGCTGACCCATCAGATGAACGGCAAGAAGCTTGTGTTTGTTGACTTTCCTGAGTGCCTCCTAGAAGGCCAGTATCTGCATAATGATGTATTCTCGCGCCCTGTTGTGTCTACCTGTTATTCTGAATCTCCCTTAGCTTCACTGTAAAAGATTCTCTTGCAATAGGGTCAGTTTGTAGTGCTGGGATATAAACTCTAACGAGGGTGGGGAACTGCGTGGTTAGCAAGGGAAGACAGAGAGACAAACAGTCCGCCATCGTCTTTGGCCCTGCCAAACCAGTAAAAGGTGAAACCTGCACCGTGTTTCACCAAGTAGCACCACTCGACCAAACAAACCTCATTGGCGGCAGTATTGTCAATGTTCAGTCGATCCATATATCTGGCTACTAAAGCCGAGTGCCTCTGTGTGGGGCGTTGTCATAAGAATCTTGCATAGTGCCAACATTCCAACGTGCTAGATTGATATTTCTCGTTTGTAATTTACTTTGTAATGTCCTTCTTCTTCTTTCCACCACCGTGATGAGATTCCCGCTAACCCTGGTGAACCATACAGGCAAGGATGAGGCAAACTTGCTCGGGACACTCTCTCTAGATCCGACCCCTGTTGAGCAAGCATAGCTGTCCATTTAAAGAGTTGCTTCTTCTCTTTACACAGAATGCTGCCAAATGCTGATGTCTCGTTCAGCAGGCAACCGACCCATACATCTGAGCCGCCTACATGCGGAGTTGAGACTACGACTTCCAGTCCATCTAGTATTTGCCGGTTCGCCACCTGACAATAATTTCCCGCCTGCGCAGTTTTTTTTAAAGTAAGAGTCAGTGCGCTTAAACCGGTGCCAAACTTTAGATAATGGAGTCCTTCCCCAGTGGCTCAGCATGCTGAAACGACTAGGGTGACTGCCAGGCAGTGGGTTTTACATCAGAGTGTCCTTACCTAGCCCCTGGTTCAAAAGTCTATCTTGGTGGCACTGGAGCCACAGTTGAGAAGGAGCGTCCATATGCATGTGCGCACAGTAAGCTATAGACAGAGCGTCAGTTCATTTCCCCAGGACAGGAGAGGCTCTGTAATCACATCACTATAATTGATTAGATGGGACTTCCAGTCCAAACCCTACACCCCATATATATATATATATATATATATATATATGCGTGTGAGCGGGAGGGGGTGTTATTGGTCGGTAATGAGGTGGGTGATAGTCAGATGAAATATAGAAACGATTGAGAAAGGATGAGAACAAGAAGTGTGATTTCGTATAGAAGTGATTGGATGAAAGAAATAAAGAAAAGCTATGTACATTACATCTTCACTCTAATCAGCTCTCATACCTTGATTTCTCTTCTGTCTTGTATTACTTGCTGTTGCTGCTCTCAATTCCATTTAATGTAACTTCCGTCGCTCAAAGGATGTTGATGTCCCTTCTAACGGTGGGCTGATGTCGACAGGACGTTCTTTACTCTGCTCTCTGATTTGTCTGTTTCTTTATTTGTTTTTGTTTTCTGTTCGTGTTGCCGTCCTTTCTAACGGCGTATTAGTGTCAATAGGAGGTACTTTAATTTGCTCCCTGATCTGCAAGCCTATATACCTGTTCTGCATGCTTTAGCACACATATCAGACCAGCAGAAGTATAATGTTTTTCTCAATTGAACGATGAAGCAATTCTAATCTAAGCACATTTATTTAAATCTTGCGAAAACATTTATGTAAAGAGTAAACATCTGATTACCGTAAGGCTCCTCATACCTCACAAAATACTCGATTGTACACTTTCTTCAAGTGAAATTACTCAAGAACCAACTCAATATTTACATCTTGCACTAATGTTATCTGAATATTAGAATATATTTTCAGATTGTGAATAAAGATCTTTTGAGGGGAGGTCTTCTTTAAAGTGAATTAAGATGTTTGCGTAGTACATGTATGTGTCATATAGATCATGTGTATGCATTTTTTTATTTAATTGTGTATGGATGTAAGTAGTTATATATATATATATATATATATATATATATATATATATATATATACATATACATTAGTATATATGCCGCAGCACTGCAAGCAGACCCTACTGCGACAGAATCCTTTTACAGTGAACGGAGATGACTTATACAGGATAACAACAGCTCTGACAAATTCATCATCGTGGGTCATTTCAATGAAGAAGTTGGCGGAGACCATGCACTTAGCCTGGCGTGCTCGGACAATATGTGATAGGCAATTGCATATACAGCGGCCGGATGCTCATTGAGCTATGCACTGAGGAATCCCTGGCCATCACCAACATATATATTTGGGATGGTGGGTCATATTGTTATAATATTATTAGAAATAATAATAAAACATACTCATTATTTGGTTCGAATTGGTCTTCCCTATATCTAATTTAGCTGGCAATCAATGTTTATCATTGCTTAACCAACAGTTAAATATATATATATATATATATATATATGTTGTTTATTACATAACTAAATATATATATATATATATACGATATTAACAAATTGAAACTATATTTATAAAACCATATCTATTTTATTATACACATTTCAAGGATACCATGTTAAATTATGGTATGCTTTCATCAGACAAAACACAATATATACCAGTTTTATAAATAAATATTGACATACCCTTTCAAAATGCAACCGTTACTTTTGGAAGACATCAGGGATAGTGGTTTGTTTATCTTAGTAAGTCGTTGTGTTACGGAGAAGGAAAAAGACGGAGAGAGAGAAAAACCGAGAGAGGGAAAAGTGGAGAAAGAAAGGGAGAGATAAAGAAAGGAAAAGAGAAAAAGAGAAAAAAAAAAGAAAAAAGAAAAAAAGAAAAAAGAAAAAAAAGAAAAAAGAGAAAAACGAGAGAGAGATATCAAAACACCAGACAGAGAGAAAAAATCAAGAGAGAGAAATATAGAGATAGAGAGAGGGAGAGAGAACGAAAACCTTAAGTCATGTCATATTAAGTTAAGTTAACAATTGAGATGAAATGAATAAATAAAATTAGAAATATTAATATTCACGAATGGAATATACATATATAATATGAGACATTAATCATTGTTTAACTATGATTATATATTTAGTTTAAAAATTGAGATCAATATATTAAAAATTGGAATTTAAACATTAAGAAATCTATATATTGCTAGAGAAAATTATCTATCATATAACACGTACACACAGGCAAAAATACACATAAATATATATATATACACACTCAGAAGATACAATTTATATCTACTCCCGTATATAATATATACATACAAAGCATAAATTATTTGTTTAATTAATGTATACATTCCTTGTGTTATTAAATAAAAATGTAAATCTATCCCTAAAAATATATCCATAAGGATCTCCCGGCTGTCGTCTAATTTGCAGACCTTCAACGTGCATGCTGAGTATTATAATGACGCACTTAGAAAAATGGTTACTGCGAGAAAATAGAATATCTAGACGATAACCACATAAGTACTATGAATAAAACACATCTAAGTCGAACTAGTATTGCACCACACACACACATCAATAGGCATACTAATAGGTGCAAACCAGCAAATAGAACCAGACGTAGAGAGTACATATGGTATAACCCCGTGTACAATATTTCTATTAGCACTAAGATTATCTCACAATTCTATACACTAATCAATAAACACTTTACAACTTCACATAAATACTATAAAATCTTTAACTCGCGCACCATTAGACTCTCATACTCCCCTGCACCTAACATAGAACAACTAATTAAAAAACTCAACTCAGCAATACTAAATAAGTACATCCCTAATGACTCAGCGCACCGGCATAGCAACATACAACGCACTAACACGCAACTACAACCCCACCAAACTATCCAGGATTCTACTGCAAAACATAAAAATAATTGTAACTGCACCAAACCAGGTACGTGCCCACTGAGTAACCAGTGCCTAGCACGCAATATTGTCTACCGATGTACAATAAACTCCGGAACCAACAAATGGTATTACGTCGGATGTACCGCAACTTCTTTCAAAGCTCGCCTATACCAACATCGATCTTCGATCAGGCACGAAAAACTGCGCTCCGTAACAACCTTCGGCGATAAAGCCTGGCAGCTCCGGAGGAACAATCAAGCATTCTCCCTTGATTGGCAAATTATTGCTGCTGCGCCGGCATATAGGCAGAATCATCGATTCTGTAAAGTATGCAATATGGAGATATACTGCATTTTAACGTCGGTAAACAAACTTTTGAACAGCAAAATTGAACGTTCACTGTACTGTAACCATCGTTTGAAAACGACTTTTTATTTTATTAAATGCATGTAATGTTACCTTTTTACACCACTGTTTGCAAATTTCTGTTTTATATGTTTATACACAGGATATGGCTTTCTATAATAATAGTACTAAACACTGTTTTCTGGACCCCTTTAGAAATAACCTGCTACTATAATAGCCCCAATAACTTGTCTGCAACTCTGTACCACTTTGACCCCTTTAACTAAATTTTGTCCAAACAACACCATTAGAAGAATTTACTTCCCCCGCAACCCTAACACGCCTCATTAAGCTAACTGCTGCCAAAACATTCTCTCCTTGCAATCTCTACTAGTCTGACAGTCTTAAATCCTAGGACTCCCTCCCCCTTACTCACTTCCCTCTTCCCCTTCTCTTGCTACCTCCTTCTTTCTCTTTTATCTAGTGTATAAAATATTTTCATATCATTCCAATACAAAGGGTCTGACGACATGGTGTGTTTGCTTACAGTGTACCTTCGGTTTATGATAATATTTGTGTATTATTCAAATAGCGAGGTATAGTTAACACATACAC
>OZ024743.1:156811425-156838925 GCA_964016885.1 Eledone cirrhosa
TTCCCGGATAGAAGTCAATCAACTCGATTCTTACAATTACAGTTAGTACTAACTACAGGGTTGCACGTGTTCCTATGGCCAGGTAGTTTAGCTAAATTTGAAGCTGTGATGTTATGTGCAAGGTTAGGAGTCGTAGAGTAAGAAATTTGAATAGTATTTCTATTAAAAATTCTACTATACTTATGTGTAGGAGGAAAATGCTTCGTAATAAGGGAAAGAAAGATCTTAGCTAATGGTGTGGCCACCTCCATATTATATGGGGTGTTATACCAACAAATGCGACGGGATCTATTTCTTCTAGGTCTATTTTCGTACTCTGTATATGCTACCTTATCGACAAATCCACGTCGAGCAAGAGCTTCATTGTAATAAGTGGTATGGTCGTTGAAAATACGCTCGTTGGTGGAAAGACGGGAAGGCCTCGACGAAACGTTTCTTACCAGGTTCTTGGTTATGCTGGTTCTTGGTTATGCTGGTTGGAATGCTTACCTATGTAATTAAGCGTATCATTCGGCTTTCTATACGGGTAATACAACCCATTCAATAAATTGAGGGTAACGTGGATGTAATTAACGACCGAGAGATTGGCCTCAACCTGTATAGAGAGTTTGGAGCCTTTAAAGAAGGCTGTGAGTTCTTTTCTGAACCTGTCGCAAGCACTAGGTCCGCACTTAGTCGTGGTCAAAAGACCATCGTCACGGTACAAACCACCGCCCGCGTTGGGGAATTCATCCTTGATAGAGAAAAGAAGGAAAAGGCCAATAAGATCAGTAACCTCCGCAGAATCACTGGCGCCCATACTCACTTCGAATGGGGGTACTATTGGATTTTTGAATCCAAATAGAGTCGTCGAAATTAATCATCGACTTTCGGGCATTGAGGATGACATCAACTTCGAAATCCTTAACCCACTGTTAGTGTTTTAGTGAAATTGATAGCTCTAAGGAGAAGTGGTAAAGTGATGGAGGAGTAGTAATTGTTGATGTCGAATTGGATAAAACGGCAATGTTCCTTGTTACATATGCCGTTGAACCAATCAATAACGCGAAAGAATTGTTCCACAGTGCAAGAGGGGCCAAACTTCTAATTTCTGGTATAATTCTATCAAGAATCGTTTTACTAACTTTACCTAAATCGGACTTCGTAGGCTTAATAAGCCGAATAGAGGGGTTGTTCAGAAAATTGGATTTGTGATACTTCAGGGTAAAGTGGGGAGAAATAGGGTCCAGACCTTCGGTCCGGTCCAGGATGTTGAGGTCAGATGTGATTTTAAACCCAGCATCGTTCCAAAACATCATTTTCGAAGGGTAGCAATGCTGGGTTACACGGGGGGTTATTATAGGTTTTAAATCCAAATTTATCCTGTTTGTTGTCTGATTTTCGCGGATTATCGAAATAAAAGGCACGCCAACGCAACCTTTTAATGAACGCGTCTGTTTTCTGTATCAGGAGTTTTAGATACGTTTTCCTGCTTGGTACGGGTATGTTCTTTGTAGAAATATTAAGATGTTGTTTCTGCATGATGAATATAAGTCAGTAGAGTGCTCAACCGAGGGAGCCAAATATTACTATTTGACTCCCTCGATTGAGCACTCTACTGACTTATATTCATCATGCAGAAACAACATCTTAATATTTCTACAAAGAACATACCCGTACCAAGCAGGAAAACGTATCTAAAACTCCTGATACAGAAAACAGACGCGTTCATTTAAAGGTTGCGTTGGCGTGCATTTTATTTCGATAATCCGCGAAAATCAGACAACAAACAGGATAAATTTGGATTTAAAACCTATAATAAGCCCCCATGTAACCCAGCATTGCTAACCTTCGGATATGATGTTTTGTAACTCATTCGGAGTATCAAATTTCGGAATAGGAGCAATTCCTTCCATCAAGACCTGATGAATAAAATTCGTTCTATTAAGGATTCTAATGCCGTGCACGTCCATTCCGACAAAACTGGCAACCTATATCAAGTGGAGCGCAGTACTTACCATCAACTACTACATAATGCTGTAACTAAGGATTACCGTAAAACTAATCGGTGCGTCATCAATGAAATCAACGATGCTAGGGTTAAAATCACATCTGATCTCAACATCCTGGACCTGACCGAACGTCTGGACCCTATTTCTCCCCATTTTACCCTGAAGGATCACGAATCCAATTCTCCGAACAACCCCTCTATTCGGCTTATTAACCCTACGAAGTCCGATTTAGGTAGACTTAGTAAAACGATTCTTGATATAATTATACCAGAAATTAGAAGTTTGACCCCTCTTGCACTGTGGAACAATTCTTTCGCGGTGATTGATTGGTTCAACGGCATATGTAACAAGGAACATTGCCGTTTTATCCAATTCGACATCAACAATTACTACTCCTCCATCACTTTACCACTTCTCCTTAGAGCTATCAATTTCGCTAAAACACTAACAGTGGTTAAGGATTTCGAAGTTGATGTCATCCTCAATGCCCGAAAGTCGGTGATTAATTTCGACGACTCTATTTGGATTAAAAAATCAAATAGTACCCCGTTCGACGTGAGTATGGGCGCCAGTGATTCTGCGGAGGTTACTGATCTTATCATTAGCTAAGATCTTTCTTTCCCTTATTACGAAGCATTTTCCCCCTACACATAAGTATAGTAAAATTGTTAATAGAAATACTATTAAAATTTCTTACTCTACGACTCCTAACCTTGCACATAACATCACAGCTTCAAATTTAGCTAAACTACCTGGCCGTAAGAACACGTGCAACCCTGTAGTTAGTACTAACTGTAATTGTAGGAATCGGGCTGATTGCCCCCTATCCGGGAAATGCCTCTCTAGTAACATTGTCTACAAATGTAAGGTTGTAACACCCACGTCCCGTAGGGCCTACATAGGCTTAACCGCCAATAGATTCAAGCAGAGTTTTTACATGCATACCCATTCTTTTCTTTACCATCTAAGAAGGAATATGACGTCTCTTTCAGCTTATATCTGGAGTCTAAAAGACAACCAATATAAGTTACACTTGGAGATCATAGCTAGGGCTAGATCGTATAACGGAAATAAAAGACCATGTGACCTCTGCGCCGCTGAGGCCCTGGAAATACTCTACGCCACAGACCACATCTTAAACAAAAAATCTGAGGCAATTTCGGCTTGTAAACATAAATTGCACAAAACTTTCCTGTATTACAGCCCCACGTTATACCCTAACGGATAGTACGATTTATACATGGATATTTTACGTCTTGATGTGGGAGCTAAGTATGTTTTGTTTATACCATTACTTATTTGCATAGGTAAGTATATTTTACCCGTATGTTTTGTGAAGGTACGTATACCTTCTCGTACGTATATTTGATTGTTTATGTTATGGCGTATAATTTTATATATTCTGGTACATATGGTTTGGCTATGTGTATACGGGAGTTTTGCGTCTGTGTGAGTATGCAGGTTCGTACGTATGTAGGGTGTGTGTATATGTGTACTTCATGTTTTGGTTGACTTACGTCTACGAAGATTCGTGTATTTACATGTAGGTATGTGTGTGCGCTTGTTATATACGTATTTATTTATTTATATACGTTTATATAATTATTTATTTATTTGTATATACGCATACACACACACACATATTTATATGTGCGTGGTTTTGTATACCGATGGTAAGTGTTTTGCGTATGCTTGTGTATGTACGTATCTGTTTGCGTGTATGTATTTATTTATTTCTATGACTTCTGTATTGTATTTATTTACTTTGTTCTTAACTCTGTAGCGGAGATTCATTCGGTCTCCTAGTTAGAATTTTAGTCTACGACTTCTGCTATACCATTTACGTGGTTTTGTCTTTGCGTGCTATTGTTCTCCACGCTCCACATATGACGTATTATCTTCGTTTTTTTCGTTCATTGCCAGAGAACCTCTCTATGAACCACCTAAGAGAACATTAGTCTACGACCTCTTTTATACCATAAACGTGGTTCTGTCTTTGCGCGTAATTGTTTTTCACCGCTCCTATTAATGACGTATTATTTTCGTTTTTTCCCGTTCTTTGCCAGCGAACGTTTCCACGAACCAAAGTATCGTCTTCCTGTCTTCCCCGGTTGCAACCTTTTTTGAAATATTCACTTCTGCGTTTACAGATTGACTTTGTTAGTCTCGGAAGATCCCGTTAAGGGTGAAAGCAGCGATTATTTGCTTAAACTTTAATCTGTTATTTTAATAAATATTTGCTCTCCGGTTCTTATATATTTGATATATATTTATCCTTATCGAGCCCTCTTTGGATTTTAGTCTTCAAATTTGCTATTATTTCTATATATATATATATATATACATATATATATATATATATATATATATATATATATATATATATATATATATATATATATATATATATATATATATATATATATATATATATATATATATATATGTTATATATATATATATATAGTCTAACGAAGTGATTTCATTGGTACTATTATGTTTCCTCCTGTTGTATTGTAATACAATACAACAGGAGGAAACATAATAGTACCACTGATGATGCCACAGGTGTGTGATGAAAGAATGTTGATAGACCATATATTTTTTTTTATTTATATTATAGGGATATTACATATACAGAATGGAAAGCCAATCCACACCAAACAGTGATTGTGTTTTATAATTATTTCTGGCAATGAAGGCAGTGAATTGGCAGTATCAGTAGAGGGTTGGACGCCATGTTTCATAGCATAGTTACGCTCCTTTACGCTTTGAGTTCAAATACCTTCGAGGTTAACTTTGCCTTTCATCCTTACGGGGTCGATAAAATAAAGTACCGGTAATGTACTGGATAATTGCCGGCCTGGAATTAGCTAATATTGTGGAACAAGATAGTTGGATTAAAGGGAAGTACTAAACAGATACGCGCACACACACACTCACACACGCATACACACACACACACATGTATCTATCTAGCTATCTCTATATATCTATCTCTTTATCACTCTCTCTCTCTCTCTATATATATATATATAAGTTAACGGGACTATCATAAGGTTTCCCAGCTAGTACCGGTTGTGTGTCAGCTTACTGAATGTAAGGCAATTTGACAGTGAGATAGAATTAGTGCACTGCTTAGAAATTGAATTCCGGATGTTTCGACCAACCATGTCTGTAAGATTGATCAACTTCACAACTTATACGAGTCAATAGATGAGTGAGAGAGAAAGATGGAACAGGTATTAGAGCAAATATTAAACAAAACACAATACAAATTATAGAAAAGTGTTCAAATTACTCTCATTGTGAATCTGCTATTTTGGAGATAATAATAAGTTGACGGGACTAGCATCTCCGTGTACCCACTATTTACGTTTATGTTAAAATTACAGTGTAGCCACAAAGTTAATTGCCTCAATAAAACACATATAAATGGGTACCATATAATTACCCGTACTCGAATTTCGCCCACACGTAATGCAGCAAGAGAGCCTACAACATCTACTGTCTGTATTATTATGCAACATTGTATAATCATAGCATGTGGCTTCATCAGCGGGTTTCGCCTAATCAATAAGAAATCGATCGACAGAATTCGATTCCAGTCCGTGCGGCCTATGGCAGTAAAAGAGACAGGTGATACTGTAGTACATTAGTATCTGAAATCCCTACGACTCATCAAAATAACATCAACCGATTGGTCACTGTTTCAGGAATGTACGTGATATACTCTTTTACTCTTTTACATGTTCCAGCCTCACATGTGTGTGTGTATTCATGAGTAAAAAAGCAATAATTTTATATTAACATCATAAATTAAAGCACAACTCCAAAAAACACTCTGAAACAATTGACGATTCCTTTCCTACAGCTACTGCTGCGACAAATGAATGACGTTAGTCATCTAACATGTGGTGTTCCGTATCTAATACTGGTTGTCTATTATTAGCGTGTTTGGAAAGGTAGTCAACAGTTAGAGTTATACTCTGGTGTATGGAGTTAGCTATCTGCTGGATGCACTCCATTGTGCTATTTTCTAAATCATGTTTATTAGTACTCTTATGTGGAACTCTGGATTAACACTATAGACGAGAGAGCCCAAATTCTCCACTCACACTATGCTAAACCCATGACCTCCAAATACCTGATATTCAAAATTCAGCAATGTCAAATAGTGTTAAATTTAATATTCTGAACGCAGACTTGGTAAGAATGATGAAGAATGTGTACCGCACGTGCGACCCAACTGAAATGGCAAGGCACATCCAGCACTTCATCAACCGCATGCAGTTCTCTGGTTATAACCAAAAAGAAGAATCAGAGTATACAAAGGAGTCACGGAGAAATATAAGACCGTCATAGAAATGGATTTAAAAGGAATTTGCTCATTATAGAGGACCAAATCATGGAATAGCTTAGGTAGGACTAAACTTTAGATAGAGAAAGCCACTTCATGGTACGACAACCAGAGATAGCAGAGTGTCATGTTCGTGAATGTTATCCCTGGAGGGAAATTAGCTAACCATTGCAGAAAGGCCCTAAGAAAGACCCATCTAAAGATTAAAGTGGGAGGACTTTAACATTCTCTTCCGGGGAAACTTATATATGTCGTCCATGTACTGTGCCTTTAGTAAATGGAACAATACTTTCTAAATATCTAATCTAACTATCATCTCTTCCCAGTATATACCGTTTTTCGTCGTACACACATGATGATAAGTATTGCTTCAAAGATATATTAATGCATGATGTTCATTCCCAGTATTTCTACGTTTGTTATTATAAGTGGAGCTAATTGTGCATTCACTTTAAAAGCTGTTGTTGTGCACATTCGAGTAGGTTGATGTTTTTTGTTAATCAGTTTGTTATTTTTGCTTTCTTGCTGTTGTTATACTTATAATCAATGGAAGAAGCTTTGTTGACGGAATATATATATGCTTCATTTCCCTAATGATAAGACATTGATGATTTTCTTGTTTACAGCTTCAATTTAACTATCGTTTACAGCTTCAGTTTAACTATCATCGCCTCCACTCATCCATTCAAAAACATAGAAACATACGCATTACAAAATATATATAATACATAATTACTCAAGACACTTCAGCTCAGCAAATTCGAGACATATCCCATAATATGTAGACAAAGTCTGATTGAATCGATAATTCATGTGAGAAGAATGAAAAATGTTTAATACTTGTATTGCATTTTAAATCTCATTTCGTTTATTCATGTTGTATATTTGGTTTCATTTTAGATTGTTATTTTTATCATGATATATACTTGTTGTTTATTTTAATGGTGATGGTGGCAGCGTTTTTTTTATTATTATGTTTATTACTAGTAATAGGATGACAATGCTGTTATTGCTGTGGTGTTGTAGTGGTAGGTAATAATGTAATTTTTGTAACTGTAGTTTTGTTGCTGTTGCTATTAATCTTATTTTTCCTGTTGTTATTGTTTTTGTTGGTGTTGGTGTACTATAATTGTTGTTATTAATGTTGTATTCTATAGAGAAATAAATTGGTTTTTCTGAGAGTTTCACTAATGTTCACCTTAGTCTTTCTTATCATGTATGTGATCTCACTAATCCTTTCAAATAAATGAAATGTCTCGGTATATATATTTTTATTTATTTATTTATATCTTATAGATTGAAATAACCTTCGCTTTATTGATTACCATAGATCTTATTTTAGAACACAGTGCTGTCTTTTAGTCTTTGGTATGAAATGCTATATTTGAAGTATTTGGTATAAATAGAAATTCTTAAATAAAAACAAATAAATAATACAACATATAACTACACTGCAACGTATTAATAACAGTCATGTCTGAGAGAAAAAAGGTTAAGCTAAGGAGATAGAGATTACTTATATTTGTCATGGGAGAAATATCGATACTGAGTTGGCGCCACTCCTGAATGATTAGGTTCAGTTTTGAAATATGTATTGTCAGAGTGTTGATCTCAGGAATATAAAACTAGCCAATTTTCTACATACTTTATAAATTTATAGAACTTCATCAGTTGAATATTCTAAGAAAGAAGACAACATAGTCAAGCAAAACAGAGAAACATTTTACTTCTTTTTTTATGTTCGTATGATTTTTAAAAATATTTATTTCGGATAATGTATGAAAATAAAAATAGTTTATGCAAAATGTTACGCTATGAAAAATCTAGATATTTACATCATAAGTCTGACTGGAATAGAATGTTATTTCATTTTCGAAACCCGAATCATACATGACCTTGCAAAGCTATGGTTATAAAATACTTTAGCCCCAACCATCGCAACTATTCTAACAGGAAATAAATGAAACATTTTAACATCGGCAGGGTGGTGTTTATTGGAGATGTGATTACTGTTTCTAGCATGTCTAGCAGCCATCTAATCATCCACTTTTGAATGTGTTAGAAGTTCATTGGATACACAAATTTACGTTAATATTTCCATCACGAATTTCAATCATTTTCGAATATTCTTTGCGAAATCATGGTTATTTTCTTAAATTTATTTAAACAAGCATTGACTTAAAAGCTACGGGGGTTAGTTCAACTGAAACCGACAGCTAAGCACTTATCTAAGCACTTATTTTTTAAAGGACAGTTTGATTTAATTCTACAATTACATTTAGCAGAGTTGATGTTATTGGGAACGGTATTATTGCTATTTTGGTTATGATTTAAATTTCTATTATTGATTCTATTTATATTTTGTGCTATGTCATAGTAGTAGAGTAGGATAGTTTTATTGTATGTCTGTTAAAGATTGAGTGGTATCTATGGGTTTTAGGGAAACATTTATCTAGAGCTTTAATGAATAGTTTAGCTAAAGGTGTTTTAACGCTTAATGAGAAAGGAGGTGAAAACCAAATTATATTTCTAGTTCTATTTCTCCTGTTAGTTTTAGAGTTTAAGTAAGGTTTTCTATTGTAATGATAATTAATAATAGGGTTATTTGGCTTATCACTGTTGTCGATGTATTTAATCTTATTTATATAGCCTGCTCTGTTTAAAGCTTCATTATAATATTCTGCCTTAACGTCAACGATGTTTTTGTTAGCAGAGATTCGAGGAATACGTTGCTGTATAGAATTTACAATAGTGTTCTTAATATATCTAGAATGACTGGAGTTGAAGCTTAAATAGTTTAAATTCTCATTAGTTTTATGGAATGGATAGTAGAGCCCTGTGTTAAGGTTTAATGTTACGCCTAAAAAGTTAACAATTTTGTAGTTATTCTTCATTTCTAACTTAAGATTGTAGCTATTGAAAAATTGTATTATTGATTTTCTTTTTCTATTAATTTCAGAATTACTATGATTTTAATTAAGAGCAGCATATCATCACAATATAAAACACCGGTCATCTCTGGTATTTTTCTCTGTAGTGTATTATTAATAAATATCCCCACAATGTCCGTTAATTCCGCCGAGTGCGATGACCCCACGGTGAAATCAAAATTATTTTTTCTATCAGCTCTAGTCCATAGATGGGTGTTGAATTCAATTAAAGTTTTCGTGGGGTTAAAATGATATGCATTTCTTCACTAGATAAATCTGTATGTTTAGATGCATAGACAAAGGCTTTATTAAGTAGATTAGGAGTGATAGAGGAGTAGTAATTTGCAATATCCAATAGAATGTATTTTATGTTATTGAACCAATTTGTAACTTGGTTAGTACCGTTCCATAGTTTTAGGTAAGATATTTCTTTAAGTTGCGGTATGATTCTATCTAATATATGTTTACTAACTATGCCTAAGTCTGATTGAGATGGTGCTATAAGTCTAACTGGTAGTTCTATTTCAAAGTTTCTTATGTGGACTTTCAAATTAATTTTTGGTTTTCTAGGTAGAAAGGGTTCGGTCCTATTTTCGATGCCTAATTTATGAATTATTTCAGAATCTTCTCTATTTAGCATTTCCGGTCTTCTTTGGAAGTTATTTTGTAGTTATTCCGTAGTTCTTTCAATATAAGGTTATTGTATTCGTCCTTTTTTCATTCCGTATAAATTGTTGGTTTTGTCAGATTTTACGAGGATTTTCTCAATTTTTTCAAGATTTTCTATATTATTCTTAAGGTCTTTAAGGTATTCCTGGCTTGCAAATTATTTTTTCTTGAATTAGATGTTTTGTATAATTGATATTATTTTATTTTCAAATTCCATTAATAGCTTGTTGTTAGGTGGATTTTACTTCCAGCGTCATTTAAATAAATGCTTGTTTTTTTTTATTATTTACACATTCATTTGCATATTCACACATAACTATGAATAACCCTTAATATGTTTCCACATCCAGTGAATTTCCGACCGATAAGGTTTGATTATCATGGATATGTCTTTATTTATAAAACACATTTTGTATTTTATCTGATGAAAGCGCACCAAGGTTCCCTTGGTTGTGCTTGAAATATATATAATAAAATAAATATGGTTTTATAAATGTAGTTTCCATTTATTTAATATCATGGTATATATCCATATATATATATATATATATATAAATATATATATATATATATTATATATATATGCAGAATATAGATGCAGAATAATAATTGTTTCTACTTTTGGCACAAGGCCAGCAATTACCCAGTACAATCCTGGTAATTTATTTTATCGACCCCGTAAGGATGAAAGGCAAAGTTAAACTTGGCGGGATTTGAACTCAAATCGTAAAGGGAAGTAACTATGCTGGAAAGCATGTCCGACCCACTATCGATACTGCCAATCCACTGCAGAATAATAATTGTTTCTACTTTAGGCACAAGGCCAGCAATTAACCAGTGCATTACTGGTACTTTATTTTATCGACCCCGTAAGGATGAAAGGCAAAGTTAACCTTGGCGGGATTTTAACTCAGAATGGCAAGGGACGTAATCCTATGCGTCAAAGCATGGCTTCCGGCCCTGCTTTGACGCATAGAGTTACGTCCCTTGCCATTCTGAGTTCAAATCCCGCCAAGGTTAACTTTGCAGAATAATAATGTTGCTTGTTTTCTATTGGGACAACGACAATAGATGTTACTTTGCTAAAATCTAATAAATATAGAGAGCCTTCATCAATCTGAAGATGGTTTGGTTTTGAGAGATCCGAGCAAGTCATGTACAGAGAAATTATTAGGAATGTGCGACTTACAAAAATTAATTCAGCAAGTAATAAAGATTTTCGGAACATGTACACGCAATTCATTTCTTGTCTAGCCAGTTTGCACATTCATTATGCTTTGTTAAGATAATCTAATAAAATAACGCCCGTTAGTTTCAGAATGATTGCATAAAAACTCGGACGATAATTTTCATAAGAATGGTCAGCAACTCGAGCTATATTCGGTGACCCCCTTGCTTGATTCTTATTACTTAAACATCCTCTAAAGATCGCTTCCTCCTCGGAGGAATTATAAAGAAAATCTAAGTTAATGGACGCTATCTTCTCTTGCAATTCTTAGAATACGAGACATCTATGCTTTGTTCAGACATACGTAGGTGTACACATACTATTATATATATATATATATAAGTTTGTAGAAAAGGCCGACGAAATGTAACTAATTTTTCTTGTCAGTCCGGAGAAATTAACTAAATAAATAATCAATTAAACGGAGCTAACTTTAAAATTTAAGTTTAAAGAATTAATAAATTAATGTTTACCGATATCCTCTAAACCTGACTGTCGACAGTTTCGCTTGTGCTATGTGAAATGTATAATCACTGAATAATACATGAGGGGTCAAGCTTATCAAGCGACTCCCTCAATTTAGGACCGATTTGTCCCAAAGTGATCACCGCCAGTAACACATACTTCTAAGAGATAGCAACATGAATAAACGTTTTATTTTTCTTTAAAAGCATTTTTTTCCGATTTATCCCTGCTCGTCCCTTCAATCTTTTTAATTTCTCATTCCCTATTATGAAGGACTAACGTCCGAAACTGTATGACCCTCTTCCTGCTATTTCAAGCGTTATACTAATATATTCCTTCCATAATGTACCGATTGTGTTGTTATTTCTGTTTACCTGTTTCATACATATCAAAGCTTACGTGAACTTCTTAACATCGTTCGATATTCAAATTGGATTTTCACTCTGAAATTGGACCTGCACCCAGATTTTATCTGAACTTCCACCAGGAAATAGGTTCGTATCACAGATATTACTTTTCTTCTAGCATGGATTGGCAGTATCGGTAGAGGGTCGGACGCCATGCTTTGACGCATAGAGTTACGGCCCTTGCTATTCTGAGTTCAAATCCCGCCGCTTTGCCTTTCATCCTTATGGGGTCGATAAAATAAAGTACCAGTAATACACTGGGTATTTGCTGGCCTTGTGCCAAAAGTAGAAACAATTCTCTCTATATATATATATATATATATGGACAATAGAATTCGCTGTGTAGTTGCTAGTTAGGCAACCGATGAGGACCCCCCCCCCCGTTGTTGTTTACTTCGTATATATGTGTGTGTGTAAGATTATACATATGCGCACATGTATGCATATATAGATATTCTCCAAGATTGGATTATGTCTAGTAATTCGATACCATTTATTCAGTGTATATAGCTAACAATCTTATATATTCTTAATATTTTCATATTTTCCAATGCCAATTAAGATTGATATGCTGAAAATTATTATTTCAATTTTTTATCAAGAGTTTTCTTTTTCCTGCTTATTAAATCAATTTATATTCAGAGTTTCATATAAATTCGAAGTTAAATATGGCATTAAAAGCGATAAGGCTTTCTAATATGATAAAAATATTAAATTGATAATATTTTTAGAAACTTTAGGAATTTCCTGGAATTTGTCCAAATAATATATAAGAAGGTAATGTTCTGTATCTTTCACACATTATTTCATAATAAAGTGCATCCAAGCAGAACCAGGTCACTGATTATAGCTTTCTACCTTTGTCTAAGAATTTTCAACTACTATATTTGTGTATGTAATGAATTGATTCAAGAGTCGTTAATCTTCATTTCTAAACTAGATTATTTACTGCAAAGATAAATGTGTGAAAGTCTATAATACTTTATCGGAAGAATGTAGTATTCAATTATTAGAAAGATTTTCCAGAATCATTGTTGGCTTTCTTAAGAAAAGAGAACAAAAATCAATGGGAAATTGAAATCATCTGTAATGGTATTTCAGGCGAAACCAAGTTGAAGAGAGTTTAGTAGCAAGAGAAGTATGGACACAGAATTCAGTTGCAAAAGTTATTTAGCAGTGATAAGATGTCAACGAATATATACATATCACCTTCAAAACAATTAATCTGTTGCTTGCTTATTCAACAAATATATTGCAATTGTATCGTACATATGTTTGTAGATTTTCTATGTTACAAGGACCCAAAATAAATTGTTTTACTGATTACTAATCTTTTGTTAAAATCAAAGATACTGTAATGGTAATACTACATTCACTCCACCTAATAAACTTTTTCAAATCATGAGAGGATGATTGCATACTAGGTTTATATCTGATGTGTTTACAAATAATCATTGTTACAACGTTATTAAATACCAATGACACACTCCCAAGAATTGTATTATAAAATTCTTTATATGTAATCAAACATCGTATGTTACTTTCTGAAATACTATATGAGCATATATTACAAATTTGGAAACGTTTATAATATCATTAGATGTTCAACTTCAACAATCAAAACCAGAAGATAGATGTTTAACGAATATGTTCTGCCGGTGATCAATTGTGGAAGTAAGATGTGGACAGTGCACAGCACTACAGCAGTGACACTTGTAGAGTCCCAAAGTAAAACGGAGCGTATAAAGCTCAGCGTGACCTTAAGTAAAAGGAAGAGCAGTAGCTGGATTCGACAGAAACTGGTGTGAAGGATATAATCGAGACCACCAAGAAGTGCATACATAGATGAGCTGGCCACGGCCTTCGCTGGCAATCAATATTTATCATTGATTTACCAACGGTTAGAAATACACACACACACCACACACTCATATATATATATATATATATATATATATATATATATATATATATATATATATATTTGGATTTAATGCTCTGAAATAGCGATATATATGTGAAGACAAACATAGAATATTCGAAAATATTCTGTATGTTTATAATAAACATTTTGAAGACCTAATCGCTATAGAATAGAATACGTCACGTATTACAATTTGAGATTCTCGATATATATATATATATATATATATATATATATATATATATATATATATATACATATTCAATACATTAACAGAGAGAGCCTTAAGCTATACTCTGACTGGCTTCCATCTCACTCAACAAACATTAGGATATACATTAGTATAATCCCAATTTTACGTTTGGGGTGCTAAGTATATGTATTTTGCGGAAGGCCAGTAGTATTATTTTATATGAGACATAATTAAAATATATCTCCTTTTCCAAACAATTGTTTCATTATAAGTTTTCTACAAGTTGGGAGAATGTGTACGGGTTATGTAGAAGCCTTCACAACATTCCGTAGGAATATATGCAGGTGGGCACTTATAAATCATCAGTGGATGCCCGTCAAACATCGATATAAAAAAAATTCTCTTACCGATGTTTTAATCCCATGTCAGCGATTGTCTCTCTCCGTATCAGAATGACCGCCAAATTTGAAATTCCAGCAGTCTCAGAATGAGGAGTCTCACACTGTCTTCAAGCGGAAAGGGGAGGTAATCGCGAAACACAAGGATTTAAAATAATATACACGTGGGTCAATTAATTTTTTCAACAATTTTAATCTCGCGTGTGAAGAACACAATTAGATTTTAAAAAAATAAATATAAGCATGTATTATTTATACACGCATACTGGTATTTTCTTAGTCTAAAAACAGAGATATGATACCAGAATAACAATCAATATTACATAGTAATAATAACTACGGAAAGTTACGCTTAAAAGGTATCTGGAAGTATTCATCTCAGGCCAAATCAAGAGTATAATATTCAATACATTAACAGAGAAAGCCTTAAGCTATACTCAGACTGGCTTCCATCTCGCTCAACAAACATTAGGATATACATTAGTATAATCCCAATTATACGTTTGGGGTGCTAAGTATATGTATTTCGAGGAAGGCCAGTAGTATTATTTTATATGAGACATAATTAAAATATATCTCCTTTTCCAAACAATTGTTTCATTATAAGTTTTCTACAAGTTGGGAGAATGTGTCCGGGTTATGTAGAAGCCTTCACAATATTCCGTAGGAATATATGCAGGTGGACACTTATAAATCATCAGTGGATGTCCGTCAGAAATCGATATAAAAAAAATTCTCTTACCGATGTTTTAATGCCATGTGAGCAATTGCCTCTCTCCGTATCAGAATGACCGCCAAATTTGAAATTCCAGCAGTCCCAGAATAAGGAGTACGGAGGATGTTATAGTTCACTTGAAGCATTGTGTAATGAGGTATAAACGTTTGTATATGTATAATAAAGCCAAAACAATGCAGGTATGGACATAGAATCAAAATTGCAAATACAAAAGATATTGTTGACAATTAGTCTTTTACCTTAGATTTATTCAAATGTCCTTAATTTTCGAGATAATATCTCTTCTTCGGAGGGAAGAAGAGATATTATCTCGAAAATTAAGGACATTTAAATAAATCTAAGGTAAAAGGCTAACTGTCAACAATATCTTTTGCATTTGCATTCTTTATTATAAGTGAATACCTGCATTGTTTTGGCTTTATTATACATATACAAACGTTTATATATATATATATATATATATATATATATATATATATATATATATATATATATATATATATATATATATATATATATATATATATTTATTAAAATAACAGATTAAAGTTTAAGCAAAGAATCGCTGCTTTCACCCTTAACGGGATCTTCTGAAACTAACAAAGTCAATCTGTAAACGCAGAACTGGATATTTCAAAAAACGTTGCAGCCGGAGGAAGACAGGAAGACGATACTTTGGTTCGTGGTAACGTTCGCTGGCAAAGAACGGGAAAAAACGAATAATACGTCATTAATAGGAGCGGTGAAAAACAATTACGCGCAAAGACAAAACCACGTTTATGGTATAAAAGAGGTCGTAGACTAATGTTCTCTTAGGTGGTGCATATAGACGTTCTCTGGCAATGAACGAAAAAACGAAGATAATAAGTCATATGTGGAGCGTGGAGAACAAAAGCACGCAAAGACAAAACCACGTAAATGGTATAGCAAAAGTCGTAGACTAAAATTCTAACTAGGAGACCATATGAATCTCCGCTACAGAGTTAAGAACAAAGTAAATAAATACGATACAGAAGTAATAGAAACAAATAAATACATACACCCAAACAGATACGTACATACACAAGCATACGCAAAACCTTACCATAGGTATACAAAACCACGCACATATAAATATGTGTGTGTGTGTATGCTGGTGTACAAATAAATAAATAATTATATAAACGTATATAAGTAAATAAATACGTATATAACAAGCGCACACACATACCTACATATAAATACACGAATGTTCGGAGACGTAAGTCAACTAAAACAAGAAGTACACATATACACACACCCACTATACGTACGAACCTGCATACTCACTCGGACGCAAAACTCCCGTATACACAGAGCCAAACCCTAAATACCAGAATATGTAAAAATGATACGCCATAACAGTCAAATATACGTACGAGAAGGTATACATACCTTCACAAAACATATGGGTAATATATGCTTACCTATGCAAATAAGTAAAGGAATAAACAAAACATATACTTAGCTCCCACATCAAGACGTAAAATATCCACGTATAGATCGTGCTATCCGTTAGGGTATAACGTGGGGCTGTAATACAGGAAAGTTTTGTGCAATTTATGTTTACAAGCCGAAATTGCCTCAGATTTTTGTTTAAGATGTGGTCTGTGGCGTAGAGTATTTCCAGGGCCTCAGCGGCGCAGACGTCATATGGTCTTTTATTTCCGTTATACGATCTAGCCCTAGCTAGGATCTCCCAGTGTAACTTATATTGGGTGTGGTTGTCTTTTAGACTCCAGATATAAGCTGAAAGTGACGTCATATTCCTTCTTAGAGGGTAACGAACAGAATGGGTATGCATGTAAAGACGCTGCTTGAAACTATTGGCGGTTAACCCTATGTAGGCCCTGCGGGACGTGGGTGTTACAACCTTACATTTGTAGACAATGTTACTAGAGAGGCATTTCCCGGATAGGGGGCAATCAGCCCGATTCCTACAATTACAGTTAGTACTAACTACAGGGTTGCACGTGTTCCTACGGCTAGGTAGTTTAGCTAAATTTGAAGCTGTGATGTTATGTGCAAGGTTAGGAGTCGTAGAGTAAGAAATTTTAATAGTATTACTATTAACAATTTTACTATATTTATGTGTAGGGGGAAAATGCTTCGTAATAAGGGAAAGAAAGATCTTAGCTAATGGTGTGGCCACCTCCATATTATATGGTGGGTTATACCTTCTCGTACGTATATTTAACTGTTATGGCGTATCATTTTTACATATTCTGGTATTTAGGGTTTGGCTATGTGTATACGGGTGTTTTGCGTCCGAGTGAGTATGCAGGTTCGTACGTATGGTGGGTGTGTGTATATGTGTACTTCTTGTTTTAGTTGACTTACGTCTCCGAACATTCGTGTATTTATATGTAGGTATGTGTGTGCGCTTGTTATATACGTATTTGTTTACTTATATACGTTTATATAATTATTTATTTATTTGTACACAAGCATACACACACACACATATTTATATGTGCGTGGTTTTGTATACCTATGGTAAGGATTTGCGTATGCTTGTGTATGTACGTATCTGTTTGCGTGTAAGTATTTATTTGTTTCTATTACTTCTGTATCGTATTTATTTACTTTGTTCTTAACTCTGTAGCGGAGATTCATTTGGTCTCCTAGTTAGAATTTTAATCTACGACTTTTGCTATACCATTTACGTGGTTTTGTCTTTGCGTGCTTTTGTTCTCCACGCTCCACATATGACTTATTATCTTCGTTTTTTCGTTCATTGCCAGAGAACGTCTATATGCACCACCTAAGAGAACATTAGTCTACGACCTCTTTTATACCATAAACGTGGTTTTGTCTTTGCGCGTAATTGTTTTTCACCGCTCCTATTAATGACGTATTATTCGTATTTTCCCGTTCTTTGCCAGCGAACGTTACCACGAACCAAAGTATCGTCTTCCTGTCTTCCTCCGGCTGCAACGTTTTTTGAAATATCCAGTTCTGCGTTTACGGATTGACTTTGTTAGTTTCAGAAGATCCCGTTAAGGGTGAAAGCAGCGATTCTTTGCTTAAACTTTAATCTGTTATTTTAATAAATATTTGCTCTACGGTTCTTATATATTTGATATATATTTTCCTTATCGAGACCTCTTTGGATTTTAGTCTTCAATTTTATTATTATTACTATATATATATATATATATATATATATATATATATATATAAATATACAAGGGTGTGTATGATTGTGTATAGAAGATTATATTAATAAAAGGAATTTCAACTTTGTCTGATTTACTCGTTTTATTTACAATCCCTTTAAAATATATAATGGAATAGTATGGTAGAATATTAAATGTTAAGTCTTAATTGACTCAGTACTTTCATGCTTCCGCAATCTTCAGGCTCATATTCTGTGGTGACAGTCAAGATTGCAATTTTCAACTATAATGAGATGGGGCAATGTTGTGCCTTATATACACTGAAAAGCGGCTACAGGATGCTAAGTTTTGCAAACTGTATTTCGACCAATCGGTGTGTAGTTTCACTGAATTACTAAAGCAGATTGGTTTAGGCGTCACGGTTGGTTGAGCACGTCTAACAACTACCGGTTGACCCTATCCAAAGCATCAATTGTTTTGCTAGTTTTAGAAATGATGAAAATAGTATTTTCTAGTATTCATCACCATCAACATCACTTTATTATTATTATTGTTGTTGTTGTTAGTGGTCGTAGTCGACATGGTCGTAGTCATAGTCATAGTAGAAGTAATACCCCTAAGCGTTATTATTGTTCATTAAGCTTGGGTTGGAATTTATCAATAAAATTATTTTCTTTGATTTTTCTCTTGATTTCGCTTGGGCTGTGTAATTTATAGAATGGAAATATTATAAATATTCTCTGACCACATGTTGCTAGATGCTTACTCAGGGGTATCTGACGTACATTTGGGTCTCTGATTTGCTTTCGTTGCACCCGTGCACGTTCCGATAGTGCATTTCCAGTTTGACCGACATATAGTTCTTCACAATTCGGGCATTTAATTCAGTAAATTAGATTTCTGCTTTTGCAGTTCATATTTGCATTTG
The DNA here is from genome assembly GCA_964016885.1 of Eledone cirrhosa. Lineage (NCBI taxonomy): Eukaryota > Metazoa > Mollusca > Cephalopoda > Octopoda > Eledonidae > Eledone > Eledone cirrhosa. The sequence goes on from OZ024743.1 coordinate 156,830,792, forward strand.
GGAATATCTTTCCAGTTTTTGTGTTAATATATTGACCGGTGTGTATGGATTGACACGTGCATCTTCGACTATCATTGCATTTAGATACAGTGAATTGTTGGTCTTTGTTGTTAAGATCAAACTTTGCTTTTGTTAGTAATGCTTCGCATTTTTCGACTGTCTTTTACTAAGAATCAAAGATCGGTCTGTAATTAAGCCTTTTAATTCATTACTTTGAGCAATGATCGGTAGTTTTGCCTTGGCAGTGTTGAAGATATTCTGGTGACATGGGTTGTGTCATTATAAATGGTATGACCAGTTCTTGGTTTCTTCTTCCTTGAGTTGTCCTAAGTTGTTGTATAGGTATTTTTATAGCCCGCTGTATGCCATTTTCTATGAGTAGAGATGGGTATTTTTGTTTGAGCAAACATTCTCTCAGTTCTGTTAGGCGTTTGTGCGTGGTATTTGTATCTTAATATTTCGTATTTATAATATTTCCATTCTACAAATTACACAGCCCAAGTGAAATCAAGAGAAAAATCAAAGAAAATTATGTTATTGATAAATTCCAACCCAAGCTAAATGAACATTAATAATGGGCTATTACTCCTACTATGACTATGACTACAACCATGTCACGCTTACTACTACAACTAACAACAACAACAATAATAATAATAAAAGTGAGGTTGATTGTGATGATTGCAAGAAAATACTATTTTCATCATTTCTAAAAATAGCAAAACAATTGATGCTTTGGACAGGGTCAACCAGTAGTCGTTAGATATGCTGCTCAACCAACCGTGACGCCTAAACCAATCAGCTTTAGTAATCCAGTGAAACTACACACCGATTGGTCGAAATACAGTTTGCAAAATTTAGCATCCTGTAACCGCTTTTCACTGTATATAAGGCACAAAATTTCCCCATCTCATTACAGTTGAAAATTGCAAACTTGACTGTCACCACAGAATTTGAACGTGAAGATTGCGAAAGCATGAAAATACTTGTTCAATTAACACATAACATTTAATATTCTACCATACTATTCCATTATACATTTTAAAGGATTGTAAATAAAACGAGTAAATCAGACAAAGTCGGAATTCCTTTTATTAATATATATATATATATATATATATATAGTTTTAATATAGATGAGATTCTACAGGACTAGAACTGTTTCATTCATTAGAAATCATCAGGAATCTGGGTATCAAAAAATAAAAATGGTATTTATAGGTCTCTACAAGTGGTAGGAGAGGGTGGGGAGTGGGATGGGTGTAGGTCATTGGTTGATAGAAAAGGGAATTCATTAAAAGCTAATTCTACAAAGCTATATGCCATCCGGAACCTGTTTATAGAATTCTGTCTGCCCTTGTTACTCTAAAAACATAAATAAATATAAATAAAAATGAACTATAGATTTGTAGAATTAGCTTTTAATGAATTCCCTTTTCTATCAACCAATGACCTATACCCATCCCACTCCCCACCCTCTCCTACCACTTGTAGAGACCTATAAATACCATTTTTACTTTTTGATACCCAGATTCCTGATGATTTCTAATGAATGAAACAGTTCTAGTCCTGTAGAATCTCATCTATATTAAAACTTTTATACTCTGCTATGTATTGAGTACCTTACTTACTGTGGTTACCTCCGATTCAACCCGGAATAACGTGTATATATATATATATATATATATATATATATATATATACACACATAGATAAATCCACCATTAATGGTAGGGTCTAAGCCGTATGAAGAACTCGATGTAATCCGTATGTAGAAGATGTCGTGTAGCAAAGTTTAAAATACAAAATGTCAACGATATAATTCATTGGATACAGAGTCAAAAATACAAATAGTGAAAACAATGAAATTAAACAGAAAACTGTTAATTCATTGTAAAATTATCGTAGTAAGAAAATATACATACGTCTTCTCTACCCACCGTCTTCAGAAATAATGAGTTTTTTTTTTATTGAAGAAAAAAAAAAAAACATATATGAATAAGTAACGTTTTATAAACAAGGTTGAGATTGACCAATAGTAAACATAGGAAGAGGCAATATAGATCATTAAGTTTATAGTAGTAGATGAATAAATAAGCAGTCAGGAGATGAGGTATCAAATGACTTTTAAGAAAATAAAGGAAAGTTGCGAGTGTAAAGGAATTTAGACATATTGTATTGGAAAAGTATGGATGGTCAAAGAAGATTACAGTTGGAGAAAAAGGGGTGCAGAAATCAGTGTGCTACATCAAGTAGAATAGTATCGAATAATCCTAAATATTTTTTATTTCTTTGTTCGAGATTAATAATTTGTTCTAAAAATAGAACTAGTAGAGGAATATAAATGGAACCAAAGGAAAGTAAAATTTAGATAAAAAATAGATAAAATACTATATAGGTAAGAAAATACAAAAATGTGTGTAAGTATTGTATTAGAGTGGTCAGAAATATGTTTTACCTGTAGGGAATTATATTTTCGAATAAGAAATCTCATTAATAATCTGTTTTTTTTAAAAAGGGGTTTAAATGTATCTCCGTTAAAAGTGTTGTTAGATTGTTGAATATAATGTAATATATAGTGCTTATTAATAGTTAATTACTTAAAACGGTTATAGGGATGAGATATATGATTTAATCCATGGATTAATTCTAATAGCAGAATATATATATATATATATATATATTGGTAAAAGGAAAAGAAAATGCTGACAAATTGTTCCCAGTGAAAAATAGTTTAATTAGGAATATATAAAAATTAGTAATAAGTATTGGCTAGTAATCAGTTTTGGTTTTAAGGTTTGACTGGTTGCGCATTTCTAATGCTTTTCAAAAATAATTTTGAGATAGAGCGCCCGTTATGTTTGCTCTAATCTGATTAATTTTGGAAATTCTACCTGTTTTATGTGAAAAAATTGGTTCCAGATGTATTATAATAAGTTTCGCGCCAATTCGTGTATCAAAAATTATTGTGGTCAAAACAAGTTTGATTGGTCGATAGTCATGTGAATGTTAAAAATTGATTTTGCGCCAAATGTAGGTTTGTCTCGGCTGATTGAGAAGTCACTGAAAAATAAGTATTTTAAGACAAATATGTGTGTGTGTGTGTGAGTAGTAGTAGTAGTAAAGAGGTTCATTGTTGTGATAATGGTCAGTAGGGATGTGTGTGTGAATTGCAGTCAAGTTGACAGGTCAACAGTTCAGGTGCTTATTAAGACAAGTGTGTGTGTGTGAGTGAGTGTGTAGCAGAGTAATTCGTGGTAGAGGGATCGGACAGTATGAATGTGCCTGTACGTGTGTGGGGTATATTTTAACATGTTAAAAGATATTTTTCAGCTCTTGTCTTATACGGAGAAGTGTGTGTGTGTGTGTGTGTGTATGTCTATGTGTATGTTAGTGTATGTGTGTGTGTGTATATATGTGTGTGTGTGTGTATGTGTGTATGTGTGTGTGCGTGTGTGTGGGTGGACCAGTATTTTTGTGATACTGGTAAAAATGGTGTACATTATTCGATATTTTCAGTAAAAACGATTCTCTCAATAGAACATCAAAAGCCTTAATAATAAATGGTGTGAAATGATATATAGTACTGTCATAACACCAAGGTGTGTGTGAGTGTCCAGACAGTACGTACTGCAAGGGGAATCCTTTAGGCCCTGCCGTATTGGAATATTGTGTACAAATATGTATGTGCCCATCAGTGTGCAATGCATGTGTGCGTATATGTATGTGTGTGTATCGGCACGTTTATATCTATAGACATCAAAATGAATGTAAATTTGTGTATATTTGTGTTGCATCATAGAAGATGTGTGATTACGTATTGCATTGTGTGGATAGAGATGTATGTAGGATGTATGCTGATGTAGGTATGTATGTTGACGTGTGTATGTTGTGGGTTCGTCTTAGCGAGAAGTGTTTAGACGGGGTCCGTATTTGTTAATAAAGTGAGATTCCTTGCTGATGCGCTGGATGTGGGTGGCATTATTTTTAAATTTGTAGAGAGGAAAGATTCTGAAGTTGGGATGATTTGGGGCTCAACAGGTATCAATGTGTTCACTCAGTGGTATTTTCCTGTATTCCCGTATTTTAATTTGGGATCTATGGACAGTCATGCGTTGGCGAGGCTGTTTTTGGTCTGGCCTATGTATTGTTCTCGACAACCTGAGCAAGTTAATACATATATTAGATTTTCTGATGCGCATGTGAAATTGTGTTTTAATATAAAACGTTTTCCTTCTTTGAAATACAATTCCGAACCATCTATTAGGTTGATGCATATGCCACAGTTGGGTCTATCACATTTTTTTACTGTGGGTTTCGTTGTTGTGGTTGGCAGTACTTTGGCATGGGTTAGGATGTTTTTCATTGACTTACATTGTCTTTTGCTCTTTATGATATCGTGTGTTCGTAGGATTTGGTTCATTCTATGGTCCCTTTTTAACACAGGGATGTTCTGGAGGATGGTTTCAAAGGCCTCATTGTTGAGGGGGTTGAGTGTGGAGGTGTATGGAAGAGATTTTAGTTGCGGTTGATTTACTTTAGGGTGTCTAAGTTCCTGGGTACTGAGTTTTAGGGCACGTTGGATTCCATTGTCAATTAGTGATGCAGGGTAGTACCTGCCTATGTGTGTGTCCTTTAGTTCTTGTAGCCGTAAGTAACAGGTGTTTTTATTGGAGACTATAGTACAGATTCTCTTGGCTAAGATGTAGGGAATATTAATTTTAACGTGTCTAAGGTGCCAAGAGTTGAAAGGAAGATATTGCTTGGAGTATGTGGGCTTGTAGTATATGCCTGTTTCTATTTTTTTTTTTGTTATGAATCTTAATGAGGATGTCGAGGAAGGGGAGTTGTTGATGGCTGTATTCCATCGTAAAGTTAATATTCGTATTGAGCCCATTTATAAGGGTGTGAAATTCTTTAAGTTTCTCGATGTTTTCGTGCCAAAGGGTGAAGTCATCTAGATATCGCTTCCAGTTCCTTTCTATGTGTAAGTGGAAAGTGTTTCCAAATGTGTTTAGTACTTTAGTGTAGATGGTGATTTCCATGTATCCCATGACTAGGTTGGCATAAGTGGGGGCTGTTTTCGTTCCCATAGCGGTCCCAGATTTCTGCCTGTAGGATTTGTTATTGAAAACGAAGTAATATTTCTCCAAGATAAATTTGAGTCCCTCTATCACGAATTCTTGTTTGATGCGTTGTAGGAGTTCATTGTGGTAATTATCCAGCCAGAATTGGATGGCTTCTATTCCTAGGTTGTGGGGGATGTTGGAGTATAGGTTGACTACATCGAACGTCACTAGTAGGGTTTGTTCAGACAGGGGCATATTAGGGAGGTGATTGAGCATATATAGGTCGTCCCTTATATAGCTTTTGATGTGTTTTAGAAAAGGCTTGAGAAGGTTATCAATGAAGTTGCTAAGGCGGTGGGTTTCGCAAGCGGGCCTGCTATTATAGGTCTTAATTTGAGATCATTGGGTGAGGGGACATTGATGACTATGTCTGTGGCTTCCTAGCATGCCTTACTTATTAATTCGCTTTTATGTACTTTAGGGATACCGTAGAAAAGGCTGGATTTACTTGTGAAATCTGTGATGAAGCTGGATTCCTTGTTAGTGAGTCCTTCTTTGTATTGGTTGATCAGAGTTTTTAGGTTTCTCATAATTTTCTGTTGATTGTAGTGTTCAGCCTTTTCGTAGTATGTTTCGTTTTCCAAAGTGGAGAGCGCTAAGTTGATATATAATTTTGTCTCCATTAGGACAACTGTACTCCCTTTATCAGCCTCTTTAATTGTAATGGTTCTGTCGGTTTTTAATCTACTTAATTCTTCCCATTCTTTCTTGTTGAGGTTTGGCTTGTGTTTTTGTCTGTGCAAGTGTTGGTAAGGGAAGTCTGTGATGTGTTCACAGAATTCGTCCAGGATTTTATTTCTACCTTTTGATGGGGTGTATTTACTTCTATTTCTGGCTAATGATTCATCCTCATTGTACTGGTCGAATAGTTCTTCACTGAGTCGTAACTTTCTACAGAACCCTGTGATGTCTTCCTTCATTTCATAGTAGTTAGGACGTAGTGGGGTCGGTGTGAATTTAAGACCTTTGGAGAGTAAGTTCATAAGGTTGGGTGTTGGTTCTGCACTAGTTAGATTGATAATTGTTATTACTCTCGGTTTCTGCTCCCTGTGTTGTGTTATTTTGTTTGCCTGTATCTGTGTGCTGTGTCTAAAAAATGGTTGTGGTAGAGGGGTTGTCTGGTGATGTTAAGTGGTCTCCTGTGTTTGTTATATTCCTTGTTGTTGTAAAATGTGGTTCGGGTTCGTGGTTGTAGATTGAATGGGGTGTTCCTGTATTGCGAGTATGGATGTGTGTTTCTATGTGCCATGTTGGATTGTGGTGGTGTAGGTGACCTACGTTGTTGGTTGTATCGTGTGTTGTGGGTTTGTTGTGTATTGTGGAAGCGAGAGTTGAGAAAATGGAAATTACCTTGCTGTCCCCTTGAAGCGGGGAGTTGTTACATCTATATGTTTGACGATGAGGCATCCGCGTAGTAGTTGAGTGATTTTGTATGGTGTCTCCTTGAAGGGGGAAAGTTGTAAATGTCATTCTGGGGTGATGATTTCTAGAGTTTATGTTCCTTCTTATCGTAGCGAAGTTGGGAAGTGCATCTTCCGTGTGGTGCTTCCTTCTTCTTTTGTTAGTGGCGGGGGGGGGGGGGGGCGAAGTTGTTGTGCGGTTCGGTTATGGGTTTTCCAATTTTTATGAACGGGTTATTGGAGGTGTAATCCGTTTAAAAAGTCGATTCATAGTTTAGGAACCAAGCGGCACTTTTTTCCCAGCGTTGACGGGATTTCAGTTCTTCTCTGTTGCAGTCCCCTTTCCATAATTTAGAGATCTTCTCTGCCTTGGGGCCTTCAGTCTTATTGTTGATTTCCAGGAGGATCTCTTCATCGATGGTTTTGATTTTTTCCTCATTTGTCTGGGCCCTCAATTTAAGAAGTTCAATTTCTGTCTTCATTTTTTACAATGCCATTCTTTCCCTAAGGTGTCTTTGAGGTTCGGGTCCATTTTTCATATAACTCCGCTTTGTTGTGATTTTATATCATCTTCCAGAATGAGAACTTTCTGTTTCTGAGGGATGTGTTCCATTTTGGAATTGTTCGAATTTTCATTTTGTATAAATATATCTCACATTGTTCTTCGTTGGGTTTTCCTGGGTTGGTAGTAGTGAACATAGTTTGGATAGTATCGCAAAGGTTTTGAAGTTTATCGCCGATTTCGGAGGGTTTGTATCCGATGACGGTTTCCTCATTTGTGGAGTCAAGTTTGTCGACCAGCACAGATAGGTAGGTGTTAATTTTCTTGAGCTCCTGTAGAATCTCTTCATTTGTGTTGATAAGTGTTGTATCTGTTTTTGTTGGCATTTTCTGTATCTCGTGTGAGGATATGCTATTTAAAAGAGTTATGATATATTGGTAAAAGGAAAAGAAAATGCTGACAAATTGTTCCCAGTGAAAAATAGTTTAATTAGGAATAAGTAAACATTAGTAATAAGTATTGGTTAGTATTCAGTTTTGGTTTTAAGTCTTTACCGGTTGCGCATTTCTAATGATTTTCAAAAATAATTTTGAGATAGAGCGCCCGTAATGTTTTCTCTAATCTGATTAGTTTTGGAAATTCTACCTGTTTTGTGTGAAAAAAGTGGCTCCAGATGTATTAAAATAAGTTTCGCGCCAATTCGTGTTGCAAAAATTCGTGTGGTCAAAACAATTTTGATTGGTTGGTAGAGGTCATGTGAATGTTAAAAATTGATTTTGCGCCAAATGTAGCTTTGTCTCGGCTATTGAGATTTCACTGAAAAATAAGTATTTTAAGACAAATATTTGTGTGTGTGTGTGTGTGTGTGTGTAGTAGTAGTAAAGACGTTCATTGTTGTGATAATAGTCAGTAGGGATGTGTGTGTGAATTGCAGTCATGTTGACAGGTCAACAGTTCAGGTGCCTATTAAGAGAAGTGTGTGTGTGTGAGTGTTTAGCAGAGTAATTCGTGGTAGAGGGATCGGCCAGTAGGAATGTGTATAAATATGTATATATATATATATTGCAAAGTGAGGTTTTTTTTACAAAATGAAAAATAACCGA